>OX123194.2:46602563-46992290 GCA_944739405.2 Euclidia mi | reverse complement strand
ACTAATATAATAAAGCGGAAGAGTTTGTTTGTTTGTTTGTTTATTTGTTTGCTTGTTTGTTTGTTTGAACGCGCTAATATTTTTGTATACGATAGCCCAGTTTTTCCGGAAGGCTATAGGCTATATAACATCCCGCTTCGACCCTTTGGGGCCAGGCAAAAGGCTATAAAGGCTAAAAGATAATGTCGGCTAATCTCAGGAGCTAGCAGTCGGATTAGAAAAATTGTTATTGCCTATGATAGCCCAAGTTTTTCCGGAAGGCTATAGGCTATATAACATCACGCTTCGACCCTTTGGGGCCAGGCAAAAGGCTATAAAGGCTAAAAGATAATGTCGGCTAATCTCAGGAACTAGCAGTCGGATTTTAAAAATTGTTATTGCCTATGATAGCCCAAGTATTCCGAAAGGCTATATAAAATTACGCCACAACTTTTAGGGCCAGACAAAAATAAAAAAAAATGGTCAAACGAGAAGGGGGAGGTTGGGTCAAAGGCAAAAAAAGGCTAAACGAATAGGATACAATCTATGTATATGGGTATCGTTTTCAAGATTTTCGGGACGCTGATTAATAATATGAAATTTATTTAGTGATCCAAGATGGCGGACGGGAAATCAAAGATGGCGGATGAGAAAATTTAAAAAATCAATATGGATATCGCCTTCGATATTTTAGGGGGTGGGGAATCGAAATACAACATCTATTTCAAAGATGGCGGATGGAAAAAAATTATAAAATCAATATTGGTATCGTCTTCGATGTTAAAAGGGATGGGGAATCCAAATACAACATCTTTTTCGTGATTCAAGATGGTGGATGGGAAATCAAAGATGGCGGATGGGAAAAATTTTAAAAATCAATATTTGTATCGTCTCTGACGATTTAAGGGATGGAGAATGCAAATACAACAACTATTTCGTGATCAAAGATGGCGGATAGGAAATCAAAGATGGCGGACGGGATCTTTTTAAAAGTCGATATGGGTATCGTCTTCGATATTTAAAGGAATGGGGAATTCAAAAACACCATCTGTTTCGTGATCAAAGATGGCGGATGGGATTTTTTTTTAAATCACTATGGGGATCGTCTCCGATGTTAAAAGGGATGGGTAATCCAAATACAACATCTGTTTCGTGATTCAAGAGGGTGGATGGGAAATCAAAGATGGCGGATGAGAAAAATTTTAAAATTCAATATGGGTATCGTCTCTGATGATTTAAGGGATGGTGAATCCAAATACAACATCTATTTCGTGATCAAAGATGGCGGATCGGAAATCAAAGATGGCGGATGGGATTTTTTTTAAAGTCGATATGGGTATCGTCTCCGATATTCTAAGGAATGGGGAATTCAAAAACACCATCTGTTTCGTGATCAAAGATGGCGGATGGAATTTTTTTTTTAATCAATATGGGTATCGTCTCCGATGTTTAAAGGGATGGGAAATCCAAATACAACATCTATTTCGTGATTCAAGATGGTGGATGGGAAATCAAAGATGGCGGATGGGAAAAATTAAAGAAATCAATATGGGTATCGTCTCTCATGATTTTAGGGATGGTGAATCCAAATACAACATCTATTTCGTGATCAAATATGGTGGAAAGGAAATCTTAGATGGTGGACGGGAATTTTTTTGTAAAGTCTATATGGGTATCGTCTCCGATATTTTAAGGAATGGGGAATTCAATCTAATATATAAAATTCTCGTGTCACAGTTTTCGTTCCTAACGATACTCCTCCGAAACGGCTTGACCGATTTTGATGAAATTTTTTGTGCTTATCCGGTATCTATGAAAATAGGCCAACATCTATTAAAAAAAAAAAAAAATTGCAAAACAACGTTTGCCGGGTCAGCTAGTATTTTATATGATGAGAGTCCCTCAAGCGAATACCAAAATAGAGGTGCAATCTTAAATTATTGATGTAATTGTGTAGCTGGTAATCGGACTGTTGGATTTTGTGCACACATTATGACAATTCTCTGGTATTTGAGGTGGGCGAGACACCAAGAAAATATTGTGCCACCAGCTGCATTTTTAGATAATGTATAAATTACATTACATGATTAAATGTGTAAAGTATGTTTTTGTTGTTTTTTATTAGTTCCTAATATTACGGTTAGATATTTATAACAAACAAATGTACTGAAATACTCAAATATGGTAATAATAGAAACTTAGGACATAGGGGGTGCATAGGGTTCCCACCAAGAACTAAGGGTCCCTAGCCAACCTTACCTGCAAGTGGTGCACCTGCCGATCAACGGACGAGGCTCTGGCAAACAAAATGTCCCAATAAGCGGCAATAGGCTCGCCACCTATTACGTGGGATCAAAACACTGGCGAAAAGTGGGCGTTTAATATGCCTCTGCCTACCCCTTCGGGGAAACAGGCGTGAGTCTATGTATGTATGTATGTAGGACAATAAAATGGATGAAAACTAAAATAGATTAGAGAGATAGATTACACAACTTAATTAGTTATGTAATCAATACACATTAAATCAATACATTGTGAAATATTGACAAAAAATATGTGATTAATCATCTCTTTCCAACCTTAATAACTTTTGACCACTGCTGCTTTGCTAAATGCGCCTTTCTTACTGCATAACTAGAAGACTTGTTCTTTAAAATGATAATTATATGTTTCATCTCCGTACTTGCTGGGGCACAGGCCCATATGGTTTTTGTTCACCTCCTTTCTAATTACATCATACCTATCATAAAAATATATTTAATAATTTTAAAGTTATAACCATTTCCTCACTGCCTCATTCGTCTCGCGGCAAAAAAAAAAATGTGCGCGTGGGTTTGGGAGGTCTCGGGTTCGATTCCCGGGTAGGGCAAAGTGTTGTTAGGTTTTTCTGCTCGGAAATTTTCAGTAGCAGCACGGAGTCTGGTAATGAGCCCGGTACGGCAATAGGCTCGCCCCTTATAATGTGGGACCTTAAAATTCATGTCCAAATGTGGGTGTAATATTACACCTCTGCCTACCCCTTCGGGGATACAGGCGATATAGATAGTGTTTTTGAATTTCCCACTCCTTAAAATATCGGAGACGATACCCATATCGACTTTAAAAAAATCCCGTCCGCCATCTTTAATTTCCTATCCACCACCTTGAATCACGAAACAGATGTTGTGTTTAAATTCTCCATCCCTTTTAACATCGCAGACTATACCAATATTATTTTTTTTAATTTTCCCTTCCGCCGTCTTTGATCACGAAATAGATGTTGTATTTCGATTCCACACCCCTTAAAATATCGAAGGCGATACCCATATTGATATTTAAAATTTTCTCATCCGCCATCTTTGATATCCCGTCCGCCATCTTGGATCACTAAATAAATTTCATATTATTTAATCAGCGTACCGAAAATCTCGAAAACGATACCCACATAGATTGTATCCTATTCGTTAAGCCTTTTTTTGTCTTTGACCCAACCCTCCCCCTTCTCGTTTGACCAATTTATTATTTTTGTCTGGCCCCTAAAAATTGTGGCGTAATTTTATATAGGGCTATCATAGGCAATAACAATTTTTAAAATCCGACTGCTAGTTCCTGAGATTAGCCGACATTATCTTTTAGCCTTTTTAGCCTTTTGCGCATGTACGTTTTGTGCATATACGTTTTATTTTTATAACAGTATACTTTAACCAAACTATTCATAATAAAACATTTTAAATAAACAATAACATCATTTCATTTTCCACAGCTCTCAACACATCGATAATAATTCCTTAGTGTCCCCTCACTATCTATACGTCACTGTGGGTGGGGTTTGCTGAAATGTGGCACGCGCGAAATGTATGCGATGACGTGACATTCACCATTCTATAACTATTCATTTCTGTGGTTATAACTTTAAAATTATTAAAGATATTTTTATGATAGGTATGATGTAATTAGAAAGGAGGTGAACAAAAACCATATGGGCCTGTGCCCCAGCAAGTACGGAGATGAAACATATATCATTTTAAAGAACAAGTCTTCTAGTTATGTAGTAAGAAAGGCGCATTTAGCAAAGCAGCAGAGGTCAAAAGTTATTAAGGTTGGGAATAGATGATTAATCACATATTTTTTGACAATATTTCACAATGTATTGATTTAATGTGTATTGATTACATAACTAATTAAGTTATGTAATCTATCTCTCTAATCTATTTTAGTTTTCATCCATTTTATTGTCCTAAGTTTCTATTATTACCATATCTGAGTATTTCAGTACATTTGTTTGTTATAAATATCTAACATACTTTACACATTTAATCATGTAATATAATTAAAACATTATCTAAAAATGCAGCTGGTGGCACAATATTTTCTTGGTGTCTCACCCACCCCAAATACCAGAGAATTGTCATAATTTGTGCACAACATCCAACAGTCCGATTACCAGCTACACAATTACATCAATAATTTAGAGCGATTTCAGATTAGCGTTTTATACGCGCGTATAAGCTCGTTTTTGGAAGCGCATGTTGGCGCGTATAGGCGCGCCTTTGGGCACACGCGCAACACGTACGAGCGTTGACGCGCTTCTAAGCTCATATAACCGCAAGCCGTCAGAATCCATGTTGACATTGACAAGATGTCACTACCGTTTCGAGCGAACACGCCGAAATATGCCCGTTCGATTTTTTGAAGCGCGTAATGTAGCGCGCGTGTAAGTGCGTATGCTGAAACGACCGTATACGCGCAGAAAAATACGCTAATCTGAAACCGCCCTTAAGATTGCATCTCTATTTTGGTATTCGCTTGAGGGACTCTCATCATATAAAATATAAGTATAATACTCTTGTCTAGAAGTAAACTATATTACTTACTATACCCGAAAAGGCGCGTACGTCGAAAGATAAGACCTCCGTAGTATTACTTTACTCTATGGATAAGACGATAAGTCAACATGTCAACTATTTTGACATTAGCTTGGTGATACCAGAGCTGGATTAAAATATCCCTGTTAGTAAGTGGGTTTTGAACCATATTTTGAATTTATTTTTAATTTATTATTAAGAGCTTTGTTTTTATAGAAAATAATATATTTATAATGATTTAATCGTTCTTAAGATTACGCGCATTTTAACTCTTACAATGCAGTTGCTATACTTTTTCCCTACACTGATCTTTTATGATTGTTACGTGGCAATATTATCGGTAGATTCAAACAAAGTCAAATATAAGGAAATCGCTTAAAATTATTTTAAATTATTTTCTTTTCAGCGACTGCAATGGAATGTAAATAGTTTTAAAATTTATTGTATGAATCTACAACCGCTTGTTTCTGGTCAACGTGCGGCACATTTTGTCCAAGTCCTTTACGGTTTTCGCAATTTTTCTTTATTTGTGCTATACGACATTGCTTCGTACCAAATTTCAAGATTCTGAGCTCACAACAAAGTGATCCTATAGAGGTTGCGTTTTTTTTCATTTCGAGCTACGGAACCCTAAAAATACCGTAGATGGCCATATTTCTGAACTATTGTGCTTTAGTCGATTTTAAATTAGAGAGTCAGTCAGTAACGTGGAGAGACTAGCGAGTCAGTCTCTTCGAGACCACGATTGGTGCAAGACGATCGGAACGTCGGAAACAAATAGGTATTTATACCTTAGATAAGGTAATTTTACGCGATTAAGGCCCGCTAAATTATTTTGTATGATCTATCGTGTTTTGTTGCCAACTATAACACATAACTTCGAAAAGTCTGTGTTGCGCGCCGTGGGTTTGAACTTGAGACTTTCTGCGTAACGGTAGGTATGTTAGGCCTTGGCCAAACTTGACGGAAATTTTATAAATTTATTGTATATAAATAACCAATACCAGGCACACTATGCGGATGATCCGTCGCTCCGATTGATCTCAGCGTTTACCATAATGGAAGTTTCGCGACGGAATTTTATGTCAAGTCTCACGTAGGCCTTAGTGTCTCTTGATTATCTGCCTGTTTTACTGAATGGTTAATAAAATGTGTACAAACCACAAAAGATAGGTAAAAATCATTTTACTGAATTGAAACTTTGATTACTATGCCGATGGTACAAAATATATTTGACTAGAGGACGCCAGCAGCTACACCTGCATATTTTTTAAATTTACTCGTTTTGGCCGATCCCGTGGGAATTTCGGGAAATCCCTTCTTAGTGCAACCCTACGGTCCCCAAGGAATAAACATGCCAAATTTCAGCTTCCTGCGCCCAATAGTTTCAGCTGTAGCGTGTTTGTCAGTCAGTCACTAACGCATGGATTTTATATATTAAGATTATCGGACCTGTAAAATATTTATCCGTTTAAAATGACTTCATATGAATTAGTAACATTTAAAACAATATTTAATTAAAGCTGTTACGCATGAGTTTACACGCGACAGCTTATCAACGTAAAACGCCTCAACGATAATGATAGCTTTTTGTTGGTTTTTGATGCAAAGTTATTTTTAAAGTGTGAAAAATCAAATAATTTTTGTGTCTGTATTTTATTGTGTTGTATTTAGTAGATGATTTATTTAACTTAAGACATGTTTTTATCTATAGATTAAGGTATTAAATGCGTCTCTAGCTGTAGTTCGTTTGAAAATGCCTGTCATCACATGTGCGGGAAAAGCGTTAAAATATTTAACTCCACCTTCTATAAAGTAAATTATGGATAGATTTATTTTGCATAGGTATGGATAGAGATCTAAGAAAACCGCGTTCCTGCTAAAATGTGTATTACCAATATGCCACGGGAAAACCACAAATGAAAGTTACTTAGATACACGTATTCACACGTAGGCACTTATAACTAAAGTATCGCTTAAAATAGAACATCTAATGCTAAGTGCTTATTGTGATCTCATCTATTATTCCAATACCTTGGTGTCAGAACAGTTAATGACGAAACATCGATACTCAATATCAAAACTTCTAAGTAATTCCAATTTCTAGGAATTGCCAAACATTTAAAATTTGAGTACTATGATAAAATATTAACAAGCAAACTTTGGATCTCTGGGCAAAGATTAAAATGAGGTCTGCAAATATAGAAGAAATAAGCCGCGATAACATCGATCCAGAGTTTTTAAATTCAATCAGGCATAAGACAATAATATAAAATATGAAAAATAAGAATTGAAAAAGTTGTCAAAAAATAGCGCTCGATGGTCGGCTCGATGACTGCAGAGGACAAGTCGACAAACAAAAACGTTCGTTTTAATTAAAAACGTGTACCTACGCCAATTTTTTCGCAATATTGAATGACATTCTTTGTTTGCTGTTTGAACCTTTTAAATAGTAATACACAATGCCACCGTGTATTACCGTCTCTTTGTTAAAAAGATCTGTCCATCATAGAGATCAATACAACATAAAGGAATTTAAACGACCGAAGGTCGCTTTCAAAGGTTCATAGATCCGACAATATTATAAAAAATCCTAAAATTTCTCGGTTTCCAGACAATGGCGGGCCAAATAAGACAATTATATTTTCGGAGTTACAAGATAGCATGTATGTATTGATATTGTTATATTATGTATCACGAATCAGCATCAAACGTGTTCACAAGGAAATGGTTAAACACAATAACAAATATTTTAAATTCCAATTTAAAACCGAGGGCCTAAAAGAATTACCAGTTACATTTAGACATACATTGCTTGCTTCAGTAAAATCAGAGAACTTTTCTATCACAATAAGACCACTTTAAATGAACAGAGATATTTAATTTTATCATGTCTTGGCTAGCAGGAGTATTTCTTTCTAATAACAATGGCATCTGATAATGTATAGACTCTAGACAAAGTAGAACTTACGTGACAGATGATAGAATAATTGATTTTTATTATATTGCTTCCTAATGGGTTTTTATTTTGTTGTTTTGAACAGAACGAGAAGTAAAAAAAGAATACAATTTTAATATTTGCATTGTTAAATCAAATTCAACGGTCAGTACGTGCCTAACAAAGTCAAACTACACGGTTCGTGTTCTATCTATCTTAACATCAAACCTTCGTGACAGCAAAGTATATTCCTTCACAAAAAGCTGGTTTAGGTAAATCCTTTGAATACGGTCGGCCGACTTATCGCGTCTAGCTAGACTAAAAGTAAGCAGGATAAGCTAGATGAATCTAGGCTACACTCCAAACTAACTTACTTTATCGAAGGATATTTTGCCGAAACTGCGATTCATTCTCAATCATTGTAAAACTGTTAAGAGTTTCTGAAAATATTTTAGTCAGAGCACGTTTAAAACCTAAAATATTTACTATAAATCGATCGCTATTGTATACTATCTAAAATAATTTATTTACATACAGTTAGGCTAAATATAAATAGGGTTCGATTCCACGGCACGCACCAATGAATGATATTTTGTACCGTGTCCGAATTACAAATAATCAGAAATTTCTGACTTGGCTGTAATACGATTGCAACACAATAAAAAAGGTGGACCAATGTTGTCACTGTCTTGCCACAAATGACTCCAATGCACTGGGGGATAATAAGGTAAAGATGGTGATAGGAAGAGGTTGATATATTGCACCTAATTGCCTACATCTATGACTTGTTCTTATGTGCTATGTATAAAATGGTTCCACATGTATTGTGTCGTAATGCTTTTTGTATCACTGCTTTTTTAAACAGCGTGTATACAGCATGCCATCGACACCATGGACGAGGTCAGCATTCTGCAGATCTGCAAGTCCAACTTCAAAGAAGAAGACGTTTTTGGTAGCAAGAAGCTACTCTATCAGACCCTGGGCAAGTCAGACGAGATGCCGTCTCGGCGAAGGGATGGCACCGATAAGACTATCCAGGATATCATCTCCTCATTGAAGGTGACCGAACCTGACGACGTGCCTACGTTCGTGGCGAAGGATCTGCACAAGCGCCGCCCGTCACATTCGACCACGTTGACGTAACCAGGTTGCTGAAGGATATCATATACCTGAAATCCAGCCTGGCCGAGGTGCAGTCCAAGTTAGAGAAGTCGGACTGCACCATAAGTAAGCTACGTGCAGAAATAATGTTATTACGTAACGCTATTTCTACAAGTAGGTCGCCAGTCGTGTCCAAAGTAAAACACAACGCGGGGCTCAAAACGCATTCATCAGCAGTTTTGAGTCAGCGAATTTGCTTGCGTCACCTATCCCCGGTAATGCAAGCGGTGGGACGCGTACATACAAACATACATAGACTCACGCCTGTTTCTCCGAAGGGGTAGGCAGAGGCTTATTAAACGCCCACTTTTCGCCAGTGTTTTGATCCCACGTAATAGGTGGCGAGCCTATTGCCGCTTATTGGGACATTTTGTTTGCCAGAGCCTCGTCCGTTGATCGGCAGGTGCACCACTTGCAGGTGAGGTTGGCTTGGGACCCTAAGTTCTTGGTGGGAACCCTATGCATATGGTGGGACGCGTAATGTTGCTGAAATCGGGTCATCAACACCGGTCAAGGTTTTGACGAGTGTTGATGCATCGACTACTAAGCGCGCTTATGCCAATGTTGTTGCCAAAAGCAAAACGCAGCAGAATCAGTCGGATGAAAAAAAGAAGCCATGTGGGCCCACAAGGCTTCTGGGGCGTGTTACATGGCGCGTTTACTCTGAGGCGACATCGGTCGCCGCAGCGTAGCAAAGCACCCCATCCACATCGAAAACGCTCGCCGTTATCGCCGCCGCTGTAGGCCGTGGCCGAGCCATAAATGTTTCGTTTAGTCTATATTTATCAAGAAGATAGAACCTCCTCATAGCATTCTTAATAAAACTAGTGACTCTCTACTACTCAGTATTGTTTTTTTTGTGAAGCCTATGTTCAGTAGGTAGGTGGTATGTGCAAGCTTGTGTGTGATTTAGTTTGTCTCCCACGTTCACACACATATACTTCAAGTTTTGTAAGTTCTATCTCTATGACAAAGGACAATCATTGTATCATCCAAAAATATTGTTTAGAATGTCCATTGTCATGTTTGTGAAGTCTTCTGTGACACGACATATTATTATTCTCATAGTGTAAGATGTCTTTGTATAATATGTAGAGAGCATTGACATATATATTACTGCGTAAGGACTGGGCGGACCGCATGTTACAATGACGCCTCGAATTTGGTCTTAGAATGGTCTTCCCTATATCGAAGTGAACTAGGACGCAATCAGCTGTCATCGGGAGCGGTCATAAATTTTACGAACAAAAATGCCAAGTAGTGCCGTGAAAGGTTGCGTGAACTACGACCAAAAACATAATAAAAAATAAGATAACATTTCATATCACCGGTAACTTAAAAACATGTCATTAAATCAACTTCTAACATTATTTAAAGCAATTTTCTTTCAAATTGGTAAAAACGGCACGAAGCCGCATCATAACTTTGCAGCGGCGGGCGTTGTAGCCGATGAAATGAAAAGATTTAATAATATTACTATAAAATTAAATAATGTACAAAATTATTTTTAATTGATTCTTAAAATTTATGAACACTACACCAACGTCAAAAAACATTACGAATCCAAAATGAAAAAAAAAAAATGTACCTCGAAAAATACCTCACCCCGCTCTTAAAAGGTTATACATGCATAGGAGCAGACCATGCCGATTTACATCGTAGTTCATACTAGTTTTAATAGATGGCGTTATTTTTTTTGTTGGGTGACTGCGTCCGTCAAATGTTCGGTCGAGCGTATCTTTAGTATTTAAATCAATGGTAGAGAGCTATGTTAATTTGGGCTTGTTTGCTTTCAGTATTAACTTAAGCCAATGACCAATTATAAGTTTTTGTTTGTTATTGATTATATTACTAATATTGTTTTCGTTGGCGTTACAACGTAGCTAATACGGTATATTTTCTATATAAATTGTAATATGACTGTTCGCTAAGCGTGCACTTGCCCTGTTTCTCAAAAGGTTTTAGGAACTTCAAAATGTTTTATATTGTTTTTTACTGTGCTATAATCATTGCTTGGTAAGTAAATTTATATTATATTCTTTCATAAAACCATTAATTATGTTTATATAGCGATAAGACATCAGAAACATAAAGGGACACCAGTGTCCCAGTGGTCCAGAAGGGACACTTTTTGTAATAAATTGTTAACTGATTCAAGTGATGATTTTTTTATTATCTTAATTTTTATTGATATTGTGGCAGATTATCTTAGCTATTTGAACTAAAGGATGATGTAGGTACTTCTATAAATTTCGATGGATGATAATAATGATGAAAAAGATTATTTACAACTTGACGGAAAAGGTCAAACGATTTTGATACAGGATCAAGGGGTTTCTGATGATGAAATTGAAGATGTGCCCGTTCAACTTCAGGAAACAATAAGTCTGCCACCTGAACCATCGACCTCTACAACTCTTACCCACCACTGGAGCACATAGTAATCAAGAACCAGTTTTCAAGTAAAACTAAAGAACATACGTGCCACATAATTTTCGTGATGTGGAATATAATGGCCACAAAGTACCTACAGATTTATTAAATAGTTGATGCCGATGTATTGACTCTCTTTGGCATATGGAATCGTTAGAACAAACCGAAAACATCTTCCGATAACTGCAGTGACATAAGGAGACGGACATGTACACCACAAGTTTTGGGGCATATTGTGCGTAAAGTGGATAGAAAATAAAGGAAGCTACTTATTGACCAGCTTTCTGGCAGACGACGCAAAGCTGAATCAGCGAAAAAAAGGGATATGCCCTAAAATTGTATCACATACACCAAAAATGTTATGGGAGGAGTAGATCATAATACGTGTTGACCTCATAGTGTTATGAAATATTTTTCAGATTGAAAATAAAATACTATCTTGGATAATTTTCTGATCTCTTAGATATCTCAGTGAACAATGTGCATACTGTGTACTCAAGGCTTCACGATGGAAACAAAACTAGCCTGCAGTTCAGAAAAGTTCAATTTGGACAAACGGTTTCTCTGTCAGGAAGCGTGAGATTCCTACTTCAAAATCAATTTTAGTTCCCCGATCTGTAAGACGAAGACAGTTTCCATTGATAACCAAACTTCTGAAAGAGATGTGTCAGTTTATTAAATTTATGATAGAAAACCGAAAAAACAGTACTTGTGCAGCTGCAAAGTACACCTTTGCTACACCAATGAATGCATGTTTGACTGTAGACCTCTTGATTACTACTAACTTATTTCTTTAAATTATATACCTATTGGAAAAACAAACAATTTTTCTGTAATAAATTTGCAGTTTTGTATTTACGATACCTCAAAAACTGGTAAAATTTCTAAAACTAATAATATACGTTGCTTGAACAAAAAGTACCTCCAACGACCATAGGGACACATGTGTCCCAAAGAATTCCAAAAAAATCAAAACATTTTATTATATTTTAAGTCAAAATTATGTTTATTTGATGCCAAATTTACTGTTTTGTATAGTTGTTATCATAATATATAGTCCCATAACCTTATGATCCTGAAAGGGTTAAAAGAATGCGTTTCTACCACGCTTAATTAAAAAAGAAGAATTTGGCACGGTGGTATTTATTTTGTACCTACTCATTAAAATGTGCCAAAAGAAAGTGTTTGAAAAGTGTTAACGCAGACGTGCACGTACTTTTCAGGTGGCTTTTGTGCCTTAATGTACATCGCGGCACGGTTTCTAAGAATTCGAGGCCTTAGAAAATTTGTGATATTAAGTGGAATACCTTGGCGCTATTTTTTGCTTTAGCTTGGTTATTTAAATTATTTAAAGAATGAATTGGTTCGTGCTGGTAAGTACCTATATTAAACACATTTTGACACGTAGAAGAAACTCGTTTATTAAAATTTATTACATTACTCTCATATAGTACATTCCTAAATTAATCAATGTTTGGGAAAATTGGCATCTATTTACACAGAATCAATACGTAAATTACGTTAGCTCAGATTTGAAATTGTGATGGTATCACTCGAATTTATGGCTGTGTTAATACAACCGTAAAGATATAATCTAAATGGTTAGTAGGTATCTGAACTGTTACCTGTATAGGAAATCGATATTTACGGGCGCAAGATTATAATTATTGCAGTAAGTATATCATATGTATTCAAGAATGAGATTCGACTGAGTCCACAGTCAAACTGCTTAACACAGTTTTGTGGACCTTTGATCTGTCGTATGGATTGTATTCTTTGTTTATTAATTGAAATAAATAATTAAATAGTAATAACTAATAAGAAACAATATTTTGAAATAAAATAATTGTAATTTTAAATGCACTTATCAGCGATAGTCAAGATAAACGGCTAACATACTGCCACGCAGACAACGGCTTTTCGAAGTAGAATGTTCACATTAAGACGCTGGCAACAGCCAAATGGCAAAAAAAGGCTTGTCTCAAACAATCTTTTTGCTAAATCTATAAAATTTGAAACGGCGGAAAAAAAATATATATTATCTTAATCTTGAACATATTTCTGAGAACCCTGTTGTATTTAAAACACGTTTTCGAAAAGTTTTCTCGATACAAAAAAATGTAAACTAACCTCTTAAAATTATCTTCCAACAAAAATATCTGTATTACTTATCAACGAACGTTGGTAAAATTTATAACAATAATGTATCATATTTAAATACAGAACTTGGTTGTTTTTTATTTTTCACTACTCAATTAATTTTTAAGTAATTAATTTATTTTATGGTTTGTAATAAAAGATCTGAACGTCCCGTCGTCGTCGTGAATCTCTTTCTTATGTATACAATCCGACAGTGACAGCCGCGCTCGGTAGTCAGCGCCTTAAATTGTTAATTATCGCTTGCCACATGCCTCGGCAGGCACGCGCTACGAGCCCTGTTATCAGGAAGTCGTTCTATAGAAAATATAATACTTTAAAACTGGTTTGTGTTGTAAACGGACGATCATAGTTATGAATGGTAAAAACAGTTAGACTAGAGCAGATCATTCGAGTGAACTTTGAACCATCGTACTTTCCGGTACAGTCTAACTTCCAAGAATTATGGAATATAGACGGGCTCTATTTTATACCTACCACTAAAATAGATTTCAATACTATGGAGTTAAGTTGAGAGCTTCTAGTTACGGGTAAAGCTTTACCATCACATTGAAAGTACACTGAAAAGAATTTTCCACTTCTTTTTTACTTCGTGGAACAATGCATGCCGAGTACAAAAATGTATTACAGGAAAACAGATGCTCAAAGTCGCGGGTTTCGGTTTATCCGTACATTTACGCGCATAAACACACTTGAACTCACTCGTGTGGCAGTTATCTTAAATAAAACATAACTGTTGTAAAATAATCAGTAGCACTACACGGATTGCGCCGTAGCTTAGAGCGTCACCACGGTTCGATCCACACACGATACGACACTTTGCGCGATTTCATTGATTTTCAAACTATTATTTCGAGTCTGAGTGTTTTTTGTGGACATTAGTTATGTTTGTTAATGCTTCATCATAGATATTCTTTCCTAGTAGCAGAGCTATCCTTTTTGATAAAGATAAATAATTATTTAATAATCAAGAAATAATTCTAAAGTTACGTAAGAACGGCAATATTATAAGAATTTAATGGGCGAATTTCTATAGTTATTGCTCTGACGGTGATGGAAGAGGCAATTTGAAATATTGTAGCAAAGAAAAAAAGAAGTAAAGCAAGTTGCAGTAAAGCATTGTCATTAAAATTGCCTGAAGGGAAACATTTTTTACCGGATATTATTTCACAGTACACAGTTAAAATTGTTTTTTGTAGCAACATAATCGTTATTGACTGTGTAGTCTTGCATTATGCATTATTTTAATGGAATTTGTGATTTCCTGCTCTATTGTGTGCTTTGTTTAACTTACATAGGCACAATTGTAAGTCGTTCGAGTTAGGATAATAACAAACAAATGAATTCGTGAACTAATTATATTTTCAGTTCCTATTTTATAGGAGGCCAACACCTACTTATATGCGTAGGTATGTTGCCATATGTACATATATGTATATACGAGATGTTCCATTAAGATATACATAACGCTCCATAAAAAGGTGGCAAGGTTAGGTTAAATAATTTAGGCTGTAATTATTTGAACCAATTAGATGTACCTGAAGGCAAATCTGTGTTCAACTAATTAATTGCCTTGTATGTGTAACGCAAATTAACGTTTTTGTCTTTGGGGATGTCAACCTACGTAGTTACGTGACGTACGTGACCGAAATTGTTTATATCAATTGAATACGTTCCTTTAAGCAATAATTTTGAGAACATAGTTTGAAAATAGATATCAGAATACAACGTATGACTGTCTTTAAAAAAATGATATTAGATGTCTTTCAAACCAAAAGGTAGCCTTAATTGATAAAGGTTATTCCGTACTATAAAATATACTGCGTAGTTTAGATATGTGCATGTATTTTGTTGCGTCACATAGCACGCAACACAGCTACCATGGTAATGTTATCAATACAGGATATTAGTAGATGCTCGGTACCAACAGACTGTCATGCAGAGGGTAAGTATCGGGTTCGAATCCTAGGCGCGCTCCACTGACTTTTCTCAGTTATGTGCGTATTGAATTATCAATTATCGCTTGCCCCGTGCCTCGGAAAGCAGGTTAAGCCATCGGTTCCGGTTGTCATGACGATCTTTGAAAATCGTTATAAGGAGTCAGTATATATCTCTAGATAAACTGACTCTAGTCTAAACCATGGAAGATCTCTATCCCTTTGGGTTGCCGAGGTCAGAGAGGCACTCCGTGGAAAAGTTAATATTCAGTCAAATCCGGTTAGACTAGTAAGCGGACCCCGGGGTGAAACTGTGATAACCCTAGAAGAAAGAAAAGTAGATGCTCGGTACCCGTTATGAGTGTGTATCGGGCTCGAGGCGCGTTAGTATACAATCGGTACCAAGTGCTTACCAAGATTGAGCCGTTTATGTGTGACACGCGAATGGTTCGCCCGATGTTAAGCGATTACCGCCGCCCATGGAAAAAAGCAATATCAGAAGAGTCACAAGTGCGTTGCTTCTCTTTGGGTCGGGAAAAGGAATAGGAGAAGGTATGGGATGAGAGAGAAGGAATAGGGGATTGAACCACCGGCACTCTCACTCGTCGAAAGCAGTGTTACATTATAGGTACTGTTACTTTTCTGTGACTTTCTGTGAGAGGGTAGCACGTTCCTGGTCAAGCCGACCCATTTATGCTGAAATCAGCAAGGCTGGAGACCATACCTTCTAAATAGATTACCGTTTTTATCTTATTCTGTGTACAAGTAACATAACCTTGCAGCGGTACATTTTTACAGTACATCCTAAGTACTCGGCCACCCTGCACCTTTTATATAATATCATGATACCAAATCTCTATTTATTTTACACAACACAGAACCATTTAATTTTATTGTACTCTCTGCGGTTTAGTTCGTACGCGAATCACGAATCCATAAAAAATATCGATTTAATTGTTATATACAGGGTGTCACAAGACCCATCACCAAGCCGAAGTCTACTTGTTGTGGACATCATGCCAAGCCATACTAACCAAAAATTATACTTGGGAAACGATTTTTTTTTCAAGTTTTCACATTTATTAAAACGCAATTAAAAGCGCGCGCGTGTAATGCTCGAAATACCTACTTATGTATGGGGTCATAGGGCATCTAAAGAACATATTGGCGGGGCAAATGTCTCGATTTTGTACCTAATTAGAAAAATTCCATACTAACATACTAAGTTTGAGCCTCAATATCTCCTGAACCAGTAATTTCCCAGGTATGGTGCCGAAGTAAAAAATGTTCGTAGTGATTGGTACAACATGTGATTTCAGTTTTCGTTAAGGGTCTTGTTACACCCTGTATTATTAATTGAACAGTGAGGGAAATGAACGGTTTCATTGATTTGTGTGACAGATTCGGAAACCACGTCACGGTTTCCGAAATTGACGGAAATTATTTCCATTCGATGCGGTTACTAAACTTTGTAAAACATAGCTTTACAATTAAATTCTTACGATTCTTCAAGTGTCAGTTACCTTTGTAAGAGGCCGAGCCATTGGCGGATCTAGTGTTATTTGTCAGGAGGGGCTTGGGCCTTCGCGAAACAATCTACACAATTGACTGTAAATACAGGCTCTCATACATTGGACAAACCAAAAGAAGCATAGGCATTCGACTTAAGGAACAAATTGTAGCGCCAGTCTGCCGTGTGTGAACATGGAAGACTGACAAGACTGACCATTACCTGCGATTCGGTACACAAGAGATAGGTATTCGCAAAAGAGTACCGTTTTTTTCAAGAATAATTAGTTAGCTATTGATATAAAAAAACATCCCAATTTAATTAGGGAAGATGCTTGGAAAACTCTAGCTGTGACCCACCCCGTTATCAGTCTAATGAAACCCAAAAAGGATCAAGACACTAGAAGACATCATGATTCTGTGAACTAATTTTGCGTAAATAGAAGCACCAGTTATAGTGGAACAACGTTCGGTTACTTTGAAATAACTTGACTACATTAGAGACAAAGATAAAAGTTACTTCGGTCTTCCGTGACCACGGTTCCTGTAAAGTAATCCAAACATCGGATTATAAAAATATAATGCAGTTTCTAGATAATTCGATTAAAATGTATTCTCAGAAAAAACAATATATTTATCCCCACAAAATCTGTTGACTATAGTTTAATTTCAATGTGTAGATAAGATTCGCATAAACCTAAAGAAAAACTACAAAAACAAAATTAATTTCTTATTTTCAACACCTAGACTACGCTGATCGGTCGATCGGTTTGGGAGCTTCTCACTGCCCATCGCACACAACATTTAGTTACCCTGTGCATTGAAACGGCTGCACCCGCTTTTTTAGTCGAATTCAATTAATATAAAACGAAAATAAAAGGCATTGCGGTAGGGGTGAAGAGAAATCTCTACGTAGCTTGCCAAATGCTGTCCAACCCAACTGGATCCTGTGGTCGATTTCTTTCTCAAAGTTGTTTCTACCAAGCTGGACTACTTGTCCAAGGTAGACATACTCGTTGTTTTTTTTTGTAAATACTTGCATATATTCCATTTTCTCGAAGTTATTTCTACCAAGCTGGACTACTTGTCCAAGGTAGACATACTCGTTGTTTTTTTTTTGTAAATACTTCCATATAATACATATTAGAAACACCCAGACTAAGACAAACATCAATGTTCATGCACACAAATGTTTGACTCGAGCGGGAATTGAACCCGCGACCATCGGAGTAGCAGTCGCTGCGCCGACCGGTCGTCAAATGTTGATAAAGTCTAGATAACTAATTAAGATTCATTATTCAGCAAGTAAGTAACGGCAGTAGAAACTGTCATTCAATATACTTATAAGACTTCATGCATATTTCTGTATGATGGATTTTTTATCACTTTTTCATTTTTCTTTCTGTTGAGAAAGTAAATGCATATCTGAATATAAGCTTGCGTGATCATGAACATACGTTTAAAGCTGTTTTTCGGGGTGAGGACTATGTACCTAAAATTGTATGGGCATTCCATAGAGATATGTAACGTTGAGGGTTTAAAGAATTGCTTAATCGTAATCTGTCATCGCTATGAGAACTACAAAAGCCGTGGGTTTTTTTAGTTCTCATAGCGATGACAGATTACTATCAGACAAGCAATATCGACAACATCACCTTGGCTAAAAAATATTGTTGGAGCCTGGATGTCTTCTTGTTGTTTAATAGAATTTTAACTTTTCGGACTCGAACGCAGGACTACTAAGCACAAAACTAAACCAAATATCAATCTTAAAATCCTATATATCTTCGCAATGCCTTTCGAGTTCTAGAAATTATGTATTCCAAAAATTGGATCAAATCATGTATCAAACACTTTTTCCAAATTGTCGCGATCACAAGTAATATCACAAATGGGTCAAAACGTTTAGATCGTCAAAAAATTTTATATCAAGGTAACCCCTTCAGCTCAATTCACGAAGTCTGCACGAATCCGATATTATTGATAGGAGAATTTGCAAATATACGAAAAATATTCTCATGGGGAGGGATTGCTTATATTATGTACCTCCAAGAAATGCCTTTTACGACGTGCCAGTGGTACAGAGAGATACGGAATAAGAATGTTATGTTGAACACATACGAGCTTCAAAATAGTGCATTCTTAGAAACATCACTCGACTACAGAGTACAGGCACTTCATATAAATATTTTGCTGATATTTACAATAATATTCATATGTGAGTCTGCAGTGCGTCAGGGATGTTTGCTGAAGCGAGAACGGATTGCTTCTTTGTGACAATGCGCAAAAGATGCGCTTCTCTGGTGCGCTGCGTGCGGGCCAGCCCCAATAACATACTAAAGTGTATTGCAAACAGACTAGACAGTGAATATGTGAATCATTGTAATAAGCTGTCTACGTCTGTTTCCGTGTAAATAAAATAATAAATAAAATAATTATGGTGAACTGCTAACATAGATTGTAAGTGAAAATTGTTACTAACTGGATGGAGTCAATGTTACTTGAATAAATAAATAAATTACTTAATATTATTTTCTATTAAATATTCCGGTGCACATTTTTCGAGTTATTCATTCACTAGCTTCTGATCACGGTTTGAACAGCGGGATAACAGCCCTACGCTATTAACCCTGCTGTACAGGAATTCCTAAATGCTAAGGGACTAATCTAACTTGTTAACCTACACTATCCTAGAGTCTTAGCCTATCACATATAATATCCTCTCCTAGTTATCCTAGCGCTAAATACCTATATGTATCCTAAACATATCCTAACTTGTACCTAGCGTATAATGCGTATAGGCTTGGTGCTCTGTGGTATTCTGTGATACAGACCAGCACTTATACGCACCTACTACTAGGCCCTTAACCTTTGGCACGTACTATTGTGGTACTACTGCGGTATACTGTGATACCGACCTACGCTTCGTACGCGCCTGAACCCTAATCCTGCAGTCCCTAGCCTTACTATACTTTTTAATATATACTTATATAGATAGGTGCGGGATATCTGCCACCGGAGACCTATGATGACAGACGGACTGTGGGTAGGAATTAGGTATGGTGGAAATGCTTTTCTGACGGCCAACTCAACAGACTCATCGAGCTGATCGGTATTGATGGCTAAAGGTGTCTTGGCCACCGTCAGACGTGTGGGAAGGGAATTAAGTCAAAGTCGGATTAAACTTGTGACTGATTTATTTCTTAAACTACGTGATCTTATATACTAAACTTATCCTATGTACACACACACAACTTTACAGTTGTGTGCCTTGTGTGAAAGGTGCCATCTCAGCGATATGTACCTTACGTTGAGTACGTGATTTTTTCTTAATTTAATATAAATCACGAACAATCTGTTTTCCAGTAAATACTCACGTAGGATTATATCGCTGAACTGGCATGGCATGTTCATGTGTGAACATTCTGGCCTCTCCGAGGAACAGGCAACTCCAGTTGGTATAATTCTATTGGAGGTATAATACTGTTGGAGTCATCCTTGGCTGCTTCCTGGTTCCGCGGCTGCTTTCTGGGAGGTTTCGGCAGATGGTTCGGCTGGGCAGTGTGCGTTGTTGGTTGTTTGTCGTCTTGATGTTGTGCACGTTGTGGGAGTGGTGGATCAGATCTTGATGATTTGGGGTGTTTTCTTCACTGATGTATTCTTGTTTTTGTACATGTGAGTATCCTTGGACCATAACAGATGAATATAATTGTAATTGTCATCAATATTGTTGATGACACACAGCTCACTATGTATGTGTGAGACTGGATGGTTTTCCATATGTTGTCGTTAAGCTCTATTTCTAGATTCGATTCTTTATTTATTAAGTGCTTGTAAAAATCACTGGAACTTTCTATTACATCTTCCTTAGATACATTCAGTTTCTTATTTCTATTTGATACATATGTGTCTGTACTAAAATTTAAGCAGGAGATAGGATCTCTCTTAGCAGCGAGTCTGTTGTTAATAGGTGTACTAATAGAACGTAGGATTATATCGCGGAACTGGCATGGCATGTTCATGTGTGAGCACGGTTTTATCTGCATGTTATGTTGATAGAGATATGCAATTTTTTTTAATACCACGTAACTAACCTTGTGCCCGATAACGGCAATAGGCTGGCCCCCTATTACATGGGACCTAAAAATTTATGGCGAAATTAATGTGGGTGTAATATTTACACCTCTGCCTTCCCCTTCGGGGATACAGGCGTGACACTATAAATAAAAAAAATCATAAACTAACCTTCATTCCCTCGACCCATGAAGACAGCCTTGAAAAAAATTGGTTATGTTTGAGTCCGGCCTGGAACTGTAAGAAAATTCAGCACGGCGATATTCGTGCAACAAAATCTGAGTATTATGATGATATTGGTTTGGTGGTTTAGCTGTGAAAATCTCACTTATTTCTATTACATTTGTAATATTAGTAAGGAAAGTACTAATGCTCTCTCTCAGGCGGGGTCGCGGCAGTAATGCCAACGTAGATCCCGTGACCCCGCCATTCAATGAGATCGGATAGAGGAACACCATGGTGGTTTTAGTGGGTAGTCCCGGCGCTTCTCGTTGGGGAGTCACCACACTCTCCCTAGACTGAGCCCCTTTAGGGGCCCAGCCTGATGGGGGGGTCAGCCCGTAAATTGGTTTCCACCATGGGTCAAAAAAAAGTAAGGAAACAAAAGGAAATATTCTTAATTTGTGCGTACTAAAATGGATGTTTAAAGGAACTTTTTGTTCGACTGATATGCCAGAGATATCGAGCTGCAAATACTTGCAATAATCCATACTAAATACAGTTAAGAAAACAACCTTTGAAGCTCGTATTTTTATGCAAATTGACGAATCGAGAGTTCATCAAAATCAATAGCCAACGCACTTTCTCGTTCACCTAGAATCTTGAAACTGGGTGTGCCCGGGGATCGGGACCCTACGAGAATAAAGCGCTAAAAATACGTGTAAATTGACCTTTAGAATTATATTGATTGCAACCATGACAACAAGCGCAGAAAAACAGAGATTTTTGCACCTGTAATTAGTGTTTTACGCAATTAGATCCCATTTAATTAACTTATAGGAGGCAAAGAACAAAAAGCTAAAATCATCGGTCTAGATAATCATCGTAATAAGATCCAAGTATAACGGCAAATTCATATTTTATCAACATGATCAGCCTGCCGTAATCCATTGCTAGAATGATATAGACTATTCCAACAGCACGCCACAGAATTCCATTTTCGCTTATAATAACATAAGCAAATCAACCATATTATTATTAAGACACAATTTATTAATATTTTTTAACATTCCGCAATTACTGTGGATACACATGCGTAATTTGGTATACCAGCATTATATCTGGGCTATTTTATTTAGGTTAGCTAGATACTTGAAACCCAGTAATATGAATTTAAGAGGCAAATGTCCTTCCAAAACTACATTATGAGTCGCTATGGAGAAGGCTAACACTGAAAATGCCATTAATGTTTCGACTTTTAGTTAGTATGTTAAAATTAGCTAGAAAATACCGATCTTGAAACGTTCAAGTTTCTCATTTTGAAACTTTTACGCGAAAATGACACAGTGTAATATTCTGGACTTCTAAGTACTAAAAGAGGTTATAAGTTGGCTCACTAATGACTTTGTTCAAGAGAAACGGATAATTCGCTAACTCACGACTTCTGACTTCTTAGAACTTTCCCACAGTACAATGTAATATATTGCTCCTTAGGCTACTGCAAAGTGCATGCACTAATGTCTGCGACTGCAACTTAATGTTAGAGTACTAACTACCAGTTAGTTGTGTTGGAAATTTTATATCAATTTATCTAGTTCTGCAAGCATGCAGATTAGTTAAGTAATGGCGTTCTGAGTTCTGGGCGTTTGGGGTTGCTGTTCAGTTGTTATGCTGGTATGTGATATAGTTCCTTAAGAGAAAATTCCTTGAAAATGACATTTATTACATTATGTTTGAAATAGATTCTTTAGTGTTAGGAGTTTTCTAAACACATGTGTGGTATACACCAATAGTAAAAACATATAATATTTCACAAACCGGTAAGGTATAGGTAATAAATATTATAGCTTATAACTATTTTCCTTCAGCTATTCGCTTACTTTAGTTGAATATGAGAATAAGAACAGTGGCAGGTCACATTCTCTCACTCCAAACGTCTTTAGGTTTAATCTAATTAAATAACCTAGTCAACCTATTGAGGTACCTTTGATTAAAATACTAATTAGGAAATTTCTGCTCCTCGCTATTTGTTTGTATGCATAACTTGGTTCTAGCCTTCTGTACCTAATTAAATATTTAATTTGTGCTACACACGCATTTTCAGCAGTTGTATAAACTAGTATTTGTTTTTTTCCAGTAACATGATAAGAAGTTATGTATAATATTCGATTGTAAGAAACGTTATAGAAAGAGTGGGCATAAGAAACCTATGGTTTGCGTACAAGTTTTATAGAATTCTAGAATTGAATAGACAGCATTCTCGATCGTGTTTTAAAAGCTTAAAAAGTAAAATTCATGAGATATTTTGCCACTCACTTTTAAGTAGCCTCTAGTTAAGTGAGATTTTGAGAAAATAGATTCAAAGAGCTGATAGAATCAACTACGTGTTTATCAATACTAGATGCCTTCAGTAGGTACATAATAATTATATAACATAATGATTTGAAAACTTTATCTCGCAAATGGAATCTTATTTAAACAGCAATATTCTATACAAAGTAAACAACATTCATGCAAACACCGGACACAATAACAATTTATGAATACACACCAAGTGCTGCCCTTGTGAAGGTCGAATCCAGAGTGTTAAACGGCGATACGCCAATCTTGCAATCGATTTACACCGTTAAAAACATTTTACGTAAAGCAAGAGTGCTAAATTCATAAGGGTGTAAGCTAGGTACTATGAACGAATGCCAAAACTTCACCGAATTAATTCATTCGAGAACTTAGCCTGTTATAATCTGTGGACGACATTGTAAAATTTAACCACAGTTACATTATTATACAAAATAACATTTTCCGGTACAGTTCCACATTTTGGGAACTGTACCGGAAAATGTAATTTTAAATTGGTTTCATGTTAATTTTGCGCTCTAGTTGAAGTTTATGCATAACTCAGTGTTCTGACAGGTTTTGATTAAGTAATAAAATATCATTGATTTCACGCTGTTAGAAATTCGAACGGATATCGTTACAGTATTAATTAATAATCTATCGTAACAAGCTTCGGCATAACTTTGGTTGTGCTTGGATTATAATGACAGCGTAATTAACGAGTAAATGGTTAGTGGTTGGTTTAATAAGATTTATGTTTAGATTACGCAAAATTTGATCCGGAAGGTGGTGCTGTTGTCGACATACCGCAAAAACCAGAGTGAAACTGCGAGCAAAAGCTAGTAACAAACAAAATTTTAAGTAATTGTAACAACAGATTTGGATTTAGATAATTTTAAGCGACTTTCAAAGAGGGTAATTTATTTAAATTGACATACTTTGTTCCAACATGAAAAACGTTTCACAAAAGTTTTCGTATACATAATAACTTTGACATGGGTAGGCCTAGATACAGTTTAGCTATGTTGTTTTAATAAGATCCTAAGAGTTTCTAGTTTCGCGCAGCTACGTTCTAATAGTAGGGGAGCCCATGAAAGGAATTCGGGATGTACTCGAGCGCGTCAGATATTGATATCACCTACGTATTTTAATAAAGTAGGAATGTTAATCTGATCAATTGCATGGTAGAGGCAAGATATATCAAAATGTAAAAAAAATTAAAAATAATCCAGCGCGTCAGATTTCCTAAGGGGATGTTAAGTGAACCTAAAAAAGGCTCTCATTGAATAATCTGACGATATAGGTATCACGCAAACTCGTGGGCATTAGAACGTTGCAAATGTAAATGAGTGAATTCGCCGTTTTGAAATACTCAAGCGCCTCAGATTAAGATATATTGGTGATTTAAAAGTCGTGTAATTCGTTTGAACCACATGATCTGCTGGTGATATAGAATGACCCTAACCATATATTTATTTTTAGAATTTTTTTTTTTGAGAAAAAAATTTTTTTTTTTTTGCTTTGCTTCGGTTTCATACAATAGTACGTTAACAGCCTGAAAGGGTTTTAATAAAAAAAAATGTAAAAAAAATAAACACTACGTCAACTAAAATGTCGAATTCTAAAAGGAGGTAACAACACCTCGCGTCGCGTGCCGTCAGCTGTCATCGAGACACGGTAAGGTCAAACCCACGGCGTTTAATGTCAGTGGCAGTAAATGGCGCTACTGCGAGTTTACTACTACGTACAAACCGCGCAAGAGGCGAAACTAGTCTCTCATGCCATCTTATTCTTTCAAATGATTGATATGTTATCATAAAACATAATTATTATTTACGTTATTACTAAATCTTGGACCGACAATCTTGTTATGATCGCGGGAAGCGGTTGGTATGCCCAGCAGTGGACGTCCTTTGGCTGAAATAATGATGATGATTACAGACAATAATCTATCTATCTAAATCGTCTTAGCTATTTGGATCAGTCTCTGTCAACATAACTACCTACCACACGACAGCAGCTGATTTTACTTTAAAAATAGTCGCCTGTTGACACATGTTTGATTACTTATTTGTTCCCTACTTTATCTTTAGTACAGTAGAGGTGTTTCATTAAGGAATAACATTGGTGGACTTTTGTCTTTTACTTGTGGCACGGCGACGCCGCTGGAGTTACCTACGTAAGTAAACAGTAGCACAGATTAAATAAAAGTTAGGTACCTACCTACTTCGTAAACCGTAGCGCCGTGTGTCTGTGTACCCAGTACACACTTCGCACAGTACTAGCTTTTAGAGGCTCTTTAGTTTAGAGATAGAGTTTCAAATGGTAAACATCTAAGTAAAACTGAAACTTTTACCTAGATTATTTTAGATACTAAAATTTTACTTTTCCACTTAGGTAGGTACTTACTCAAATAAACATTTTGATGTCAACTTTCCCTTCATACTTTTTTCCGGCTTAGGACGAACATAAATATGACAAAATTATAAATCATTAAGGCAGGTAGAGTGAAAGCTAGATGTCTATGAAAATACACACATTCAGAAAGAGATTTCATCACAATTAGGGCGTATTTAAAAAGTTGAAATCAAATTATGTACAATTATTGTCTTATTTACAAAAACTCACCGTCACTGCACGATGGAGTTAGATATTTACCTACACTTGAATATTTACACTTATTTACACGCACTTAATTCACTTAGGTATTTACACGCACTTTATGCCAAATGTACTAACTGTTCAAAGTGGCCGCCCTGCATGTCTAAGCACAGTTGCGCCCTACGTCTCAAATTATTTCTTAATCGTCTAGTGACGCCTGTGACAATATCTTCTCTGCGGACTTCATCGAAGGCATTTATTATGCGGGCCTTAAGGATATCGCGTGAATCCGACTCAACCTCGTACACCCTGCGTTTTATTTCTCCCCACAGATAAAAATCTAGCGGGGTGAGATCAGGCGAGCGAGGGGGCCAGGCTATTGGACCTCCGCGACCAATCCACCTCTCACCAAATTGGTAATTCATAAATTGCCGCACAACGTTATGATAGTGGGCAGGTGCTCCGTCATGTTGATAGTATAAATCCCGAAGGCTATTTAGAGGGACGTCTTCTAAATACTCCGTCACCACATACCTTAACAACTGCAGGTAATCCTGTCCACCTAAACGTCCTTCGATAAAATAAGGACCAAGGATATTATCGTTTATAATTCCAGCCCACACACTCACAGAAAAGCGCGTCTGGAACGCATCGCGCCGCGTTACGTGGGGATTTTGTTCAGCCCACCAATGTTCATTGTGAACATTAAATAACCCTAAGCGGGTGAATGTGGCCTCATCTGTCCACAAAATGTTGCGGTCCGTTTCCAACAGCCACCTACAAAATGTAACCCTGGCAGGTTGGTCGGTTTCGGCCATGTCGTGTACCGACTGGAAATGGAATGGATGCTTCCCTGCCGCATTTAGAAGTCTCTACACGTAGCTTTGGCTGACGCCAAATATTCGCGCTACCGGCCGTGTGGAGCTTTGCGGGTTCTGCTCAAAATACCTTCTTATGCTACGATCCAACTGCTCCGGATACATGGTAGGACGCCCTCGAGCTTGTGCATGTTCGGGAACAGCTAACTGTCCGTAGTCTAAGAAGTTCTGCGCTGCCCGAAGTATCCTCCGTGATGAAGGTACAGGCGAGTTTGGGCTTCGCCTCCGAAACCATTTTCTGGTTTCATTAAGGTCTCTCGAACTTGCATAATGCCAAACGATTTGGGCGAGTTCTCGGGTAGTAAGCGAGTCCATTTTCAAGTAAAACGGAAAACACGTGCGCTCAGTGACAATAAAATTATGCACTGATTTAATAAGCATTGATTTTAGAAAAAGTTAAATTCGCGGTCTTATTTGCATTAATAAACAAATTTAGTTTTTATTTGCATCTGCATTAAGTTTAGTTTTAATTGAAATTATTTGGTGTCGGCTTTATCATAAAGGTCTATTAAACTATTTGACGTAGCCGCCTCACCTATGACTAGAGCCGCCATCACTGAAATGTTTGCAAATTTTAACTTTATTGAGACGTACTAAGTGTGCTATTTGTCTGCGGATGCGGCATGCTTTAAATCAGCGGTACTCAACCAGCGGCCCGCAGGCCGCATGCGACTCGGTAAGCCATTTCGTGTGACCCGTGGGCCGGTCCACCGAATAGCATGGAGTAGATAATGTGTAGGAAAATATGTCAACCATTTTAAATTGCTTACTTCCAAAGAAAGTGCGAACGTACAGGGCGTCCGCTCAAGTTGCATTCAGCGAGACGAGCAAATCCCATTTCTTTCATGCCTGTTTTTTGAGTGTGTTATTTAAATCACATTGTATTGCAGTGCCAAAACTGTACCGAGGATTCAAGAGCCTTTACTTATTGTCTCTGGTTCTGTGGTTAAAGATCCCCAGGCGTGATATAAAGGTATATCACGGCCTTGGTTAGGTTCAAAGACATGACTGTGTGATGCGTTTTGACAATATTATTTAGCAGACTCGTGGTGAAAACCGGTCACTGGCTTTTCCCACTAGCTTGAGTTTGGGGCTGGTGGAGATGTGTGTGAGACTCTCCAAAATCTCCGCGGTGTTCACTTTACTACCTATGAAAATGGCCAAGTGTATGAAGCTATCCTACTATTCTTTTTGTACTTACTATGCTATTACTACCTAACGAATTCAAAAATATCTACTAAAGAGCTAATTTAGACTTTGTATCAGTAACATAAGGTTTAATTCCAATGGTGACGTCCGTCGGTATTGGCTGTATCATGTTCCTCAAAGGTACCGTATCAGATAGATTAGCAGCAGCTATGCACTCAAAGCCGTCAAATCTTTATGAACTTTAGGTATTTACCTAAAGTTCATAAAGATTTGACGGCTTTGAGTGCATAGGCCACCCGACCGCCTCCTTTGACAAAAGCCGCCGTCGCGAGTCATCGTCCTTTACACGTGCCAAGTATTATTTTAGGTACCTATAACAGATTTTATGCACTTGATGCAACAGCTGATCTCTTGGTTCGATGGTGTAGGTAAAACAAAACGCGGTATTTAGGTTGTCTGTTTGTTTCGTGCGAGTGCCTTGCCAACTCTGATGTCAGTGTTTTCAGACTGCCCGAAGGCCTACGAGATGGCCAACGATTCTTTGATTCGGCTTTACGTGCCGTTGGAAACCCGGTAGCGCACTCATGTAATGTCACACGCGGTCACCCATCTAAGAGAAGGCTTTTGCAAGCGTTGCTAACTTTGCCGACCTATTACGATCGGCAAGCCAAGTCGCGCTATGGCACAGAATAAATAGTACTAACGTACAGTACTCGCCAAACTTTATGGCCGCTCCGAACCTAGCCGCATTGCGCTGCGCAGAACACAAAATCAGGTATCAGCGGGACGTACGCGGGGCGTGGAGGCAGGGCACGCCCGCGCGTGCTGTCTTCCACCCGTCCTCGCCTACCGCGCGTTAGTGTGAGTGCTACGTTCGTACACGACTCACATAATCGCTGAGCTCTGACAGTATCGTCGCGTTTAAAATAGTTTCGTAGTGTTACTTATTTATTGTTTCTCGTTGCTATCGTTGTTTCTTGTTGTTATTTGTACTGATATAGTTACCATTGTCATTGATCATGCCTTGCGGTCGTTTTAATGTTTTACGTCGCCAAACACGGAAAATAGTGTATGACGTATTATAACGTTTATGAAGAAGGAAAGAAGTCTAGGCTTAAAAGTCCCTTCACCTAACTGAATTTACATTACTCGAATTTGATTGAATATGTAATTAAACAATATAATATAGCAAATCTAACAACGTAACTGAAGATTTTAATTTTCAATAACTACAAATATATTTTCTTGGTTATGACATGTCCACCCGACTGTACGATGCGCAAGTTCGTACCGATGGCTACATTCAGAGCGGCCATAAAGAATGGCGAGTACTGTAGCTATGGCTATGACGCGACGGTACACTAACCTATGTTTATAACAACTTTTTAATTGGTTTAATCTTACGTAAGTAGGTGCCTAACTGCCTACCTTAAATTGATAAAAATATCAACTTGCTGTAAGATGCTACGGCCATTCTCCGCATGTCCTCCGCTCACGTCCAGACACTTACGGCACCTTTGCACCATCGTTGAACACACACTACTTAACATTCCTGGGCTTAACACTGCTAGCACTTTGAAAAGCTGCAACGATGCGAACACCGAATTGAAGCCGTCGAAACGCGCATTCCGACGGCACGGGTAGACCCCGTGGTCTAACATACCGTTCCTCGTACTCCCTACGAGCTCCTGCATAATAAATTCACTCCTACCTAAACACATCAACATGTTAAAATATTCAGGGTTTGAATACGACATACCTACAGAATTTACTATTTCACAGATCCGGCAGTCTAAACAAAAGAAATGCTCGCGAAAGACTGAGTGGTCAAGTAAGCAAATTGTTCGTAAATCAAATAAATAATTAGAGATGTAACCGATGATAATATTCACTGGAGTAATGTTTTTATCGATATTTTATACAATTGTTATTGTTTACCTGATACAATATCGGTAGGTAAACCCCTAGAATGTTAGCTTTGTGTAATTGCATGTTTTTATGTATTGTTATTAAATAAAACCATTCAATTGTTTAGACCAGTATCAGTTTATTTGAGGGTACTGACTCCCCGTAACGACTGTCAAGAATTTTCATGACTGTTTATCCGACGTCCTCTTCCGAGACACGTGGCAAGCGTTTATTAACAATTTATTACGCACGTAACTTCGAAAAGTCTTATTAACTAATTATGTATTATTATTGATGCGCACCGTGGATTCGAACCAGATACCCTCTGCATGGCAGTCCGTTGGTATCGCCATTAGGCTATCGTTACCAGTCTGTTACATGTCATGTTAAAATTAAATAAATCGATGTTATCTGTTGATTGTAAACATCACTAGAGCGGTCCCTTTGAGTACGGCGGCTCGCTTGACGGTAAAATTGCACTACTTTAAAAAGGCGGCATACCCTTTGACACGGAAAGTGGCGAAAGCCGACGATATTTTAATAGAATTAATAGGTAATAGAATCCTGAAGGATACCACTGTTGAGGGGAGTGTTTGTCGTTACGGGGAGTCAGTACCCTCAAATAAACTGGTACTGGTCTTTAGACTTACTTGGTTTACCATGGAATATGGTTATCCATACCTTCGGGTTGCGGAGGTCAGACGGCAGTCGCTCTGTGGAAAAGCTAATACTCAGTCAAATCTGGTTAGACTAGAAAGCGGACACTTGACTCCAAGACGAAAGTCCTGGATGTAACCGGGATAACGCTAGGACGATGATGATGACGATGAAGCCCTGAAGATCTGAATTTGCATATAAACAAATTGAAAGATAATGTAGGTAGTATGACACCGAAATCAAATTTTGGTTACTTTATTTTTAAAAGGACAACTCTTTTCAAAAACAATTCCCGCTCAAGGAATAAATCCTGTATCCCGGGACTTTAGAATATCACAGGTCTACTTACGTCCTTACTCACGGTAAGAACGTAAGTAGACCCGTGATATTGACATCGTCATGAGGGTCAATCGAGGAACACGCTCCTTCGACCGTCTAGGGGGAGTGCCGTGCCACATACGCCCTCCACCTTCCCCAAGCTCAATAAAAAGTAGCGGAAGGGGATCCATGATGGCTTCTATCGCGATTAAAGAACGCAAAGCCATTGAATGGTTTTATTTAATAACAATACATAAAAACATGCAATTACACAAAGCTAACATTCTAGGGGTTTACCTACCGATATTGTATCAGGTAAACAATAACAATTGTATAAAATATCGATAAAAACATTACTCCAGTGAATATTATCATCGGTTACATCTCTAATTATTTATTTGATTTACAAACAATTTGCCTACTTGACCACTCAGTCTTCCGCGAGCATTTCTTTTGTTTAGACTGCCGGATCTGTGAAATAGTAAATTCTGTAGGTATATCGTATTCAAACCCTGAATATTTTAACATGTTGATGTGTTTAGGTAGGAGTGAATTTATTATGCAGGAGCTCGTAGGGAGTACGAGGAACGGTATGTTAGACCACGGGGTCTACCCGTGCCGTCGGAATGCGCGTTTCGACGGCTTCAATTCGGTGTTCGCATCGTTGCAGCTTTTCAAAGTGCTAGCAGTGTTAAGCCCAGGAATGTTAAGTAGTGTGTGTTCAACGATGGTGCAAAGGTGCCGTAAGTGTCTGGACGTGAGCGGAGGACATGCGGAGAATGGCCGTAGCATCTTACAGCATGTTGATATTTTTATCAATTTAAGGTAGGCAGTTAGGCACCTACTTACGTAAGATTAAACCAATTAAAAAGTTGTTATAAACATAGGTTAGTGTACCGTCGCGTCATAGCCATAGCTACAGTACTCGCCATTCTTTATGGCCGCTCTGAATGTAGCCATCGGTACGAACTTGCGCATCGTACAGTCGGGTGGACATGTCATAACCAAGAAAATATATTTGTAGTTATTGAAAATTAAAATCTTCAGTTACGTTGTTAGATTTGCTATATTATATTGTTTAATTACATATTCAATCAAATTCGAGTAATGTAAATTCAGTTAGGTGAAGGGACTTTTAAGCCTAGACTTCTTTCCTTCTTCATAAACGTTATAATACGTCATACACTATTTTCCGTGTTTGGCGACGTAAAACATTAAAACGACCGCAAGGCATGATCAATGACAATGGTAACTATATCAGTACAAATAACAACAAGAAACAACGATAGCAACGAGAAACAATAAATAAGTAACACTACGAAACTATTTTAAACGCGACGATACTGTCAGAGCTCAGCGATTATGTGAGTCGTGTACGAACGTAGCACTCACACTAACGCGCGGTAGGCGAGGACGGGTGGAAGACAGCGCGCGCGGGCGTGCCCTGCCTCCACGCCCCGCGTACGTCCCGCTGATACCTGATTTTGTGTTCTGCGCAGCGCAATGCGGCTAGGTTCGGAGCGGCCATAAAGTTTGGCGAGTACTGTACGTTAGTACTATTTATTCTGTGCCATAGCGCGACTTGGCTTGCCGATCGTAATAGGTCGGCAAAGTTAGCAACGCTTGCAAAAGCCTTCTCTTAGATGGGTGACCGCGTGTGACATTACATGAGTGCGCTACCGGGTTTCCAACGGCACGTAAAGCCGAATCAAAGAATCGTTGGCCATCTCGTAGGCCTTCGGGCAGTCTGAAAACACTGACATCAGAGTTGGCAAGGCACTCGCACGAAACAAACAGACAACCTAAATACCGCGTTTTGTTTTACCTACACCATCGAACCAAGAGATCAGCTGTTGCATCAAGTGCATAAAATCTGTTATAGGTACCTAAAATAATACTTGGCACGTGTAAAGGACGATGACTCGCGACGGCGGCTTTTGTCAAAGGAGGCGGTCGGGTGGCCTATGCACTCAAAGCCGTCAAATCTTTATGAACTTTAGGTAAATACCTAGCTATTATCTATCTGATATGATATTATTTAAAATTAATTAAATTTACACAAAAACCTTATCATTTTACGCTACTCTACAAGGCTACAAGTACTACCTACAACCCCTTCATTGATCGGACGGAGGGTTATGAAACCCTGAATGGTTTAGACTAGATATGAGGGTACTGATTCCTCTAACGACTGTCAAAAATCTTCTGATGATAGCCGGGACAGACGGCTTAACGTGCTCTCCGAGGCACGGAGGGGTTTGTCTTTTTGTAGCCGGTCACCCATAAACTAGACGGTGCCGAACGCGCTTAACCTTCAGGTCTAGTACGAGTTTGCACTCAATCGTCACGGTGGACGATAGCCTAGTCGACGGGAACAATTTCCATACATTTTCTAAATGCGCCCCCTAGTGGTCTCTATCGATCGCTACTCTCCGTTAGGGGCGCTTTTACAAAATGTATGGAAATTGTTCCCAGCGACTAGGCTATGGTCCACCGTGACGATCGAGTGCTAACTCGTACTAGGCCCTACTAGGTTCGAGCGGTTGCCACTTTGACACGGGCCCCTCTGGCCCAGGACTTCATTATCATAAAAATACTGGACTGCCAATTACTTAGTATAACAACGTAGTGCCTTCTTAACTAACGATGTTCTTAACAGAACACGTTTAGATTAATCAAAAATAATTAATCTCTTAATTTTTTGTACGATGAAGTGACAAGACAATGCTATTCTTTAATGAAACATCTAATCTGTACTAAAGATAAAGTAGGTATGCGACTATTTTTAAAGTAAAAGCAGCTGTTGTCGTGTGGTAGGTAGTTATGTTGACAGAGACTGATCCAGATGGCTAAGGTTTTGATAGATCGTTTTCAGAATCTTTAGTCATCATCATTTCAGCCAAAGGACGTCCACTGCTGGGCATGCTATGCCTCTCCCGATCTTGGGCCGCCCGCATCCAACCGCTTCCCGCAGAGACTGATCCAGATGGCTAAGGTTTTGATAGATCGTTGTCAGAATCTTTAATCGTCATCATTTCAGCCAAAGGACATCCACTGCTGGTCATGCTATGCCTCTCCCGATCTTGGGCCGCCCGCATCCAACCGCTTCCCGCGATCCAAGATTTAGTAATATCGTAAATAATCATTATTTTTTATGATAAAGTATCAGTCATTTTAAAAAATAAGATGGCACGAGTGAATAGTTTCGCCTCTTACGCGGTTTGTACGTAGGCGTAGTAGTAAACTCGCAGTTGCGCCATCTACTGCCACTGACATTAAACGCCGCGGGTTTGACCTTACCGTGTCTCATATCATAACTCTCATAACTCCAGCGGCGTCGCCGTGCCACAAGTAAAAGACAAAAGTCCACCAATGTTATTCCTTAATGAAACATCTGTACTGTACTAAAGATAAACTAGGGAACAAATAAGTAATCAAACATGTGTCAACAGGCGACTATTTTTAAAGTAAAATCAGCTGCTGTCGTGTGGTAGGTAGTTATGTTGACAGAGACTGATCCAAATAGCTAAGACGGTTTAGATAGATAGATTATTGTCAGAATCTGTAATGATCATCATTATTTCAGCCAAAGGACGTCCACTGCTGGGCATACCAACCGCTTCCCGCGATCATAACAAGATTGTCGGTCCAAGATTTAGTAATAACGTAAATAATAATTATGTTTTATGATAACATATCAATCATTTGAAAGAATAAGATGGCTCGCAGTAGAGAAACTCGCAGTAGCGCCATCTACTGCCACTGACATTAAACGCCGTGGGTTTGACCTTACCGTGTCTCGATGACAGCTGACGGCACGCGACGCGAGGTGTTGTTACCTCCTTTTAGAATTCGACATTTTAGTTGACGTAGTGTTTATTTTTTTATTAAAACGCTTTCAGGCTGTTAACGTACTATTGTATGAAACCGAAGCAAAGGAAAAAAAAATTGTTTTCTCAAAAAAAAAATTCTAAAAAAAAATATATGGTTAGGGTCATTCTATATCACCAGCAGATCATGTGGTTCAAAGGAATTACACGACTTTTAAATCACTCTATATATATATATATATATATATATATATATATATATATATATATATATATATATATATATATATATATATATATATATATATATGCTTTATCCTTACGTCCTAGAGGTGCTTACTCATAAACTGTCGATTACCTGGAAGGATTAAGGCAGCAGCTCTTTTTAAAAAAATTTAAGGTCTATAGCCGCTCCCCTCACCAATGAAAGATGATACATTATTATATTTTTATCTATTTATCATAATATATAAGCTTTGCAACCCAATAGGTCTCTATGACGCTCGAGTAAATCCCAATTTAGCATCGTGGGTAGTGCTACTATAAGTAGAGGAATGCAGAGTCCCCAAGTTGTTCAGTAACATTGTTCGTTGAAAGGAGAAGGGTCCTATTACTTTTGAGTAATAGGTAAGAGCCATTTACTCTTTGTATTTATTAATTAACTATACTCAGATCATCAACATCACTATCATCTCTAGATTAATCTCAGTACTGATACCAAAATCCTAACGTTGAAGTCTTGGATCCGCCATCCTACCATCAACTGGCAACCGTACCGAAATGGGACGTTAAAGAAATTTCCCATGCTGGCAACCATCCCAAAATGGGACCATGGCCTTGGCGCGTAAACACAGCTGAATACTGTTTACAATATATATTCGATCCCACTCGTACCTATACCAATGCGTACGGGAAAGAATAAGCTAGCTAGCAAGCCAATAATATGACCACTTGTCGACAGTGCCACTTCAAACACTTTAGTTTTTTTAGGCGAGCTCGAGCGCGTGACATACTTCGCAATGAGTTCTAATACTCTTGGTGTAAAAAATATGAATGGAAATATGTCTCGTGATTATTACATTCAATAAATATATTACTTAGCTGTAATATAAAACAAAAACTGTACATGACACTGGTTTAATTTAAAAAATATACGTAATTTTATACAAAATGATCGCTTTTTTACTTCCCTCTAATTTCCAGCAATTTTCACAACACGTATGTAAACAAACATAAGTATATTTACATATTTTTATATAGGAAATTTTAATGAAAATCCAAAAATGTATATATATTAGTGGGTATTCTTACAAAAACATCGAGAAATTATCGAGAGAATGCATCTGTTCGTAAGATTTTTTGAATTTTTTTTTTATTTAACTTCGTATCGTGGCGCTGGAGAAGCCTTTTCAAAGTGAGTGTCTAGTACTTTTTACAATAGATAAGTAATCATAATATGTCATGTGTTGATATTATATAAATTTGATAAAAAATAAGTTTCGTAATTATTTGATATGTTTGCCATAATTGCGAACGCTTGCTTTATATGTCGATTGATTTGTATTAACTTAGCACGAAAAGGCCACAGAAATGTATAAACGTTGCTATTGCTCTCTGGATGTATTAAAAAGCGGGCTCGGCCTATATCACAGACCACCTAGTGTCTATATGTATGTATGTGCCGTCTGTACGATGTTGGAGATGTTCTAGGCCTTATTGTAGTCCGTAATTTGAACTTAAGTATATTTCGCAGGAGAATCTAAGTCACTGACAGAGCTCTCCGAATTGCCAGGCTGAAGTGGCAATGGGCAGGGTACATAGCTCGAAGAACCGATGGCCATTGGGGCAGGCGGGTTTTGGAGTGGCAACCATGTACCGGACGACGCAGCAGGGGTAGGCCTCCCACAAGGTGGACCGACGATCTGGTTAAGATCGCAAGAAGCGGTTGGATGTGGGCGGCTCGAAATCGGTCTGTGTGGAGAACCTTGGGGGAGGCATATGTTCAGCAGTGGACGTCTCTAGGCTGACATGATGATATTTCTCCAGATAAGAGAAGACAGACTAAAATCTTTAAAAAAGCGTACCTATAATATAAACAATCTTTGGCTTGGTATGGGTCTAGCGGCGACTTATACATTACTGTCAACAATACGTTAGTCGAATGCTAGTAAATACAAATTATTTTATATCAACCTTTTACACGCTACCAGCCGACAACGTTGCGGAGGAATTTTTTGGCGCTTCGTAGTTGGCAATTTTTTTATTTAAGTACTTTTAGTTTTTATGCTCATGCATGTTCTTTAATTAGTTTTATTTTATTGTACATAATTATGTTACTTGAAATTGTTATTATTAATAAAATATTATCTTAATATATAAAATCCTTGCGTTACTGACTGACTGACAGACACGCTACAGCAGAAACTATTGGGCGCAGGAAGCTGAAATTTGGCATGTATGTTCCTTGAGGACCTTAGGGGTGCACTAAGAAGGGATTTCACGAAATTCCCACGGGATCGGCCAAAACGGGCAGTAGTATAGTATGAACTTTAAATACAATCTACAGGCCTTACGCGGGATGCTGGCTAGAAAGTGGAATAAATAAACAGTTCCAGGCCTGCGGTATATTAAATGATTGAATATTCTCGACACAAAAGAGTATCATATACGTCGAGCTACATTCAACGCGATACAAAACGAAAAGATTCATTATGAATGGGGATGGAGGGTCATACGGCTTCCGTGCAGGTTCTAGTTATTATTTATAACGAACGTTTTCACTGCCAAAGCCTTGATAGCCGGGATGAAAGGCTCGTGCTATGAAAAAGTTTGCCATTTAATTAGAGGGGCGGCAGTAGTTCTATTTCACATTTTTAGTTATCAATGACTTAGACATACTTTTACTCTCTGCATCTGCGTCCGATGCAGAGTTTGGCGAATGGTCATAGGTGTAGCGCAGGTCATGCAGATCCCTAAGACAAGGCTGGTGGACTATCCATCCCGAGGTGGTCGCCCGTTGTTGGTCTGGTTCCATAAGAAACAGACGTAACCAAAACCTCCAGCCGCCACACACACACAGCTTGCAGACACACACAAAAACATGCACGCACGCAGACACATTCACCTATAACACACACACACACACACACACACACCTACACACTCTTACATGGACGCACACACACACACACACACACCTACACACTCTTACATGGACGCACACACACACGCACCTAAACACCACTTCAAACACTCACACACATACACAAACACATACTCAACACAGACTCATACCAAAACAGACATTATGGAAGTGAAACACAATAGTAGCGTACCTCAGGAGGGTACCAGCGTCCGTGACGCTGGAGAATCCCTCCCTGCACCATCGTGTGCAGGCTGCCCCACGTATTCTGGGGGGGGGGGGCAATGTTTCACGCTCTCAAGTCAGCTTAAATCTGCACGACCTGGCCAACGCCATGCCTCGTGCAATACACACCTCATCCACTTCCTGGAACATCGCTCCGCGTCGAGCTAACGCACGCCAAAAGGCGGACGTTGACTCCGCGTCAACTGCGAATCCAGGTAGTCGTAGACGAGGCGGTAAACGCTACCGCCGTTACAAACGTGCACGTGAGCAAACAACCCAGTCGGGTGATAGCGCATCGAGTAATTCGGCTAGCGCACTCCCGATTGCGACCACGACGGCTGGTAAAAACAACCAGCGCGGCGACCAAACCTCGGCCGGTGGAGCGAACGGTCCGCCCCGGACGACGCAGCTGGACGGTTGTGTTGCGCCACTGAAGGCAAAAAGCGCGACTGCAGTAACAATCAGCGCACTCCCGCCTGCGCACGGCGCACCAACTGCGGTTGCTCCCGGGGCGCCCCGTCGCGCTCCTCCGGTGGGGATTGGTAACGCTGCGCAGCCATCGTGTGGAAACAAGGAGCCTCACCGCAAACGGCCCAAGAAGACGCGGTCCGGCGCCGCCAGGACAGCCCACTCCGACACCAAACACGAAGAGGGATCTTCCTGAAGACTCCACACCACCCAGCGCCGGGTCGAAACGAGCGAAAACAGACGCCACACCGAAGAGCGGTAGGAGCTACGCAGAGGCGACAAACTCGCACCTTCGTAGTTGGCAATTTTTGTCCTGACGGTGGAACAGACGGAGCAGCTCGAACGCTCAATTGAAGATGGCATAGTTGAGACTACCGACCGTCGAATAACGGACCGGCACTCGCACCTTCCTTTAGGGGCAAATCTCTTGCAGTGGAGGGTGTCCTGATGCTATGGTGCGAAAATGAAGACTCTCTAACGTGGCTCAAAACCACTGTAGCCAAAACAAGATCGCCGATTGAGGGAACTAGGCTGGTCGTCATCAGGCAGTCAGACATGACGAAGCGCGTACGCGCAGCGCTATGGCTGCCAAAGACTGGAGCTACCCAAGATCCACCATCTCCCCATTACTCAAAACCCCTGGTACGCCGTACAAACGTGGCAATTACGTACGGTGCATCAGTGCAGGAGCACGGAGTCTACCTCACTTTGGGCATCCAGGAACCCGAGATTCCCAAAATCATGGAACGCGGCCGTCGGGTTTCCTTCTTCGCTGGCAGCGTGTACGTAATGTTCCATGCTTCCAGCGGGGGGGAGAGCTCGACGGCTGTAGGGCCCGAGGAAATGCCGAATGAAGGTAAGAACACAGCGGGACGAGCTGTATCAGCCATCCCAAGCAACTCAGGCATAGCCCGCATTACATCGGCGCCCGCAGCGACTACACAAACACCCACCGCTGCGATAGACGCAAAAGACGAGCATGACTCGTCTGACGGGGAGTCTATGGACAGCAATGTTCTCGACTCTTCGTCAAACAAGAGTCATACAAACTAACCTCCAGCATAAGCAAAATTTGCAACGGCTACCCTACGCAGGCTGCTGGAGGTTAATCAGCAGACAATAGCCCTAATCCAGGAGCCGTGGATTAGAGGTGACAAAATATGTGGTTACTAACACTAAACCGGAAACATGCATATACATTCCCCGAACAATACCAGCACTGCTGCTAACCAACTTCTGTTCTAGAGACCTTACTGCCGTAGGAATCCAAACAGGGTCCAACAAACAGATGTTAGTACTAGCTTCGGTCTACATGCCTGGCGATGAGGACATCCCATCTAAAGAGCTGGCCGAGCTGGTGCAGCACTGTGAGGACCACGGCTGGTAGGTAATCATCTCGGTGGACGCGATCGCGCACCATCCGCTGTGGGGAAGCCCTGATGCTAACAGACGAGGTGAGATCTTGACTGAATTATCTTTTCAACGAATCTATCTGTAGTTAACAACGGTTCGGAGCCCACCTTTGTTAGCTCCAGATATCAAACCATAGTAGACATCACGCTAGCTGGTAGCGCCATCTATCTTTCTATTGATAGTTAATTATGTCAACACCTAGCTAATAAATTCCTTTGCATACCGCAGTGAAAAAACGAGCGATCTTTTATCCTTTTCCTTCCCAAAAGCACGCCTTGCTCTAATTGGTCGCGGAATTCGATGACGCTGCGATCCAGTCGAAGATCAATCGTCACGCTGATCGGTTGCGTGCCTACGCAGCCCCGCGCCGCGCCGAACGTGTGCAATACCGCAATATTTACCGCCTTTATACTATAAACGAGAACTGAACCGCCCGCGGGTGTAGTGGAGTGATCTGTGCAGCTTCGGGCTAGATCCAAGTGGAGTGATCAGTTTGTGGCCCGACTCTCGAAGACGCCGGCGGCCGCCACTTTGTAAGGTAAGGCGTGCCTCCTATAAATTCCAATAGTTATAAGATCGCCCGTTCAACCATTTTCTAGGCGATTTACCAGCCATTCTTTATACAGTCCACAATATTAATATTTTTCCATATCACCAAATCGCCTAGTACATACTTTCGGTGCAACGCCGAGCCATTTTTTGATCCGTACGAGTCGGATTCATTTGCGTTTATACGTAACCTCTCGTTTATCTCGCGTAGGTATCTTCTAGAAGTACCTACCTAGGTAGTTATAGTACCTAGCTATACTCCTAGTCCATTTACTTACCCATTACGTGGTTACTTCCGCACGCTTTCGTAGGTAATATACTTTTATGTAGCTACCTACTAATCTGATATATCTACCCAATTATTATTACTGGAACTATCATAGTTGTCTTGTAAATTCCATATTTCAAGCACCTTTTATTTCCACCGCCTTAAAGTTGTTGCCTACTTACGAATAGCTACCGCATAAACACCTACTTAGGTAAAATAATAGGTACTTTAGGTATTCTTATTTGATTCGGTCTCATTAGCATATACCTGCGTAAACATGGCGCAACAAAAGAAGCCATGCATGTCGGAAGGAAAAGAGCTGACAATCTTGGAAGCTAAACGTAATATTTTATTTGAGCGTATTCAAAACATTTACGAGCGCTCAAAAACTGCCGCTACTTCCGATATTAATAGGAAATCATTTCTTAGTTATTGTATGACAGTAGATAGTATTCGAACAGATTTTCATAAGTTATTAGACGATTATAACGCAAGATTGCTTTCTATTAATCCTGATGAACAGCCGAATTATCAGGCGTACACCTCATTTGAAGATCTTTATTGTATTATCAAGCGCATACAATACAAATTGGAGGGTAAATGTTCCGCACAGCGCGTTTCTGCCGGACCGGTGGTTCGAGCGCCGAGATTACTGCCAATTGAGCTTATGTCGTTTGATGGAGATATACGAAATTGGCCGTTATTCTATGCGAGTTTAAAGTCTACAGTGCACGATAATGGTTCTCTGACAGATGCCGACAGGTTGTACTATTTAATAGAAAAGCTGTCACCGAAGGCCCAGTCCGTATTTGTCAGGTGTCTCACCCAGTGCTGAGAACTATCAGGTCATATTCCAGTCACTACTTGATAGGTATCAAGATACTCCTGTTCTAGCGTGTACTTACTTTGATCAAGCTTTAAATGTTAAATTGTCCGGTGCCGCGTCTGTTTCGAATTTCCAGCTGTTTATAGACAACTTTGTTACCGCAGTTAGTTCCCTTAAGAACTTAAAATTAAAAGATCTTTCCGACTTTATGTTTCTTCAACTCGCTTTAAAAAAGTTTGACACTGAAACAATTCGTGCTTTCGAGATGACTGAACGTCAAAATCATAAAATACCTACACTAGATAGTTTTATTTCTTTCATCAAAGATCAGTGTCGAATATTTCATAATACGCAGTCTAGTTCATCTAGCTCGTCTAATAATAATAATAGCAAACAAAAGTCGAATAAATCGCGAAATAGCAATAATAACTCGGTCCCTTATCCGCAATCTTACGTAGCATGCTCGGAATCTAATAATAATAATTCACAGAAGTGTCTGTGCAGTAATATAGTACACGACCATTTCTATAAATGTCCCGCTTTTAATAATTTAAATCTGACTGCTCGTTTCAAATGTGTAAAAAATACAAAGCTTGCGTTAATTGTTTAAGTATAAAACATAAAACGAGTGATTTTTCTAGTAAGACGAAGTGTCATTCATGTAATCAACGACATCACTCATTATAACATTTTGATAAAAGTTATCTGTTGTCGGGTCAATCCGGTAACCTTGACACAATTTCTAGCCCATCTACGTCGCAGGTGCAGGCTCAGCGCGAAGTATCGTTGTGTACGACGTCCATTGCGCTGGCGGCGCAAACATGCGGACAACCCTCGCGCGCTTGTCATGCTCAGCGCGATGCTAAACCGCAGTGTACGGCGTCCAAAACGGTTCTATTAGCAACAACGCAAGTTATCGTTTATGATATTAATAAGGCACCGCACATAATTCGATGTTTACTCCATAGCGCATCACAGAGTAACTTTATTACTTCTGATTGTTTCAAACACCTCGGACTGTGGGATAACTTTAAAAATACTAACTTAGTAATCAAGGGGATCGGTGGGTCAGAAAAACATTGCAAGGGTTCCGTAGATATTAAAATACATTCGCGTTTTGATAGGGATATTAATTTTAACATTTCTTCGCTTATTGTGGAGCGTATTACGGACACACTGCCGAATGCTAATGTGGAAGTATCGCTACTCACACATCTCGAGACATTGCCGTTAGCAGATGCGGAATTTGCGACTCCAGCAGACATTAATGTTTTGATCGGAGCTTCAATATTTCCGCACTTGTTACTACCTAAAGTTGTACGTAGTGAGCAATATAATTTACCGCCCGCTATTGAGACGGTATTTGGGTATGTGATTATGGGTACCGTACCTACGTTACATACTTCTCATTATATTATGTCTTGTTGTTGTTCTGTTCTTCAAGAAAATAATATTGATTCTATTCTCAAGCGATTCTGGGAGCTTGAAGAGATTACCGCACCGCCCTCGATGAGCCGTAAGGATCTCGACTGTGAACAACATTTCCGCGCTACCACTGTTCGTGACGACAGTGGCAGATACGTTGTGGCGTTGCCATTCTATGGTGACCCTTATTCGTTAGACGACTTGTACGCTGCTGCGCTTATACGTTTTCTTTGTTTAGAACGTAAACTTGATGCATCACTTAAGTTACGCGGCGCCTATAATGACGTCATTCGTGACTACCTAAATAAAGGTTTTTTGAGTGTAATTGTAAACAAGGAGGCCAATTCTTTTCCCTCATATTATATCCCGCATCACGGCGTAGTTCGCGAAGATAAAAACTCTACTAAACTTCGTGTGGTTTTAGATGCTAGTTGTAGGACTACATCGGGTCAGTCGATTAATGACATTTTGCATGCCGGCCCTAATCTGCAGGCTGATTTATTCAACATCATAATAAAGTTTCGTCTTTTCCAAATCGCTCTGTCAGCTGATTGCCGCCAAATGTTTCTCAGTATCGGCGTTCGCGAATCTGGCCGTAGATTTCAACGGATTTTTTTATTGTTTTAACAATTAGGAACCTTTATCCGTGTATCAGTTCAATCGTGTTTGTTTTGGACTCAAGTCTAGCCCATATCACGCGTTACGAGTTGTTCGCCAGTTGATCGCTGATGAAGGCGATCACTTCCCCGCCGCAGCAGATGTTGCTACTTCCGCTTTGTGTATGGATGACATTGCCTGTAGTGTCATATCCGTTCCGCTAGCAATTTTGCTTTGTGAAGAGCTTATTCAGCTTTTCAAGTGAGGCCAGTTTGATCTTGTCAAATGGACAAGCAATTCTAAGGAGGTTCTCACACGCATACCTGATTCTCATAAAGCTTCTCCAGACATTGAGTTTGAGAAGTCAGTACCGCATAAAGTTCTCGGTTTACGCTGGGACAAATCCTGTGATAGTTTTCGGTTTGACGTCTCACCGCCAGATGATAAGTGCACCAAACGCACTATGCTGTCCACAGTGGCTCGACTATGGGACATAATGGGTTTTGTGGCTCCCACAATTTTGTACGCCAAGCTCTTGATCAAAGAACTTTGGTTATCAAAGTGTGAGTGGGATGAAACACACCCTGACCATATTGTCGCCGCTTGGAGCCAGTTTTGTATTGAGCTTACCGCGCTCAATCAAATTACTATTCCACGTCATCTTGGGTTGGTAGATGGATGTACCATCAACTTAATAGGTTTCGCTGACGCCAGCGAGCGTGCTTACGGCGGAGTCGTATATCTGCAAGTCCGCATTGGTTCTAACTACTCGGTGCAGTTAGTTTGTGCCAAGTCCAAGGTCTCGCCTATTAAAACCATTTCGGTTGCGAGACTGGAGTTGTGCGCGGCCCTTCTGCTGTCTCAGTTGCTCCGCAAGGTTCAAGATACAGTTTTGCCCCACTACCCTATCAATAAAATATACGCCTTTTCTGACTCCAAAATAGTGCTCGGTTGGATTTATTCTTCTCCTCACCGCTGGCAGACTTTTGTCGCCAACCGCGTTAGTAAATTAATTGATCTCGTTCCTGCCACTTGTTTAAATCACGTCGCGGGTATTGAGAACCCTGCTGATTGCCTGTCTCGTGGTGTTACTCCACTTAATCTTCTGCATCATCCATTGTGGCATCGTGGACCTTCTTGGATTTCCCATGATCCGTCAGAGTGGCCCATGCAACCCTTCGACCACAGTGCAGAGGACGAGGATGTACCTGAACGGAAGTCTGTTTTTCATCCCGTGATTGTTGAGGTTGCTAAATCTCTGATCTATGCACTCGCACTACGCATGTCATCGTGGTCTAAGTTACTCCGCGCCATCGTTTATGTCTGTAGGTTTCTTGGGCACCTACCTAATGGGACTTATGTTTCAAGTACTGACCTTGAATTTGCAGAATATAAGTTACTACGAGCTGAACAGGCTGTTCATTTTAGTAACGACATTCAAAATTTGAAAAATAATGTACCTTGTTCTCCCGCTATTCTTAGGCTAAACCCGTTTCTCGATGAGCACGGCGTCATACGCTTTGGTCGGTCGTCTGTCAAATTCGGATGAACCTTATAACTACAAGCATCCTTGCATTCTACCGCGTCATGATCATGTTGTCGACCTTCTTGTTGATTTTTATCACAAGTTGCTTATGTCCTTATTTAGGCATAAATATTGGGTTTTAGCTGCTCGACGAATAATTCGTCACAGAACACATAAATGTAACGTCTGTTTCAAATTTCGTCCGCGTCCGATTTTCCCTCCCATGGCAGATCTTCCTAGCCAGCGCGTCAATCAGGTTGATAAAGCGTTTACATATACCGGTTGTGATTACGCAGGACCGCTGCAGTATACGCCAGTGCGTGGTCGTGGTGTTAAAAGCCGTAAAGCTTCCCAACCAGCAAAACAGTCTCAGAACTCGCAATTTTTAAAAGTAGTAGGCTTAAAGCGCTCTTATATTTGTTTTAGAATATACCATCGATCCTATATTACTTTAAGACAAGCCGGTATGGCCTCAAGAACGCTCAGTCTTATAACCAAGTCTCATATATGTATATAAGAGTATTAACAAAGACTAGTTGCACTTGAGAAAAGCTTGCTCTTATATGGGTATTTTATAAGCTCGTTTGATTTTATATTAGACTTGCTAAATGCTATTGTAAGATGTCAGACTAATATCAGCATAGCATAAGAGCACTGTGAGTACGTGCATTTCTGATCTTATTTGAAACTAATATAAGATCAATAGCACTGGATAAGTATGATATTAGAGTAACTTTGGATCAAAGTACTTACAATACATAAGACAAGACCCATAAAAGAGCGTTTGATCTTAGATCGATTTTGGAAATAACTAATTTTAATAGTTTTAAGAGTAATTTTGCTGGTTATATTTTTTATTTTTTATTTAATAGTTATAATGGATTACAAAAACCGCGCGCGCCGACTTCGTGTCCGTATAGCCTTAAGATTAAGTTATCTCTGTCGATTTAAGATTTGATGTAAAATTGCGAGGAACCCAAATTTATTCCAATATGAAGTTATCTTTAGTATACCGAATGCTTAAATTAGAGTAAACAATCTAACATTAGTCTAATAGTGCGCTTGTAAAATGCAGCTATACTAATGGCGACACTATCAATACAAATAAACAACTAAAATAATTAAACGAGAACATGAAATATCTTATTTAACAAGGCGCATGAATTTTGAAGCGTAAAACGAGATCTAATTAACAGTAAATAAAAAATTCCAATACGATTACTTACCGTAAAACTTAAATACACGCACTTGATAATAACGGCATTTTAGTATAACCATTATGTAACTTTACGCTTACGCAACTTTAATTTGTTTACATTTAATTTCAAACCAACACTCACACGAACTTTTAAGTTGGACCTGACGTAAAATTCTCAAAATATTCTAACCTTAGACCAATATAAGCCTATGCAGGCTTACAAGATACTTACGTAAAAGCAATATTAGCCTAAGTCGGCTTAAATTAATTTTGGCTAGATTTCAGTAAATGCAAACAGCATTCAATTAGACTGATATTAGAACGATATTAAACTAAATATGCTTATAATTGGTGCCCAAACCCAGGCTTATATCATTATATAGGAGTGATGTAAGAGCAAAAAACCAGTAGTCTTGACATTGTTGAAGCCTAGTTTTTGCTGGTTGGGTTGGCTATGTATTTTACAAACTTAACGACGTGCGCTACGCATATTGAAGTTGCGAAGGATTTAAGCACGGTGTCATTCCTGGCAGCCCTTAAACGATTTCTTTCACGACGCGTCCCTATACAGTGTTTGTACACGGATAACGGCACTGGTTTCGTGGGCGCAAGTTCTTATTTACGCGACTTTTATAAGTTTCTCAGGGAAGAATATCGTACTCGTCTTCAGGAAGAACTTTCCATAAATCATAATGACTGGAAGTTTATTCCGCCAGCATCACCACATTTTGGTGGATGTTGGGAAAGCATGGTCAAAGTAATTATAACGCATCTCTTTAAAGTTATAGGTCAACAGATCCTCTCTTACGAAGAGCTGTTAACTGACCTTGCACAAGTCGAGGCGCTGATCAACTCGCGTCCGCTCACGGCATTGATTTGTGACCCTGCAGAACCATCCGCGTTAAGCCCTGCACATTTTCTGAACACAGTGCCATTATCGTCATTTCCGGCTCCTGAAGCAGACTCTTCAAGGTTGCGCCAGAGACATACTCTGCTGGATAAACTCGTGCAGTCGTTCTGGCGGCGCTGGCGTGCGGAATTTCTCCACCAGCTTCAGGCTAGATCCAAATGGAATAGTCCTGCATCCCCTATACAGGAGGGTACGTCGGTCGTCATAGTACATGATAATGCTCCGCCGCTTTCATGGCCGTTAGCCATCGTGGAGAAACTGCATACTTCCAAAGACGGTACAACCCGCGTTGTTACCGTGAAAACCGCGAAGGGGAGCTACGTTTGCCCTGTTGTACGTCTTTGTTCGCTTCCAACTCAGTGAGATCTAGCCTGAAGTTAGATCTACCTCTTAGTTTAAGTATTTAGTTTGTAGTTTTCGTTATAATTGTTTCGCTAAAGTTAATTTAGATTAATTTTATAATCATATCACTGTCTTAGCCTATTGATGGGTTATGCGGTAGTACATCTAACATAGCTAAGTTCAATTATATTTTTTTAAAGGCAACCCTTTTGGGCCGGGGGGACATGGTAGCCATCTATCTTTCTATTGATAATTAATTATGTCAACACCTAGCTAATAAATTCCTTTGCATACCGCAGTGTCAAAACGAGCGATCTTTTATCCTTTTCGGAATTCGATGACGCTGCAATCGAGTCGAAGATCAATCGTCACGCAGATCGGTCGCGTGCTTACGCAGCCCCGCGCCGCATCGAACGTGTGCAATACCGCAATATTTACCGCTTTATACTATAAACGAGAACTGAACCGCCCGCGGGTGTAGTGGAGTGATCTGTGCAGCTTCGGGCTGGATCCAAGTGAAGTGATCAGTTTGTGGCCCGACTCTCGAAGACGCCGGCGGCCGCCATTTAATAAGGTAAGGCTTGCCTCCTATAAATTCCAATAGTCATAAGATCGCCCGTTTACCCATCTTCTTTGCGATTTACCAGCCATTCTTTATACAGTCCACAATATTAATTTTTTTTCCATATCACCAAATCGCCTAGTACATACTTTCGGTGCAACGCCAAGCCACTAGCATCGGATGGGGCCGCGGAACTTGTCACAAATTGGCATGTGTCCGCTGAGCCATCCTTTGCAGACCGCAGACGAATCTGCTATGACATACGTGTGCAAAAGAACGTCCCACAACCTAGGCGCAACCCTCGCAGAACAAACATCGCGAAATACAAGACGCTTCTCGCATCACAGGTTGACAGGTCCTATTTCAAGGACATGACAACCAGCACTGACAATATAGAGCATTACACCAACTTACTAACAGAATGTATACAAATAAGTTACCAGCAAGCCTGTGCACCCACACTCCCAAAGTCGTCTAGTAAAACCCAGTGGTGGGGAAAAGAACTAGAGGGACTCAGGCAACAGGGCCAAAAACACGAGAACGGAAGCAGACTGGCTCAAATACAAAGAAGCCCAGTCACACTACAAGAAACGCATAAGATTCCGCAGAGGCGAGTCCTGGCGGCGTTTCTGCAGCGGCACTAACACCACGAATGAGGCAGCCAGGGTGAAAAAGATCTTGTCTCAGGACAGCAACAAAACCCTTGGCGCCATTAAAAAGCAAGATGGAACGTACGCAACTACGGACGCTGAATTAGCCAAGTGCTAATTGAAACTCACTTCCCAGGTTGTGAAGTATCCAATGACCGGCTATCTATCTTGCCGGCATTTAGTAAAATATTTGAAAAGATTTTATTAAAGCAGCTACTAAGACATGTAATGGTGTTGCTGGCTACACCAAATTAATTAATAATATATAGTTCTTAGGTCGCATACTTGTTTCCACATGTGTTTGTCTTATCGCTACGATGGCGCCAACGTTATGCAATTAGTAAACTCATAAATTCCAAGAGGTTGACAAATTTATAAGAATTATGTGACAGGCATATGATTAAAGAAATGGCCATGAAATATGAGAAAATATTGGCATTGTAGTGTTCACATGCGGTATAGTTGAGGATCATAAAAAAAAGGGAATCAACGATAAGAAACGGGCCTTGTCAGGTAGTAAGGGTTCGAGAGGCGTTGCGTTGGTTGTGTTTGACTGGACAGTCGATCTTAGAAGGCGGAGCTAGTCGGGTCCCACGACAGCGTGACGTGGTAGTGGTGGTGTTTGACGGGGACAGTGAGTCTTAGGACGCGGAAGAGGGCAGATCTCGGGAACGGACTCGCGTGGTAGTTCAGACGGTTGGTCTTATGGCGCGAGAGAGATCGAACCTGGCCTAGCGCGAAAGAGGTTCGGTGTTGGTCGATAATTAGTGCTTAGTAATATCGAAGAACAAGGCGAGCGGCTTCAAGAGAAGGTGATCAGCACAGGGCAAGGGGTAAGTTTGGCAGCGACGCAGCTAAAAGTCCGGTGAGTGTCTGTTATTCACTTTACTGTAATTTATTGCATGAACTGTATAACATTAATAACTCTGTTGTGTATCTATGTCTATATCACACCATATATATATACCAGGCTGACTAAAATATAAAGTTCTCTATGAGATATTGTACATAGTTATATTATTAACCGCTATTTCAGTAAGTTTGTTAAAACATATCAAAATATCGTAGCAACAGGAATCGAACCCGCTATTTCAGTAAGTTTGTTACAAACATTTCAATATATCGTAGCAACAGGAATCGAACCCGCTATTCTCGGTTTATCTAATAAATTCCTACTCCGTAAGTCCAACAAAATATTATACATTATTTATCCTTAAATAATTCCCTCTTATTATATAGAGTTATCGAACACGCTATTTATAATACGGCGACTAGTTTGTTGACGTTGCACAACAATATATTTATCGTTACAGACATTGCTCAGGAGTCTAACCTGGTTTTACTACGCCTAGGTGTTCCACGGAATATTCTGGTGTGCATTATACATTAGTCTCAAGACATGTTAATGTCCTACACCAGATATCCTATAACTATAATCTCAATAATATAAAATCCTTCTCTTTCCTTATCCAAAATAAGTTCTAACACTTCTAACCATCGCTAGTCTGTATTACGAATCGGACTCAACCAGCAAAACTTGATACGAAAGTGCTTGTAACTAATAATATGCTTATTATCGAGAGTCGAACTCGAGATATTTAAACGTAAGGCATTTTCTGTAGCAATAATATAACCACTGTCGAGACTCGAACTAGTGGATCTATGAAGCCAATTATATGATTACTTTCGAAATGCAGCGATGTTATAAGACGGACCAAAGTGCTATTAAAATAAATAACACGTGCGAGAGATCCCTCCTCCGATGATTAAATATTAAGATTATTGCCGCGCTTTATCAAAAGCATTTCTATGTACCTAACAATATAACCACTGTCGAGACTCGAACTCGACATACAGTATAAATGACACGCATGAGCAGCATTTATGTAAAGCGTTTCAACATATGTAGTCAGTTATATGTTTACTTTCAAGATACAGCGATATTATAAGAGGAACCTGCCATAAAAATAAATAACACATGCAAAAGTGTGGCACTTAGGCGCAATATCGCCCCCCTCGGACTATTAAATATTGAGATAATTGCCGTGACTTAAATATTATTTCGTCCTTCTGAAATGAACGTGAAAATGACAGCATTGGCTACTTTGTTAAGATATGGTTGCGCATGTGGCGCATTGTTTTAAGGAACTGAATGGCTTTAGTAAGTCATTTACGCCATTTTAGGGTGGGTTCAATTCCCACCGTGAAGGGAACCATAGTTCTTTTGTATTATTGATGTGCTTTGTCCAAGGGCCAAGATCGGCTACTTTGTTAAGATATGACTGCACATGTGCCGCATTGTTTTGAAAAACTGAATGGCTTTTGTAAGTCATTTCCGCCATCATGGGTTCGACTCCCGCCGTGCTTCATATGAAATAGATATTCTATACGTGTTAATTCTAAGCATCAGTATTATACCTAACTGTTACAGTATAGGTTATCTCAGATTTTGGTTTAGCTGAGTATTTACAATACTTATTCATCTGCGTTATAATGTGATTGCCAGTGGCAATGATGTATGTATTTGTTATGCCTGGTATATTGTACACATACCTTTGAAGAGCGCTCTATGTACCAGGGTTCGAGCCTCAGGTTTGCTTAGAGCTTGACATTGAGTTCATATTTCTCATGAGATTCGAGAGGTGTGTAAGCAGTATGCTAACAACGTCTTGATACATACTATACTCATAGACATAGTTTAGCCCTATCGTGTAATATTCGTAAACAGCTACCTTGATTCTGGAGTTCAAATAAAAATAACATTTTGTTGCTAGACTCATGCAAAAATACTTATTACGCATCCGTACTGAAAAATATTTATTGGTGATCCGCGTCACATCTCTAATCATCTGTTAGTTTGTATCCGGGTTTAGTACTCAAATAGAAGTCGTATATTATATGACTAATCTTGGAAGTTTGATACTCGTGGCATTTCATTTAAAATTCCAGGACCTTACGTCACCTTTTACATCAACTACCGCACGTGTTGTTGCGTCTGTCGGCTGTGAGTACAAAATAGCGGCGTTCCGGTAACGTGAAAGGCAGTTGCAGTATGCGTCGAAGGACATATCTCACATTGGATCATCTTACACAGAGCTAAGTTTTCATTATCTTTACTAACTATAAACGCGCACATCGACTAACTTCAAGCAAGTGGACTCCCTCTAATCTGAACTCGAAGATATACAGTATTAAACGAAGGTTTAAGTTACAAAGGCCCCTTATGTGTATCGTTCGTTATATAGAACTTTTCTTTATGGCATAATATATTTGGCAACTGCATCCCACTGCACGAGTAATAATCGTAATTGTTATTTACGTTAACTGTAATCAGAGCCTTAATAATAAAGCAGATATCATGTCGATACGCTTGATGATCCGAATGAAGAACTGATTGGAGCGGCCATCTCGCCGGACGTTGTGGGTTCGATCCCTGCGCGTACAATTCAAGCTAAATGGGAATAATTCCTAGTGTGGGACCGAGTTGAGAATTGTTCAGATGTAGGGACTGTCGAAAAACGACTGCTGCACTATACTATCGTATGCAGCTATTTAGCTCATTGTATAAAACTATTGGAACTACTTGTCTGCCAATCCTGACAAAACTAGTGTCTTATACGAGTGTGTGCGAACAATTTCAGCCACTGCTACCTGCCGCTATATACACCTACTACTGAACCTGATTTCGTCGAGCGAGAATGGCGAATCAGGTACCTTTATCATACCACGCTGCCCGTTTATCAAGAAGACATCTGGTATGTACACTTCCATTCTAAGCATGGATAGGATGTCTTATAGATTATATTACTATTTTGAGAATTTATTGCTAAAACGCCATTTGACTAAATGGAATAAATAGGTCACGGGCATCTGGTGATCTCGGTTATGTGCGCTAGTTCTAATATAAAGTTTGGTATGGTAGGAGAAGTAGTACATAGACGGATTAGAATAAGCTTTTCGATTATTTCTCATAAACTTTAGATGGTAAACGAGGTTGAGGCAACAATTGCAATTAGATTCCTATAAGTGTCAATGTTGTCATAGTATAGGGAAGAGCGGAGTATAGTTATTTAGTGCATCGTACGATGCACTAAATAACGTATGCTAACGTATGCGTATAAATAACGGTACGGTTTTAGCAAGGGTATAGTAGGGTTATTATTATCAAACAACTATAAGTTAGGATAAGTGGTATTGATGCAGTGGTTATTTATTGGAAGTTGTATGATACTTGCCGACAGTAAATGGTGGAAGACAAGATGCAGTTTTAACTGGCGTACTCTAATACATATGCTATTGTATATCTAGTGAAAGCTCATACGCTATGACTTAGTCTACGCATCTGATTTTCAGAGGGGGGAATGTAATGGTGTTGCTGGCTACACCAAATTAATTAATAATATATAGTTCTTAGGTCGCATACTTGTTTCCACATGTGTTTGTCTTATCGCTACGATGGCGCCAACGTTATGCAATTAGTAAACTCATAAATTCCAAGAGGTTGACAAATTTATAAGAATTATGTGACAGGCATATGAGTAAAGAAATAGCCATGAAATATGAGAAAATATTGGCATTGTAGTGTTCACATGCGGTATAGTTGAGGAAAAAATAAAAAAGGAATCAACGATAAGAAACGGACCTTGTCAGGTAGTAAGGGTTCGAGAGGCGTTGCGTTGGTTGTGTTTGACTGGACAGTCGATCTTAGAAGGCGGAGCTAGTCGGGTCCCACGACAGCGTGATGTGGTAGTGGTGGTGTTTGACGGGGACAGTGAGTCTTAGGACGCGGAAGAGGGCAGATCTCGGGAACGGACTCGCGTGGTAGTTCAGACGGTTGGTCTTATGGCGCGAGAGAGATCGAACCTGGCCTAGCGCGAAAGAGGTTCGGTGTTGGTCGATAATTAGTGCTTAGTAATATCGAAGAACAAGGCGAGCGGCTTCAAGAGAAGGTGATCAGCACAGGGCAAGGGGAAAGTTTGGCAGCGACGCAGCTAAAAGTCCGGTGAGTGTCTGTTTATCACTTTACTGTAATTTATTGCATGAACTGTATAACATTAATAACTCTGTTGTGTATCTATGTCTATATCACACCATATATATACCAGGCTGACTAAAATATAAAGTTCTCTATGAGATATTGTACATAGTTATATTATTAATAACCGCGTGTGCCATTAGTAGTGGTTCGTACCTTGTTGATGATGGATGTGAAGACGAGCGATGTATGATGGGAGTCTCCGTATTCGCGATCAGGTGGTAGAATGTAGGACTTTCACAATCGCTGTCTAAACCTGCGTACAGGCCAGTACATAGCAGCTGACAAGGTTTTAAAGAGCGAAAGAAGAGCCACCTGTCGGTCACGCGGTAGACGTAAGTCCTGGCGGCTAATCTAGTGGCGATTGTAACGAGAGCTTCCCTGCAAACTATGCGCGATGGCTTAATACGTTTTAATTGACTACGTTTGTATGGGCTTCAATGTTGTGACTTGCGGCAAGGAGGCGTTTTGTGAAATCAGTTCTGAGACTGTTACTGTAGGCTCAATACTATACACTGGATATCGCTAATACTCGGCGCCGATAATACTATATGACTACTATACCTGGATCACGTTCTCCGTCTCCCTGGAGCTGCCGTCTCTGAAATACGCTGCCTTGTACTCAAGTACCAATATGTGAAGCATGAATATATGGAGAGTGATTTTGTGATGACAAACCAATACTAATGTATCGCTGTCTTTAGTATTTTGATGTCCACCTTTCATTCAATTATAAGCGTTTACGTTTGGTAAATGCTGTCAGTAGAGGAATATAGAGGAAGGGACGAATTCCATAGTTCCTGCGCGGGCGAAGGGGCGCGGGAACCCTGGCAACAAATTGCTTGGCAGGCTGAATTTGATATTTTAAACTCAGTTAGTAGAAAACTAAAATTATAATCAGCCCGGGGTCCATAGGATTCCGTTACAGACACTTTATATTATTTAATAGTCTGCTTCATAAAGATCAATACGGATTTACTAAAGGTAGATCCACTACTGATGCGGGTGTTGCTCTCATAAAACACGAGAGTCATCTAAAATTGCTATAGGAGTATTCTGTGACCTCTCAAAAGCATTTGATTGCGTTCATCACGACACACTATTGCGTAAGCTCCGCCACTACGGCGTAGAGGAATCCGCACTTTGTGTTGTCGAGTCGTACCTGCGGCAAAGATTTCAGTGCGTCGATGTAAATGGGACTACATCCTCTAAATAACCTATACAGTTAGGCGTTCCACAAGGCTCTATTTTAGGTTTTTTTCTATGCCTTGTATATATTAATGACTTACCTTTTTATTTAAAAGACGTCTGTGATGTCGTACTTTTTGCAGATGATACATCACTTATTTTTAAAGTATATAGGAATAGGAATCAATTTGATGATGTTAATAATGCACTTATACAGGTTACACAATGGTTTACAGCAAACAACCTAGTGCTTAATTCTAAAAAGACTAAATGCGTTAAATTTGCTTTACCTAACGTTAGACAACTGGGACCTAATATAAGGCTAGATAGGGAGGAACTTGACACAGTTGACTCGACAGTTTTTCTAGGCATTACACTAGATAATAAGTTACAATGGGGTGCACATATAGCATGTCTTGCAGGTAAGCTCAGCTTTGCTGCGTATGCTGTCAAAAAAGTTAGACAACTTACTGATGTTGACACAGCTCGTCTAGTTTATTTTAGCTATTTTCATAGTGTCATGTCCTACGGTATTTTGCTATGGGGCAAAGCTGCGGATATTCAAAATATCTTCGTTCTACAGAAACGAGCGGTACGAGCAATATACATGTTAGGTGCAAAAGCTACTCTTAGGGAACGCTTTAAGTCTATAGGGATTCTTACAGTAGTCTCGCAATTTTTATTTGCTAATATATTGTATATTAGGCAAGATATAGGTTTATTTACTACAAAAAGTGATGTACATAACATAAATACTCGAAACAGGCATAAGTTATATGCCCCTTATCATCGTTTACATAAAGTTAATAATTCTTTTGTAGGGCTAGGTATTTGTATATACAATAAAATACCAATTAGTATTTTAGAATTACCATTTAGTACGTTCAAAAGTAAAATAAAATACTGCCTTATTAGGAAAGTTTATTATACCATTAATGATTATTTCAGTGATAAGGATAGATGGTCACTTACACTAGCCAACTTTTGATTATTTTGAATTTATATAGATACCTTGCTTTTCAGTTTTTTTATATAATATCTCTAGTTCTATTAATTTAATATTCATGTACTTATTATTAGGTCATTCAACTTACTACATTTACATTTTCATTGTTGTTCCACAAATTTTATTAAAATTTGCTACAGTGTTAGATGAAGGTAACTCGTTATCATGGGCTGGATACTAACGTTTTTGTAATTTTCGTGTATTCATATACCGTCACTTTCTGTAACACACTTATCCACCATAGTTCTGAACATGATCACGAGTTGCCTACATTATAAAGCGTAAGTGGATGCTCCTGTTACACAAAATTCACATTAGAAGACTACTACAGCACTTAATTTAGTAACTGCATACTTGTTTAAGTATTATGTATGTTCTTATTTACTATTTACAAGTAATTAATTACAATGTGAAACAGTTGCAGCTCCTTACAAAATCAAAATATGTACCATAACACTGGCGATTAAAAAGAGTGGCCACGAGTTTTATTGCCCGTTCTTTCTCGTGGTTCCACCTATTGCTTTGCGAATGGGCAGTAAATGTAAATGTAGAAGCATTATTAATTTACTTTAAAAATTTGACGTTCATAAGCGTCACGTTGTGACCTAGATGAATAAATGATTCTTGACTTTGACTTTGACTTTGACGTCTGTGGGACGAGTCAGACTACAGACCACCGACCCAAACAGACTGGCTGGTAGCCGAAAATGTGGTCACCACAGACCGGCAGAAATGGGCAATTAACAGCTTCCAGGCATTCAAATCCGCAGGCCTGGATAAAATCATACCAGCATTCCTACAATGGGGATGCACAACGATTGTACCGCACCTGCTCGACATCTACAGGGCCTCAATAGCACATACCTTGCAGGTGGAGGGAAGTAAAAGTCATATTCCTCCCAAAACCTGGCAAAACTGACTACTCACAAGCGAAAGCATTTAGACCAATCAGCTTGACCTCCTTCTTACTGAAAACGCTGGAGAGACTTACGGACCGACACCGACGTGAGGGCGCATTACTGCGCAAGCCATTACACCCACACCAACACGCCTACAGAAGTGGCAGGTCAACTGAATCGGCGCTGCATTCCGTTGTGGGAACCATTGAAACAGCGCTCACCAACAAGTTAATGACACTGGGGGCCTTCATCGACATAGAAGGTGCCTTCGACAAAACTAAGTTCAACAGTATCAGCCGGGCTCTCGAAATTTCGGAGTCGAGCAAACCCTTAGTGGCTAGATTGATCAACTGCTGAAACAGAGGGCAATACAATTCACGGTAAACTCCACCACGAGGGGCATAGTTGCAAAAGGCTGCCCTCAGGGAGGTGTACTCTCACCCCTGTTGTGGAACATTGTGGTGGATGATCTGGTACGGAACTTAAACGACAGACGATTCTACACGGTCGGCTATGCAGGCGACATTACCATCCTGATCAAAGGTGACTCAGAAGACACGATCCGCAATCGGATGCAAGCAGCCATCAGGATCATGGAAGAATGGTGCAACCAACATGAACTGACGGTTAACCCCAACAAAACGGAGCTAGTACTTTTCACCAACAAAAGGAAAACCCATATGTGCAAAACACCAAAACTCTTTGGAACGGAGCTTACCCTATCGAATGAAGTCAAGTACTTGGGCGTAATACTTGACCATAAGCTAAACTACGGTAAGCACATCAGCACTAAAACAACAAAAGCATGCACAATCTTCTGGCAATGTCGGAGAATCATAGGTAAGAAATGGGGTCTCAAACCACCCTCTATCACCCCGTGGATCTACACTGCCATTATACGCAACATGCTTACATATGGTGCAGTAGTAAGCACAATCACAAAAAAGCTACAGAGCCTTCAACGCCTAGCCTGCTTGGCCACAACAGGCTGCATGAAGACCACCCTAACAGCCGCCTTGGAGATACTACTGGACCTAAGACCGCTGCACCTAATGATCCAGCAGGAAGCTGGCGCTGCAGCAATCCGTCTAGACAAGCTCGGGCTGTTGAGAAAGGATGATCGAATAACCCACGTACGCCTAAAAGGGACCTTAACCAAAGAGATCCCGATGCTAAAGTCCGCTTGCGATCTCATCCCTAAAACCTTTGACAAAAAATATCGCATCCAATTACAGGAGGAACACAAAGATAGCTCTGGTATACACGAAGTCAGAGTATACACAGACGGCTCAAAAACGAAGCATGGGACAGGTGCGGGCAGGTATTTAAATATCAACATCTCAACATCCCTTGGCACTCTTAACACCATATTCCAAGCCGAGTGTGTTGGGATAACAAGTGCCGCAACAACAATTGCGTCTAGGAACGTAAGTGACCTGTCTATACGCATTATCACGGACAGTGTCTCTGTACTACAAGCTCTCGGCAGCAACTGCTTTAACAGCGGCGTCATCATGGAATGCCACCTACAGCTGCAAACGATTGCAGAGAAGAATCGGGTTACGCTGCAATGGATTAAAGGCCACAGCAACTCCACAGGCAATGACGCCGCAGACCAACTGGCACGGCAAGGATCGGACACACTGATAATGGGACCCGAGCCGATTGTACCGATACCGGCAAGCCAACTCAAAACGTGGCTACGCGAGAGAACCGCATATGAACACGAAAAACAGTGGGCAGACCAGGCCAGTGAAACTTCCGTTTAACTGACGTCACAAAATAGAACACAAAGAAAGTGTTGCTATCTGGGAGATAGGGTCCTCAAACTTGGAGCAATTACTGCCACCTGTCGGAAGCTATGTTTCTAAAATGTTAACATGAGAACCTTAAATTACTTAAGTGATTTCCTAAAAATACAATTTTTTATATCAATTTTATTCGGTAACTTAAAAAAAAATACTAACATATAATATACAAATATATTTTTTATTTTAAATATTGTATTTAAGCGAAATGGAACGTAAATTATGAATAAAATAAGATGACTGACGAATGTCACAGATGACAGACATACTTGCTTCTTAGCTGTTGCCGCTAACTTTCAAAAATTATCTGCTTGTTTGTCTCGTGGTGATCTATTTTGCAATTTCTTTAAACTTTGACCCTGCTTATTCCTTGGAGCCTGTGATTAGATACCCTAAAGATTGACCCTACGCTGTGAATACTCGACCTTGCTTGCTTCTGCGATTTGGATTTGACGACGCTTTTAAAATGTCTAGAAAGTCAGCTTTTAAGTGCTATTTTGGATGTCTTTCTTACAAAGGTAAGCTGAAATCAGTATATTTAATGTACTTATATATCAAAATTTGGTCAGTAGTAGTCTTTTGCAACTCGGCATTTTGTATGTGATTATAATAATAGCTAAAAATGTATACCTACTATCTTTCAGGAAAAGTACATCACTTCCCGCCTTCGAAATACCATTATACGGAAAAATTTGATCAATGGAAAGATATTTTGAGTGAAACAGACAAAGAAAAGGGTGACAAATACATATATAACAACATACGTATATGCGATCATCACTTTGAACACTTTTACATAACAGCCAGTGGTCATCTCACTAAGAAACGCTGTCCCAACATTGAATATTGGTAAGTAGCTTATATGCAGGGTCGGTTAACAGTGTCAGGGCCCCTAGGCAGTGCGGTTGTCCTTTCTTATTTTTAAAATATCCTTTAACGCAAACAATTATATTTATAAGAATATATAAAGAGGAACTGAAGTGCATATTACAGTTGCATGTTTTAGCGCTATGTGAAGTTTGAAGAGAGGGGAGGATACTATAAACGCAGGGTCGGGCAATCTTATGCTCGTCCCACCCTGTCAATAGCGATTCTGTCATTGTGGCATAAATATGTATTATGTGCTATAAAAAAATATAACGATATTTTGAGCTTAAGACGTGTGTAGGAATTACAAAGGTCGATTGAAAATAACTGAAAAAAAATACATATCATGGTTTACTCAATTTTAAATAACTTTGAACTACATAAATAAATGATTACATTACTTAAATAATAATAATAATATATAGCAGAAAAAGACAAACAAGAAAAATGTTTGGACTTAGCTCACGAGATTGTCGATATGTGGGATATTCATTCGGCAATCATTGTTCCGATAGTTGTGTCCGTTAATGGACTTTTTTATAGTAATAGGTGGCAAACGAGCAGTTGCAGTCGCGATCGCCTGATGGTAAGCGATTACCGCCGCCCATGGACACAAGCAACACAAAAGGGATAGGATGTGTAGTGGCTTGAGGGAGAAGGAATGTGGGATAGGGCCTCCGGCACTCTCACTCACCGAATGAAACGCAACAGTTTAAGTACTGTTACTTTACGTCGATTTTCTGTGCGACGGTAGTACGTCCCTGGTTGAGCCGGCCCATTTTTGCTGAAATCAGCAAAGCTCTACTGCCTGTACTTATAGCGAAAACCCTCGAACGCCATCTAGAGAGATTGAAATTAGGCAGCTTGGTCAAGAGTTTGATGCAAAAGGCAGCACTTCCGCAAACGGCTCGCATTGTGAGGAAATTCCTATTTCTGGAGCCCTAACCGCCGGCGCCGGTGACTTGGATCCTATTCCCGTCGTCGGTGGGAATCCATTTTTATATTTTAAATGTCATTTTATTTTTTTAGAGTGTTATATTTGAAAAATACTTAAGTTTAAAAACTAGATCCCGACTACGTAAAAAGGGGTTTAAAAGGACGAAACAAAAAAAAAGCTCATTCAGATATAAATACAGAAAAGTGTATGTACGGAAATGCTCAAACTAGAGCCATGGTCGATACGAAAAATGAAATAAATGTCAATTTTGAAATGCATGGTGGCAGATGTTGTTTATTTTTGAATCTCATTACATTAAATATATATTTGATACGTGTAGAGACGGGATTATTGCATACCTCTACAAAATTACTCATCATCATCGTCCTAGTGTTTACCTAGTTAGGTACATCCAAGATTTACACACCTGGTTGGTCCGTTTACTAGTCTAACTAGATAGGATAGAATATTAGCTTTTCAACAGAGAGTCTGCTGTCTGACCTGCCAGCTTAGACTATTATCAGTTGTAGCGAGTTTTTAGCAAGCAGCCTAAAGAATTAGCAAGCTGAAATGGCAGTGGGCTGGTCACATTTGTTGTTGAACTGGCACTGTTGGAGTAGTCGTATTCTAGGGCGGGATCCACGTTGTGCCAAACGAGGCGTAAGACGCGATTTCCCGTTAGGTCAACTGATGAATCTGACGATATACGCAAAATGGCTGGTCACAAAGAGCCGAAAATTGGGCTCAGTAGCATGCCATCGAAGACGCCTATATTCAGCAGTGAACTAAGACAGGCAGATTATGACTTTCCAGTTATTCAATAAATAATAATAAATTGCTCGCAAATGGTTTAATATAGAGGACGACAATCATGATTAGTAAATAATAATTTGGCATACATTCTCTATTGTTGAGAGTCAACAATTTCATCATCAACACACAACACTGACTCACATGATTATGAAAAATTTAGCATTAAGTGCCTATATATCGTTCCTATGTAGAATACTATTACTACGTAGAATTCTTTGTGCCTACGTAGAATGTTGCAGGTCCTAATCTTATACTAATATCTAAAGCTGAAGAGTTTGTTTGTTTGTTTGGTTGAACGCGCTAATCTCAGGAACTACTGGTCCGATTTGAAAAATTCTTTCAGTGTTAGATAGCCCATTTATCGAGGAAGGTTATTGGCTATATAACATTGCGCTATGAGCGACGGGAGCGGAGCAGTAGCCTTAAATAACGCAGGTGTAACCGCGGGCATCCTCTAGTCCTATACAAAAATAGAAATAAGTAAGTTGATTAGGAATAATCAGTAACCCTTTATTATGTTAAGCTTGTAAATATTATTTTAAGATTTGAAATACAATCATTTAAGCCTGTGTTGTATTTAATTTCAGAATCTATTGCAACAACTTCAACTTTGCAATCTCTTGAAATTCAGGCAACTTCATGTTCAGTTAAGCAAGTTAAACCAGCTGATAATGAAGCAACCACTTCTGGTGAAGGTAGATGTTTTGTTTCTTTATGAACATTCTTTGGTTACAGCTGTGACAATCCAAAAATGTTTAAGCTGGTCTAGTGCGAGTCGGACTTGCACAAAAAGGATTCGGTGCTTAACATATTCATATTTAAAGTTCGGTTTACCTATATTCGGTATACCTATGTTCGTGTGGTGACGGATTAAGAATATGGAATGTTACCACCCCATATCATCCCATGGGTGTCGTAAGAGCCGACAGAGGGAGCATATTATGCACAGAACAACACTGTAAGAGAAGGAAAAATTTATACAAACCCTATACCAACCTGTTTGGCCAGCGTGGTATAGTAGGCCAATTCCTCCTTTCAAAGGAGAGGCCTAGTCCAGCAGTGGGCTGTTAAAGGCTGATGATGATGATGATGATACCTATATCATTTATAACTTGGCTTTTCATTACTACGAATAGACAGCGGAGGCTTATTAAAAACAATGTGTTATATTGTACACGATGGTACACAAAGCCGCTTATGTGTTGTACGGACATAGCCAAACGACATAACATTTTGTCTCAACCAGATGGGAAGAAGCTCTGTTCGACTTCAAGACTTGGGGTCTAATACTGTGTAATTTTGATTTATTGAGGCTGACATACAGCGTTGTGTAATTTACTAAAAGTAAGGAGAAAAATACATGTTGCGTAAGAGATTGAGTTGCACATTATTTTGTTGCTGGATTGAACTGTAACTCAAATGAAACCTGGTGCCGAAAGTCACTGGAATTAAGTAGTCAATGACTTTCAATTAGATGACTGATGTTTACACGAAACGATTTGATCAAATTTAGTCAAATCGGATATTAAATCGTGTTGTGTGGTCGCCTGGTCGGGCCTTAATATGTACCTAAAGTTTAATTATAATACTACTTCAAATTACGAGGAACCCGCTTCGGGTCTCCGTTGTCACGAGACCCGTGATGGACGAACCGGTGCCGTACCGCTCGACACCCATAGACACTCGCACCTGTGTTGTTCTCTGGCTGCCTTTATAGCAGCCTTTTTTACCTTGGTGGCTATTTAGAGTAGTTGGCGAGTCACCGTCTGCCCCTATTCGTCGTTCTATAAGAGTACGAAAAGTTAGAAGAATTGCCGAGACAGAGAAAAACAAATCCTACTCCTCACAAATGTAAGATATTAACTGCATCCTGTTCTCCTTAAAGGGTCAACATCTAAAACCAACGTACTATGTGAGGATCCATCTATAGCTGTTGTCCAGAAACATGCTTCAGTCAAGAAAAGTCAGTATCTATTTTGTTTAGTATCTTCTTGGGTTTACGCGAGTTAATACATCGCGATAAAATCCGTAAACTGTAGTTTAATTTCAAGTTTAATTTCAATCTTTTTTGTTTTTAATTTTATAAAATATAGGATTTACACGTGTGATTATGATTAGGGATCGGATTTAGTCCGATTTCTAATTACATGTGATGGTTAAGAATACGGAATGTCACCACCCCATACTTCAGTCTATGGGTGTCGTAAGAGCCGAAAGAGGTACCTACCATATCACGAAGACAACAGGATTGTTTGAGTTTCGCCAGCGAGGTATAGTGGGCCACTTCCTCCTGTCAAAAGAGGGGCCTAGTCCAGCAGTGAACTGTTGAAAGACTGATAATGATGGATGTTGCGTATAACTTTGCATATTTATAGATTGATTTTGCATATATTGTGCTCAAAACATGTGAATGATGCATATTTTAGCACTAACTGAGCCTGAACTCGCCTTATTTGGGGCAACTAGGAATAAATCCCGTGTCACGGGGGACTAAACAATCATACAACCGACGTACACAATGCACACCCAGACTCGAAACAACAATTTATGCAACACACAAAGAGTTGTCTGGTGTGGGAATCGAACCCAGAACACTGCTTATGACTGCCTCCGTGGTCCAAAATGCTGCTGGATATCGTATGCGCCTGCTGCACGGGAGGTCCCAGCTTTGATTCCAAGGTCGGGCAAGTGTTACTGAAATTTTCTGAATTCTCAGTAGCAGCACTGAATCTAACAATACGCCCGGTAACGGCAATAGGCTTGCCTGCTATTACGTGGGACCTAAAACTCATAAGACGAAATGTGGGCGTAATATTGCACCTCTGTTTTGCTTATCTAAAAATGTATTTAAGCCATAGATAATATACTAATATTTTGTCTGTATATATAAAATTCTTGCATTACTGACTGACAGGCAACGCACAGTCAAAACTATTAGCACAAGAAACTGAAATTTGGCACGTATAATCCTTAGGGACCGCAGAGGTTCATTTAGAAAGGCTTTCTCGAAATTCTCAAGGGATCTGGCAGACATTGTAAAATAAAAAAGGATGCGGGCTTAGCTTATTATAAACTTAAAGTAAGATGACTTTTTGGCATTACTTTGATGTTATATATCTATTTCTTTTTGGATATTATTTCAGATACTGAAACTATTAGTGCTGTCAAGAAAAAGTTTTTGAAATCAAATGCACAATTAAAGGTCAAGCTTTTAAAGTTAAGAGGGAAATGCAAGAACCTTAACCAGAAAGTTCGTCAAGCTGCAAAAATATCCCATAGTAAAGCTTTTTTGAAAGCTGTTGAAAAATTGCCTGAACCTGCAGCCATATTTACAAATATGCAATTAAGTAAGACATCTATGAAACCAAGAGGACGCAGATTAACAAATAAAGAAAAAAATCTGTGCCTGACTATATATTAGCAAAGCCAAAAGGCTTATAAACTTTTGCAAAGACTGTTTACGTTGCCTTCAACACGGACTATCCAGAAAGTCCTAAGCAAAGTGACCATTAGGCCTGGAATAAATGATGTTGTCATCAACCATCTAAAGAAGGCAGTGAAAAAGCTACCACAGGAAAAAGGTTGTGCACTCTCATTTTTGAAGAAGTGGCATTAAGTCCTGGATTATATTATAATAAAACTTGACGAAATTATTAGTTTTGAGAACTTTGGTCGGTGGATTACTAATAAAATTGCTGACCATGCGCTTGTATTATTGGTCAAGGGTCTCAAAGGAAGGTACAAACAACCAATTGCCTTTACATTCTGCCAGAGTGCAACAAAAACTGCAGTACTAAAAGAACTCATTCTAGATGCAAAAAAAGCTATACAAAACACAGGCTTATTTGTAATTGCCACTGTATGTGACCAATCGGCAACAAATATGAGTGTCATAAAAAGCTTCATAAATGATACGATGAGGACATATTTGAGAGAAGACAAAGAGTGCAAAAGTTTAGCATTTGAATGTAATGGAAGAAAAATATTCCCAATATTTGACCCGCCACACCTTCTTAAAGGATTAAGAAATAATCTTCTTACAAAAGATTTGAGATTTATTCAGGATAATAATAATAATAATAATTAAAACATTTATTGGTTTCAACACACTTTACAAAATAATTACACCCACCAAACTGAGTGTCAGTTTGTCGGCGGGAATAGCGCTCGATAAACATTTGGTATTTAACTATTTATACATTATAAAATAAAATATAAGCTAACAAAGGTTTTAATTAATGACTAAAAACACAAACTACATGTTTATACATACCCAATATATATATACATGCAGTTTGCCCAATCTTATTCAAATAATATAGCAAAAGATAGGTAACAGTAAATTTGACAATCGTATTATAACAACTTAATTATGCATATGCACGCCGTACTCGGCAAGTAAAACTTTTTTTAGCTTAGTTTTTAAGGTTTGTTTACTGATTTTATTGTTATATTTTCTCAGCCATTCATTATTATTATATAACGTAGGTATCAAATACTTGTTGGTTCTTTTACCATAATAATTCTTTATTGGTTGACGCACCAGTTTCTGTTCTCTTACACGTCTTGTATTGTAAGTATTTTTTATTTTTATTTTATAATTATCATTGTAAAATTGTTCAAGAACCACAAAGTACTTAACCCTTTCATGTACAGGCAAAACTTTACATAACAGAAACAGTTTTTCGTAATTACCTTTACAAGTACGTTTTGTCTTTGGCGTAATGAGATATTTTAAAAAGCGTGTTTGCAGTGACTTAATGTTATCTAAGTACGTTTTAAATGTTCGACCATATGTACTTAATCCATAGCCTATTAAGGACTCCGCTAATGCGAAATAAACAATGCGTAGTGTTTTTCTACTTAATGGCGCCTTTAACGTGTAAAACTTACTAAGTACTGCCCTGAGTCTTGTGCACACCGTATCAACATGCGTCTTCCAGTTAGGATGGAATCGTCAAATTTGCCAAATGGGAGCATTTGCAAATGCTGTTGGATGCTGACCCTGGAGAAGATGACGTCAGACTAATTAATAAATTAACCAACAGTCACGTGGTTAAAGAAAAAATACCCAAAATGAAGGTGAAGCATGCAGCACAAGTTTTTAGTCAGAGGGTATCTGCAGCAAGGAGATATTTAGCCAGTAAGTATGTTTGTCTTTAGGTAAACAGTAATTTTATTGGATGGTTTCAATAATTTGGACCAGATGATGAGAGCACAGCAGTTGACTTTTTGATTACAAGAATTAATATTGTTCTTGCAACTTGTAAACATGACAAGGAATATAAACCAAGATCCATTAGAAAATTTCTTTTGCAATATTCGTAGTAATGGAGTCCGTAATACGTCACCAACTTGCTTGCAGTTCAGTGGAGCCTATAAGACGTTTAACTTAACATCACCACATCCGGTTGGGGCGAACTGCGAGCAAGATGATAATAAACCGTTAAAAGCTTTATTAAATTATTCGGAAAACAAAACAGCAGAACGACCTTCAGATAATTTGAATGTTGACTCCAAAATAAGTCGCTTACTGCAAACCTCAGATACAGAATTTGATAAAACGACAAGTAAAGACGCAAAAAGGTATGTTGCCGGCTATATAATAAAGAAAATATGGCAAAAATTTGGTGGCAAATGCCATACGTGTCGTATGAATTTAGTAAGCACAATGCCTCCAAATAATAACGACTATATATCAGAAAGAAATTATACAAAAAGATCACTGAATTATCCATCGGAGGCATTGTGCGAGTTTGTAGATGAGGTTTGCATGATAATTCAGACAAAGTTACATGAGGAACCACATCAAAAACATCTGAAGGGTACCATAAAGGAAATTGCAAATATATTTTGTAATTTTACACAGTTCTCATGTGGTATTCATAAAAAAGAAGTAGTCGATTTTCTTATGGATAGTGTTATAAATATTATTATTAACAGCTGGTGCACTAATGTCAACAGAATACTGAAAGGTAAAACAAACATTTGTAATAATAATGCGACTAAAATCCAAGTGTTGAATTATTATAAGTCTCATAATAAAAGAAGAAACTAAATGTTATGTAATTTTATTTGAGCAGTTATCCTAAACCTATATATATATTATATATAAAAAAAAACAATATGACATAGATTAGCTCCATCTAGCGGGCCAGCTGTGAAAAACGCAACGCTAGCGTAATCTCTGTGCTTGGGTACGCTCATTTTATTAAATTTAAAACCAAAGTGGCCTATCTATCTCTGGTTATAGGTATATCATCTATGGGGTAGACATAAGAATGCAGACAAACAAAAGATGCTATCCCCTGCTTAAACAAGCGACTCTTGCACAAGCTACTGCATTCTAATAGAAAAGCTCTGAAGCATTTGACAGGAAAAATTTATATTTAATGGAATTATACACTAATTTTACATAAAATTGTTTCACAGAATTATGTTTTTGACATTTTATTCTACCTAAATTGTACATAGTAATAAGTTTTATATTTATTTATATGAGAGATATTATTTTAATGTTTGTCTTGTATATTTAATTATGCATGATCTTAATAATGCATGAATTTTATTTTGTTTTAATAGTCTTTTAAGGCGCTGTTATACCTCAGAAGCCGTGAAACACCTAATTTTTCGTCGCGCATCTAGTCATAACGGTACATATTACAAACTAGCAAAAAATAGAGCTTAAAGTCAAAAGTCTGAACAAAAGACTTTTGAAAGAATTTTTCATGTATGTAAAATAGAATCACGGTAAAAAAATCACAAAATTGGGGCAGAAAATAATCTTTCGTCTCACTGTTTGCAATATTTTGATCCTAAGCTGTCATATTTTATTTGATAATATTGTAGGAAATCTAATGAACTAAAGAATTACCCTATTTATTTTCATATTATACGTGTATATTTTATAAAATTAAATAAAATCTGCCAAACGTCTATGATTTTGACGCTCGGTAGATCCCATCAACATCAAACGCTTCAGCAATTTAAACCTTATTAGCATAAGCGGTGTACTGAGTGTCAGTTGCTAGTTTACGCCCCGCCCAGACCTCATCATTCGGCTATGAGCCCTGTGAGAGATAGGTCATGTTGTAGTGGAGTTATACATATGTAATACATGCCTATCTTAGTAATATTAATTTCTCTCTCAACACCCGTCCTAACAATGTCGCTTGCGTCTCCGCTGCACGAAATTTTACGTAAACCTGTTTGTTATTATAATACGCCGATTTAAGTTCGTAATTTCATGTTTTATGTTATAGACTGAATACTTTGAATCAAATAGGCTTTTCATGTAACTATGGGCACATATAATTAGGACCTAAGTGTATACTCTTGTTGCGTTTAATGTGTTATTGTTTCTGTGCTTATAAATATATAATTAGAAGAATAAAATATGGACAATTAGAAAAATGAAGTTCTACGAAGGATTTGTACAAGAAAGCGTCGAAATAAAATAGAAATTCATCCATGGCCAAGTGATTATGAAATATGTAACATTTTTATACAAATTATTTTCATAAGAGTCTTTTATGACTAACTATGTTACTTATATATTATCGATTATGCATAATATAATTATATAAATTATTCTCACAATACATAGCTGCCACAATTTCAATTTTTGAAAGAGTAATAACATAAAATCGAATCATTTTATACACCTATATTTCAAATTCATTAGCTTGTCAGAGCGCCTGGAGCGCTAAGATGCCGCCACGGCGAACAATAAACAGCGCTAATATGGCGCTCCGCAATCCGCACACAAGCGGTAACGAATGTTGTATTATTGTGTTGTGAACATAAACCTTTTTAGGCACATTGGGTAAAACTTTGATTATTCATAAACTATTAGGTATGTCTCAGTACATCTAATATCTTTTTAATTTCTAAAATCAATCATTTATAAGTAAGAAGGTGACTTCTCTGTTTGATATAACACAAGATATAGTATTTTTTTAATAATAAAGTACGTAACTAATTATCATTATTGTAATTACAGTGAAGTTAAAGATAACAGTTCTGCAACGTCTTACACACATTTGACTGCAGTCATTCCTAACACGATCTGTTCAAGAGCTAGCTACGAAACGCCAAACAATTTTTTTAACAAATTTTACTCAAATTCCGTAGTGATAAGCAAAAATTACAAGAGGGATAGCAGTGACTGGTTTGAATTGCGTAAGAATATGTTGACAGATTCAAATTTTGGTATAGTGGTAATAAGAAGAGATAACAGCAGTAAAGCCAACTTAGTAAAAAATATTTTGTACAAATAAAATATTTGCAACGTAAAATCAGTTGCGCATGGAATCTAAAATGAACAACTGGCTTTGCAACAACTGGCGAAGCAAGAAAATGTAACAATCGAGCCTTGTGGATTATCCGATTATTGGTGCTACGCCAGATGGATTAATAGATCCAAACACGATTGTGGAAATTTAATGTTCTATAGTTGCCTATAAGAATGGCATGGAGAATAGTATAAGAGCAAATAAAATACAAATATGGAAACATGATAAAAAAGTGAACTGACTAGTCTAAACAAATATTGTGATTGTTATTACCAAATTCAGGGGCAACGCCACGTTACACGCAAACAAAAGTGTTTATTTGCTGTGTGGAGTGGTGAAAGTATACCACTAAAAATATAAATTATAGAAAGAGATGATGTTTTCTGGGAGAAGAAAAGCTTGTGGCGTTTTATATGAATTGGCTGTTGCCTGAAATTGTTGATTCTCGTTAAGCTCAAGGGATGGCATTGCGAGATCACGGAGAGGAAAATGTTTCATCAGTGCTTGAAATTTCTGTAATACCAAGCCGTAAAACGAAAGTAAATGAAACTGCCTCGTGAACAACAGCAAATAATAAGTATTGAAGACTTATCACCTCACACCCTGCCTTTAACATTCGATGAGAATAAAGAAAACCTGCCGGGTTGTAGCAGACAGCTAACTTTTGATGAGCTGTAAACTCTGTATTTCATTAATAAATGATAAATGAATATAAATAAATATCTTTTAATATTTATTTTCTTTGAAACAACACATATTTCAAGCGAAAGAATATTTTTATATTTTCCATACAAACATGTATGAGGAGAGCTAACGAAAAAGCAGTAACTCAAATTCTAATTCTATAATTTTCTAAGCGACATAGCAGTATCTCATGAATAAGGTATATCCACATATATTTTTGATGTTTCATCTATTTTGAAAAATAATAATGGGTTGGGTTTCGAAACGAGTCGCCTGAATTTGAGGGTATTGGTAGTGTAGGGGGCTTAAGGTAGTTCATTTTAATCCCCTAAAAGTAATTTTGGCTGCCGGAGTTGCGTCTAAATATTTTTAAACAATTTCCAAAATTTCATAAATACTTCGGCAATTATGCAAAACGGAACGTAGTTTTTATACTTTAGTACAGTTTTACAAATGTCATTTTTAGGTTTTATGTGAAAAACGTGAAACGAAACGCAAAACTGCCATCTTGAAATGATCATATTGACAGCTAATGTCAAATTTGTGCGTCATTGCTTTCGAGTGCCTAGGGTTAGGTGCGACTGTAATAAGTAACTAAATAGGTTATGTTAGGTTCTCTTTTGACCCTTAATCCGAAAATATAAAGCCCTTCGCAGGGCTTCGTCAACCTTAGTTTATTAAACTAGTGTGATGCATGTGGAAGTTGGCAGTGCCATACACACCGATGTTTGGAGATTTTTTTGTTCAAAGGAAACCAAGTATTTCCGGCAAGTGAAAATGGTGAGGGGGGTTTCAAGACCTCCCCTCTCACAACCCCTAAAAACGGCGACGTATTTCGAAACCTTTACCATAATAATTATACCTATAATAACAATAAATATCCATAAATAAATAAAAGAAATCAACTATTACTAAACTTCAATTATCTCGTAACTCGCTTTAGTTGAGATACGGCTTTTGCGCTTAGTAGAGCAGTATTGTGTTTTTTAGGGTACCGTAGCCAAAAATTGTAAAAACGGAACCCTTATAGATTCGCAATGTCTGTCTGTCTGTCCGCCCGTATGTCACAGCCAATTTATTGCAAAACAGATTTGAAAACTGGCAGGAACGGAATTAGATGTAGGTATTCTATGAACTGCTTCACTATTTTTATACAAAAGCAAAAAAAAACATAATAATGGCCTCTCCATACATGGAACTGACTTAATTATTTTTATCATCTTACGGCACGTACGTATTTATCTACTTTCGTCAACTATTAATACCTATAACGTCTAATGTAAACCAGTTTTGCTCATGGCTGCACTGAGAACAAAAATTGCGCTACTATATAGGCAATATTGTACAAACAGATTGATGTATGTAATATAAATTTTAATATCAGTATCTCAATTCAATATGCTAAAACGTTTTGCTTGCGATTTTGTAATATTGGAATACGGATGTCGCCAGAATACGGCCGCAAGCGACGAGAATGAAGGGGAGCGCCCCGCAGTAGACAGAGCTAAGCTCCCTTCACCTCCCCTGCTTCACCCCCTCATTTACCAAAATAGTCGCTTAGGACAGCGCCTTAACTTGCTTAAACTTCTACAATCTTTTAATTTGTGCCAGAGGTATTTAAAACATTTGAATTAATAATATTATGATGTACTATATTCTTATTTTAAGTGAACTGTAATGTTTTTATAAGAAATAAAGTCTTTAAACTGATAATAACCGTGTGACGTCACATCGCGCTCCTGCGCCGCGAGCCTCGCTACGAGTGACGCACAGCAATGGGCCGTTCCCTCGCGCCCCTCCGCGCCGGCCCTATAAATACAGCGGTCACGAGGCTTCGCCCCTTTCCTTCGGCCAGCACCGGCAGTTGAGTACAAGATCATCCGAAGACCTGTGAAGTGCCAACGTCGCCCACGCCCTGGATAATTGTCTCATCTGCTAGTCTTAATTGTCAGTTTTTTTATTTATAACTAAAGCCATCGAATAACTGGAATTATAACGCGAGTTTAAACTTTCCTGGTGATATTTTTTATTTATTTCCCGTAAGTCAACCTAATTATCTCTCTTTAATTGCTCGGCAAGTGATCGATCCCGGCTACCCCGTGGAAATCAATCACTCGTGCGACATTGGCGCCCAATAGAATTTTTAATTATATTATATATATAATTTTTAAGACGTAAGTTGGCACTTTACAGGTGAGTGAAATAATTTCTTTTTCTCTTGTATATTTTTCTCCTGTGTGTGCATATATTCTGGTGTGGTGAATTATGTACAGGTACAGTTTCTATCTATTTTTGTGGGCCATAAGCAATTTAACTGTGTAAATAACATAACGGTGATTTAATTAACGTCTGTCTAAAATCACGTTTCCACCGCGGGCAGCGTGTGGAGCCGCCAACCGGTTCTAACCGCTTAGCCGTTGAACTAACGAGCCACGTGTTCGCGAAAAAATATTGTGATTCAACCTTTGAGTGACCTTTAAGAATTTTTTTCTTCCTTGACCAATCATCACACCATTGTATAATTTAGTGTATTTCAGCTGTTTTTTAGCACGGTATTCGATTTTCTGGCGATATTTAATTTTTTTTTTCTAGTGCCGGCGTAAATACTTAGATTTTTTATTATTGTTTTGTAATAATGGCTTACATTATAAATTTCTCATTATTAACTAAAGCGGAATTAGAATGTGAGACCACAATACGCGGCGTTTCAAAGCCTGACGATCCCCGCAAACAAATCGCTAAACTTTCAGTTAAAACTCCCTCAGAGGATATATTATCTTCACCCTTCCCACCAGAGGATGATGTGGCAGAAGTGGAAAAGTCGCTATTAAGATCAACTAAACACTTATCTATGTTGGAAGCAAACTATACTTCCGAGCTTCAACAGAAGGTCGAAACCGTGCTGCACCATTGTTTTCATCGACTGAATAGGGTGGATACCGGCAGTCTTGATACTAAAAAAATTGAGTCTGTGTGGAATAAATTTAATGACTTATATGCGAAATTACAATTAATCACGAGACGTAATTCGCAGTCGGATTGCTCAGTGGCAGAGGGAAACACTTCCTATAATTACGACCGTAAGCTTTTTGCGGAATTAGGTAAATTCAAATTTAACGGTAAATCATGTGTAAGATCCTTTATTGAAAAAATTGATGCATTTATGTCCTGTAGATCTATTCCTCACGACAAGATGTTGTCTTTCGCTTTTGAAATATTTTCGGGTGACGCATTAGTTTGGTATCGTTCTGTTAAAAATAATGTAAAGACTTGGTTAGAACTTTGCGAACTTTTGAAACGAGATTTTAGTCCGCATAACTACGATTATCGGCTTATGACGGAGATTCGTCAGCGCTCACAGGGCGAAAACGAATCAATAACTATTTACGTGGCAAAAATGCACGGTCTGTTTTCGCGACTTAGTTCTCCTATCGCTGATTCGGAGAAGCTAGAAATTTTGCTAAATAATATTAGACCTTGTTACACTAATTGTCTGCTCACTGCAAAGGTTGTTGATGTTGATATTCTGGTCGAAGTTTGTCGTCTTTTCGAAAATTACCAAAGTCGCAGTAAGCAATTTTCTGAACCCCCTAAAGTTTCAAAGAATACTGTAGCACCTGATCTAGCGTATAATTATCCGTTTTCTAATTTTTCTTCAAACAAAAATGTTTACAATCATAATCACTTCAATAAATATAACTCTGTCGCTGATACATCGAGATACAAGTCTGTACCACAAGTTAACGCCGTATCGAGTACTTCTAATATAAATAAATTTTTTTGCGTGCGTTGTAGATGCAATTCGCACTCATTACGTAATTGCCGGCAACCACACTACCTAATCTGTTTTAAGTGCGGTACAAAGGGTTTCAAGGTGTCAGACTGCCCTAATTGTAAATCTAAGTCGACCCCTACAGTTTCAGAAAACTAGTTAACAAGGATTTTGGAAAATCAAATTATACAACTAATTGTAATAAAACAGAGTGGAATAATTGGTTGGACTTTTAAAAAAAATTCTTTAGTAGCTATCATATATCCTAAATCCGTAATTCTAAAGTAGAATATTTACCTTACGTTACCCTAAAATTAAACGGAATACCTACCACTGGTCTTTTAGATTCTGGATCTTGCGTTACAATTTTAGGTAATAATTTGCATAACTTATTTTTGAAAGACGATGTTTTGGATAAATCGAAACCTTTAAGGTTAATAACAGCTGGCGGCGAATGTATTGAGTCTTTGGGATCGGTGTTTCTACCCTTTGAGTTTCAGGATAAATTGATTAACTTAGAAGTTCATGTTGTACCTGGGATTCAAAATTCCCTTATCCTTGGCATGGATTTTTGGCGAAGCTTTGGCCTATTTCCTAACAAATTAGAGTCTGTTTTGATTGTGAACAAGTCTGACGCTCAAGTAATGGAGTTGCAGGCAGTTCCCCCTACACATCTTGTTTCTTATGATCATCTTACAGTCGACCAGAGAGCTACCGCTGACAACATTATTTCTAAATTTACCGATATTTCATACGAGAAGCGGGGTCTCGGTTGCACAAATATTATTTCTCATTCAATTGATACAGGTGATTGCCCCCCTATTCGGCAAAGATTTTATCGCATGTCTCCCGATAAACAAAGAATTTTAATAAAGCATCTTGACGACATGCTCTCAGAGGATGTTGTTGAACGATCTGAAAGCCCGTGGTCAAACCCGGTCATTTTGACCCCTAAGAAGAATGGTGAACTGCGTTTCTGTTTGACAGTCGTAAATTAAATTCCGTTACAAAAAAAGATGCTTATAGCTTGCCTTATATTTCGGAAATTTTATATAATCTGAGAGATGCTAAATACTTGTCTAGTTTAGATTTGTCTAAATCTTTTTGGCAAACATTAATTAAAGAAGAGGACCGTTGCAAAACAGCCTTTTATATTCCTACGCGTGGCACATTTCAATTCAAAAGAATGCCCTTCGGTCTTACGAATGCGCCAGCTACTCAACAACGATTAGTTGATATTTTATTTTATGGTCCAGAATTTGAAAATAAGGTTTTCTGTTTTATCGATGACATAATCTGTATCACTTCCAGTTTCAACGAGCATATTACTCTTTTATTACGCATTCTTGATAAACGAAAAGCGCTAATTTAACAATTAATCTCGAAAAATGTCAATTTTTTTGAGATAAACTAAAATATTTAGGCTATGTTGTCAACTCTAGTGGATTGCATCCCGATCCGGATAAAGTAAATTCAATGAAAAATTATCCCACTCCTTCTAATAGAAAAGAAGTACGTCGTTTTTTAGGCGCAGCCTCGTGGTACAGGCGTTTTATACCGAATTTTAGCTCTATTGCTGCACCCTTAAATAAGTTTACATCTCAAAGTAAAAACGCACCTCCATTCTGTTGGACGACAGAGGCTAATGAGGCGTTTAATAACCTAAAGAATTGTTTGATTTCCTCCTCGGTGTTGGCTTGTCCCGATTACTCGCAACCTTTTGAAATACACTCAGATGCTAGCGATTTTGGACTTGGCGCGATCCTCTGTCAAAGGTTAAATGGTGAGGAAAGAGTCATAGCGTACTATAGCAAATCACTCACTAAGCAAGAAAAAAATTACAGTGCCACAGAGCGCGAAGCCCTGGCTGTTCTATCTGCTATAGAACTCTGGCGTTGTTATGTTGAAAATGGTAAAAAGTTTATTGTTTACACAGATCACGCTGCTTTGAAATGGTTCTTGACCTTAAATAACCCTACTGGCCGGTTAGCCAGATGGGGAGTTCGCTTATCTTCCTATAATTTTGAAATATGTCGTCGTCGGGGTTCCGATAACGTTTTACCTGATTTTCTGTCTCGCTTTTTACCCGTTTCTGCTATTGCTAATGATATAAATATAGATATTAATTCTAATCAGAATTTACCAGTTTCTACTAATGATCCTTGGTATTTAAATATCTATAAAGGCTGTTTAAGTTCTCCGACTTCCTTTGTTAACTATCAAGTAATAAACAATAAATTGTATTGTTTTAAAAAAACATTAAACCCTCTCACTAGAGAATTTCAATGGAAAGAGGTTATTCCGTCTGACCAAAGAAATGACATTCTAAGGGAGAATCATTCTTCGCCCACTGCTGGACATCTGGGTATTTTTAAGACATACAAACGTCTCGCACTTAATTACTTTTGGCCTGGTATGTACACCGATGTTGTCAAGTTCGTCAGTTCATGTGAACCTTGTATCACCCATAAACACCAAAATCACCCAAATTTAGGTCTAATGGGAAAACCCAAATCATGTCAAAAGCCCTTTCAGACGATTAGTATTGATTTGATTGGTCCATTGCCTCCCAGCAGGAAACAAAACACTTTTATATTGTGGTCAGTTGTTGTTTCTCTAAATATTGTTTACTTTTCCCCATTAAACGGGCAACTGCAGAAGTGATAACAAAAATTCTTGAGGAAAATGTATTTTTGGTGCATGGAATTCCATCTGCTATTGTTTTGGATAACGGTAAACAATTTAGTAGCGCAACTTTCAAAAGTATGTTGTCAAAATATAAAATTCCAAAGGAGAACGGCAGATTTGGTACCCATAGTGATATATGATGGATGATGTTGATATTTGTACCACTTAATAAGTGAATCAACCTAACTATTTTCATGTAACTATAATATTTTTAGAACTTTGCAAAAGTATGAAAATCTAGTTTGAATAATTGTTACAATTGCAGTAACTAAACGTGCAAATGTTAATAACAAAACGCAGTATTCGTAACGAAAACTTGCCATATATAAATCAGAAATTCTTAAAAAAATGATTTAGTTAAATCAATTCTTATTCATTTAGGCCATTCTCGTATTCAAACGCTAAGACCAAAAATACTTTAATAAATAATAAGTATTACACCAATTGGGACTGAACTGTACAGTAATTATAAAGCATTATTTAATTTATTAAACATTTTGACAAAATCGTTTATGTAAATCGATAGAAAAATTGATATGGCAACATTTTATTGACAGAACGAGAAAATCGTAAACAAACCGGCGATCATAAATCAAATGATCACGAAAAGACGCTTGTAAGTTGATTTTGTGCTGCATTTTCTTGACACTGTGACAACATATCTAGTCTGCAGTGCACAAATTGCAACATGCGCCGGTCTCGCCTCAGGCGGCACAGCCTCGCAGACGAGAGTGAAGCCCTGGTCAATTCGACGGTGGACATATCCTAGAGACGTAAGTAGTTTACCAGTATTACTTAATTATTTTATGACTTTGTATTCATCACGTCTTCCCAGTTTAGTACTTACATGGATAGTTATCATGAATGTAAAGTAACAGAATTCCTACAGTTGAAGTGATGCCACTGGTGTTACAAGTACCTATTAGCTACAGTCTGTAGCGTATTGGCTTCCCTTGCAGAAAATACAAAATAAGTGTTTGTTTTGTCCATACATCAGCATGTACAGCATCACCTATTTGTTTCCAGATAACGCCTACAGACTGCATTTGCCATGCCTGTTGGCAATTAGCTACTCACTCTGTGTCTGAAGCAAATCCAAGACGGCGAGTAGGACATATGTGTGTGTATAGTATGTGGGCGTTCCTTGTCCAGAATAAACAGACATAGGATTACACCTAAAGAGAACCAAAGGCTGCTAAATGTTATTTCTGGTTGGATCCAACCAAGGCAGGTAATAATGTAATTTATGATTTACTGTTTTATTAGTTCCTACAACCAATTAAATCTCTTAGGTTACAGTATATTATGTTGTATCACTTTCTGTAATCATAATATATTATTATCCTAAAGTTGTAAGTGATTAAATAAGTTCTAGTCTTTCATTATTATTTTGTAATTAAATGTCATGCCACTCATGCATGAAGCAATTTTTGCACTGCCTTGTAGGTCATAGCGCAATGTCTTTTAGCCTGTAACCTTTCAACTTATTTTCAATTGCAGTGTACATCCCAACATTAGTACATTCAAACAAATAATTCCTCAGTTTTATTTTAAATATAAGTATATTTTTGAGATTTACTTATATTTTAGTTGTCTTCAGTGGATGACACATGTATACCATGTTGGCGCAGAGCTCAAAGGAGTGCTTTAAGACAAGTATCACCACCACCTGAGATCCAAACAGCACCGCTAGATGTCCAACCAACACCGGCAGATGATCAACCCCCACCGGCAGATGTCCAACCAGTACCACCAGATGATGGTGATGACAACCTTCACATAATGTGTGGTGTTTGTTTACAGAATGTGACATCCACATCTCTTTCTGGTGGAGAGAACAGTCCAGAACCTATTGATGGGGCAATTATGTAATTTCCACGGCTATCTATGGAAGACCTTTATGCTTTTAGCATGTGGTATATACCAAATTCAACAAGCATGTTTGTGTGTCGGTGAGCACTTCTGCTTCCATGGAATTTATATTCTAGAGACCATATAAATGGATTAGAAGCAATTAATCCTATGTTGCTTTGAGCTAAAATAAAGTCCCACCATTCATCAGGGAAAACATATTTTGTATACATAGTGACAGAAAGCAATATCAATGGCCGGGACGCAATACTAAGCTATTGCTGCAATTGCATTGTTGGTTTGAGAACCATAGGATGCTGCGCACATGTAATGAATATCATTTGGTATTTAGGGATGATGAAGGTATGACTCGATCTGCTCCCTTAGATGACATCATCGTAAAAAATACTTACTTAAACTCTAATAATACCATGTATTTGACAAAATAAATACATAAAATAAAAATATTTGTTTCATTTCCATAATATACTAAAAATATTTATTGGTGTAGGACTTAGGTTGGTCAGTGTGGTGACGGACTAAGAATAAGGAATGTCGCTCTCCATATCATCCCATGAGTGTAGTAAGAGCCGACAGAGGGAGCATATTATGCAGAGAACAGCACTGTAATAGGAAAACTTGATACAAACTCTATACCAACCCATTTGGCCAGCATGGTATAATAGGCCAATTCCTCCTTTCAAAGGAGAGGCCTAGTCCAGCAGTGGATTGTTAAAGGCTGATGATGAATGATGTAGAGCTTAGGACATCAGAGAGGTACTTAGATGTTTGAGAGAACTACCAACAGTTCTGTCTGGAGCAAACCTTTACGAATTCTCGAAGGAATAGCTATAAAACGGACATTTATGTAGATTGTCGAATTAGGATTCATTGTCTAATTACGATTGATTTATAACGTAAATAATTATCGTTTATCTTATTATACATGACAAAAATCAACAAGTTAATTGTTTGTCACAGTCAGCACTCAGCTGTCATTAATGTCATAGGTATATAGTCACAGGACCTATCTACTTACAGCCTTTAGTAAAGTTCAAACTGAAATAACTTTTGAACGCAAAGTTCTAAAAATCTCATAATTTAAACAGTAATTACATATGATATTACCCGTCAAATAAATACAAAAATATTGCCTACCATGCAGTCTCAGATATACCCATAGCCGGTACCAAACGCCCATACATTCCTGCCATTGTCCTTTGCATTTTACACCGTTGTATACTCCCCACGTTAACTCAGTTGAACGTTACAACAAAACCATTATGACAGCTATTTCAACTTTCATAGAATCTGATCATCGAATCTGGGACACTCTAATCACTAAAGTTCAATTCGCCCTTAACTGCGCAGTTAGTGAGGTTACTGGTTATTCTCCTAATTTCCTTGTTTTTGGTAGGGAGGTCATAACATGTGGTTCTCAATATATTGATAAGGAATTTAATTCAGATATGGTGCTTGAACCACGGGACGGCTATGCCGAAACTTTAGGCTATTTATCTTCTATTTTCGAGATGGTACATTCAGCTCTGTTGTCGGCCCACCAACGAAATTGTTCATCTTATAATCTTCGCCGTAAACAGGCAGAATTCAATGTCGGTGATATAGTTTGGCGCAGAACGTTTCTTCTTAGTGACAAGGATAAATACTTTAGCAAGAAATTGGCGCCTAAATTTATTAAATGTAAGATTGCCTCAAAAAAATCACCTCTAGTATACAAACTTAACGACATGGCTGGAAAACCTTTAGGCGATTGGCACATCAAGGATTTAAAGTTGATTAATTACAAAGAATAATAAAAGTATAAAAACAACAATAAGAGTACCTTCTACCTATTCATTGTTTAATTTTTTCAAACGAACGTTTCTAATTTATATTACCGTTTGTAGTAGTGCCTACTATAAATTGATATTTTCTGTGGTGGGTAGCAAATATTTTTTTTTTCTCGTAAACAATACTATTTTTCAAATTGCTGCGCAATTGTGTACTCAAATGTTATGTTGAACATTGTTTTAAAAAATACTAACCACAAACTAAATTTATTGTTTTTTTTTACCCTGTTGATCAGTGGTTAAAAGGTCGCTATTAGCTGAGCATACAAGTTCGATTCTCGCATGTGTATTTTCTTTCCGCAAATCTATTTGTTGAAATGCATCTTGATTGGCGTATTGTTTTTCGCCGTGCCTTGTTCTGAAGTTCTGTTGTTATTCTTAATTCTGTTTAAATTCCATAATCAAATTGTTATTATAGGTACTTTATAAACGATCATGGTGATTAACCGTGCGTCGCGAGCTCGGAACAGTCGAATAGTACCTACTATTTAGATCGTACCTATTTGTCGTTATGACGCGCGCGCGTTCACTCAGCGACGCGCCGATAAATAAATGCCTAACTAATGATGACTCACCATTGTTCACATTCAAAATGTGGTTACTGGTCGTGTTGTAGTTATTAATTAGAGCAAAACATTTATTAATTTCTTTCCTTTGACATTGAGCGGTCCGGTCGTGTCTGCGGCTTGTATTATTTTTGTTCATCTTTACGAAAAATCTGTTGTTATACCTAACTATATTCAAAAAGTTTACTTATCTAGTGGCAAAGGCCAAACCCAAGATTTATAAGTCGTAGGGCTAGATCAAGTTTCTTATATCTACAAATCATTATTACCTAATAATTACACTAAGCGCTTCTCCATAGATTGTTATCTTTAATATTAGGCTATTACACTGGCCTCGGCATTTACATGTAGGTATGTGTGATGAATTATGAATGATAAATGTTTATGTTCAAATTCAGACTGCCGTTGTACGCGTGAAGAATGCAAGCGTGGGTCATTATTATTTAGGTATCCTAATTAGCGTATAGGGTTGTCACTTGTTCAAGGTACTCAGGCCCTTGTTTTCTCTAATTTCAGGGAGTATCTTCAGGGCTGCTACGCCCGTTGGGCTAGGGAATTTTCCTTAGGGAAAATCCCGGCCTAACGGGGGGGGTGTGTGACGTCACATCGCGCTCCTGCGCCGCGAGCCTCGCTACGAGTGACGCACAGCAATGGGCCGTTCCCTCGCGCCCCTCCGCGCCGGCCCTATAAATACAGCGGTCACGAGGCTTCGCCCCTTTCCTTCGGCCAGCACCGGCAGTTGAGTACAAGATCATCCGAAGACCTGTGAAGTGCCAACGTCGCCCACGCCCTGGATAATTGTCTCATCTGCTAGTCTTAATTGTCAGTTTTTTTATTTATAACTAAGGCCATCGAATAACTGGAATTATAACGCGAGTTTAAACTTTCCTGGTGATATTTTTTATTTATTTCCCGTAAGTCAACCTAATTATCTCTCTTTAATTGCTCGGCGAGTGATCGATCCCGGCTACCCCGTGGAAATCAATCACTCGTGCGACAACCGGCCACTGTCCACTCAACAAGCACCTATTCAACATAGGTGTTACGGACAGCCCGCTATGCAGGGGCTGCATGGAAACCGAAGAAACACCCGCTCACGTCATTCTGCACTGCACAAGTGTGAGTGAACAACGGGCAAGGCTGCTGAACAACCCCAGAACCATGTGTGAGGCTTTGAACGACATCAGCCAACTAATGGCTTTCTGAAAGGAGCTAAGGTGGTATAAGTAGTTGGCGTCAATCAAGTCGCCACTTACGCACAATGGCCCAAATAAGTGGCTAACTGCGGAAAACCCACGATCAACTAAACTAAACTAAACTAGAGGAAATTGCAATTGAATGGTTGCAATCTCCAAGCGTCGCTTTGACTTGTTAAATTAGTTTCAAATTTAGGTACAACTGTGTAAAATCTGTCAACACATTTTTTGGATCATTTGATGACAAAACAAGTATAAATTATTTGTGCGCTGTTTCGTCTGAGAGTAATTTGATATGAGGAGCCAACGCATCGTAAGATAATGTTGTCATTAATTTCAACTTATTAAGCTGTAACTCTTTTGTTGTGCTTTCTAGATTATAGCTACACATGGCAGTTTTGGCCATACAATAATAAATTTTGCAAATTTTTTTAGACCCTAATAAAATTATAATCAATCACAGTTATTCGAATGGCGGTTCTTTCCTTCTAGAGCTATCAAATAGCATCATTTTTAGCTCGCGCGTAAAAAATACGAGTCGACTTGAAATTTTGTATGGACTAATTTAAGTATATAATAAATGCGAAATACCTTCAATATGCCCTGACGTTTCGGCAAGAGTCCCACTAGCCCATGATCACCTAATGATTAACACCTGACGAAACGTCAGGATAAACATAAGCTATTTCATTTATAATTTTGTTACAAAAATATGTTCAGATGCAATTAAGTTTACAGATAGATTTAAAATGTTTTCAAACCTTATTACCAGTTTCAAATTTCAACATAACGCGTGACGCGAGAGAGGGGAAGCCGAGTGATGGATTAAAGCTTAATTGCCACGACAACACCAACTGTTCTCGAAAATCTTCTATCATCAAATGCAAAAGTGAATTATCAAAACTCTCCCCTCTTTCATAAATGAATTTGTTTAATTTTTAATGCTTCGTGATTGATTTTAAGTCTAAAATTGTTTATGAAGATTTTTTTTTGTTTTTTTTCTTTAGAAAAGACAACTCTCGCATTAGAACTTAATCCTGTGTCGCGATGTACTTTACAAACATACAACTAACGGACACAATTAACACCCAGACTCGAAACAACAATTTGTGAATTACACAAAGTGTTGTCTCGTGTGCTATGGAGTGGTGGGCTGTGGAATGGTGGTTTTGTTGAATAAAAAGCAAAGTCCTTCAACAGTCCGTGTATTATCACGTTTTCCTCAAGAGTGCTCAAGCTTGCTAACAATTTTGTCTTCTATAAAATGGACGCTTAAGTTTTTTATATTTTGACAGTGGATCAAACAAGGTTTTATCAAATACAAATATGAAGTAGGTAAAGAACTGCGTGGTGTGGTTGTCGGTTGATAACATTCGGCCATCCTGTCACGGCTGTGTCCCACGGCCGGCTATCTGCTGCTCTTCAGTGCTGAACTTCGAATCCTGGAATGAATAAAGGGTTCAGCAGTAACTAGTTGTTTGGAATTCATGTCACACAGATGGGAATACATACATTAAATATATTTATTCAATAAGGTATAATTTATTAATTTTGTGATCATAACTATCGAGTAATCGCAGCATACATTTGAATGAAAAATCATTAAAATATAGTCTTCTATTAGTAATTTTGTTAAACTAATATATAGACTTGATCACATAGCTGTCTGTTTATAATCATAGGCTTGATCACATAGCCACATGTTTATAGGTATAACATATATAATATAGACTTGATCACATAACCGTCTATTTATAATCATAGGCTCAAGCCTATGATTATAAATAGACGGCTATGTGATCAATCACATAGCCACCTGTTTAGAAATATAATATACATATAGACTTGATCACATAGCCGTCTATTTATAATCATAGGCTTGATCACATAGCCGCATGTTTAGGAATATAATATACATATAGACTTGATCACATAGCCGTCTGTTTATATATTATACATAATAAAGACTTGATCACATAGCCATCAATTTATAATCATAGGCTTGATCACATAGCCGCCTATTTAGGAATGTAATATATATTATATAGACTTGATCACAAAGCCGTCTGTTTATAATCATAGGCTTGATCACATAGCCGCCTGTTTAGGAATATAATACACATATAGACTTCTATATATAGTTGATTTTGCTTAGGTATTATAACTTTATGTTTTATATATACTGGAAACTTTACAAGAAAATCAGATGCATGTAATTTTATGTCCGTAAATAAGTTCTGCATAAACTAACATTTTGAATACTTATCATTGTTTGTCCAATCAATAAATCAGCATCAGAGGTTATATAATTAGTTAATTCAACTATACCGCTCAATCGAACATTATCTATCAGAATACATAATCAACACGAACCGAGTGAGTTTACACACGCTCCTCCAAAACCTCTCAAAACAGCATTGCTAGGCTCGATTTTAAGTTGCAAGTTCCTAGCTTGTGAGATACAAAGAATATTAATTCTACTGCCCGTATCTATAAATGCACGGATTTGTTGACCATTTACAATCACTATTCTTTTGTAAGCATCAGCATAAACATCATAGGTAATATGCAATACTTAACTGGCCTTTTGTGATTGCTGCCGTGATGCCCCGGCACTCCCGACGCCGAACCAGCAAGCTGCAGTTGTGTGTCCGCTGCGTTGACAGTTGTCGCAGCGCTGTTGAAGTCTGCAGTCAATCCATTTGAAGTTCTCTAACGAAGACAGGTAGCCAAAATATAATCGTTCAGGTATGTCGCAACTATATGCTTTGGCGTTGGCCCTGATTTCGTGAGGTAGTCCACGTATTATACACGAGATGGCATCTTCACCGGTGATGTTACATTTTTTTAGTAACGACAATTTCTCGTGATAAAACTTGGTCATAGTTTCTTTATCTTCTTTTGTCCTTGCCTGCATGCGTTCCAATTTGTCCACTTAGTCCGTCGATCGCGGGAAAGCAATCTGCAGCGTCTCCTTCCATACATCCCATGTCAGATAGTAGTTTTCGAGATCATCGTACCTCGTACCATTCGCGAGCGGAGCCACGTAGCCGGAGCTGCATGATAAAGGTTCGATCGGTGTGATCCCAGCCGTAGACATCGCCAAGTTGGTCTATTTTGTGAAGCCACCCTTTAATGTTGCTATTGGTGTCCTCCGGTTGAAATTTGGGAATAACTTCGGCATCGCTGGGTGCAACGTGTCGTTTTTTGTACGATTCATACTTACGTCGGTCGTCCGATGAAAAAATATCGCAATTTTCTTCTTCAGACTCTTCCGAACTGTTCGATTCGCTGAGCTGTCGTTTGCGTCGCCGTTGTCCCAAACCGTCGAAATATGGCCCAGACATATTGATTACGATATCCCACTTCTGAAATTGTTATGGAGTGGTGGGCTGTGGAATGGTGGTTTCGTGAATAAAAAGCAGAGTCCTTCAACAGTCCGTGTATTATCACGTTTTCCTCAAGAGTGACAGCTTGCTTACAATTTTGTCTTCTATAAAATGGACGCTTAAGTTTTTTATATTTTGACAGTGGATCAAACAAGGTTTTATCAAATACAAATATGAAGTAGGTAAAGAACTTCGTGGTGTGGTTGTCGGTTGATAACACGTGTGGGAATCGAACCCACAACACTCGGCACAGTGTCAGGTGGCGAGGTGGCCGCTTAAACCACTACGCCAACCGTGCAGTCAATGCCAAATTAGTTTTAAAATATTTGACTATTGGCGATGAAAAGATTATCCGCGCGCCTCTAGCGGCGAAATTTGAAAGTTGTCGAGGTACGACACTTTTGACAGCATACAATACGACTTTGCTTCGAGGTCATGGTCGTAATTGTATTAAGAGCTGTCAAAAGTAGTAGTGATCTGTGAAACAGTCGTACATGCAGGACTTCTAAATTTCGTTGCTAGAGTCGCTAGATAGAATCTTAGCATCGCCAATTTTCGTTGCGAGTCGTGACTAGCTAACTAGAACCTTGTTTGTTATTATGCAGAAACATTTGCTGACAGTGCAATTTGGCCTTGCTACTGAGTGTATTTACTTTGTTTTCGGGTGTGGTTTGTAGATAAAGGATTTGTAATTGAAGAGTGATTTTTGTTGCGCACCCGCCGTGGGTTTGAACCTGATACCCTCTGTATGGCAGTCTATTGGAAATTTCACAAAACGTAATATATTATGTGATTGCTTTTATTTTACTCTGATATCTAAGACTATTATTAACTATAAGAAAACTTTAAACCATGTCAAAAATGGATATTTATGAAGCCGTTCTGTAAAAGTAACGGGTAAGCTTTTGGGTATAGGTTACCAAAAGCGGTTCGACATAGTCTAAATATGATGAGACTTCTAAAGCTAAAACTTTGCATGATCTTTCTTTACTTCCAACTCCAAATCATCCATCCTTTGTCTTTAATCAACTATCTGAGTGTGATGTTAAGAAGAGCGTATTACATATTGCTTCCAATGCTGTCAGTAATGATTGTGTCAGTCGGAAAATGATCCTTACCATTCTCGACGAAATCCTTCCCATACCGGGGGCGTTTTTCCTGCTTTATGGATAGAAGCACTAATTCTTCCCTTACGCAGAAAATCAAATTCTACATCTTTTTCCGAGTTTCGTCCTACCTCCGTACTACCATTCCTCTCGTTGATGCCCAACTTAGTACATTCCTTAATCAGAACCTTCTCCTAAATCCACTTCAGTCCGGTTTTCGTCCTGGTCACAGTACTGTTACGGCATTGATAAACATTACCGATAACATCAGGCTTGGTATGGAAAATGGTAACGAGACTAAACTTTGCTAACTAGATTTCAGTAACGCCTTTAATAACGTTGATTTCCATACCCTGCTTGGCGTACTACGCTCAATTAACATATCTCCACCAGTGATTGATTGGTTTCACAGTTACCTGTTTGGTCACCAACGACGTATACGAATTGAAGACTCGTTCTCTTCCTGGTGCAGGACTACAGTTGGCGTTCGGCAGGGTGGCGTTCTATCTCCCTAACATTTCTCATACATACATACATACATACATATCGTCACGCCTTTTATCCCCGAAGGGGTAGGCAGAGGTGTATTTCTACACCCACTTTTCACCAGATATACTTTAGTCCCACGTAATAAGGGGCGAGCCTATTGCCGTACCGGGCACATTTCCAGATTCCGTGCTGCTACTGAGAATTTCGTGACAGAAAAACCCAATAACACTGCCCGACCCAGGTATCGAACCCAGGACCTCCCGATCTCACGCGCACATATTTTATACCGCGAGACCAACGAGGCAGTCGTATAAGGTTTGATGTCGAGTTTTCCGTCTCTACGCAAAGATGGTATTTGCATCGTGTTATCCCTTAGTCGCCTCTTACGACACCCACGGGCAGATAGGGGGTGGTGCCACTTGTATTCTATGCCGTCAACCACACGGCAAAAAACATTTCTCAATTTTTTATAAATTCTATCTCTTATCAACTTCAATCATCCTACCACCTTTATGCAGATGATCTTCAAATTTACACCCAAGCTCCAGTCCATGAGCTGTTTGAAGCATTTCAAATCATAAATTTAAACCTTGAGCGAATAGCTGTATGGAGCTATAGATTTGGTCTACAGGTCAACCCTACAAAGACGCAGATCATCGTTATGGGAAGTCCTCGAATGATTTCGCGTGTCGATTTGACTTGTTTACCACAGATTAACTTTAATGTCATACCCATTGCTGTTAGTGACTGCGTGAAGGATTTGGGAGTTAATATTGACAAGACTTTATCCTGCGGTCCTCAAATTCCCTAATTTGAGGTTAGTCGAAAATTATTTTCTCCGGCTGGGACCTTGCGAAGACTGCGAAACTTTCTGCCTACTGCCACCAAGGTTGCGCTTGCAAATTCTCTTTTCTAACCTATCCTTAACTATGCTGATGTCAGCTATCTAGATCTCACAGAGGAGCAACTTGATAAGCTAGAGCGTCTTCAGAACTTAGGTATAAGATTTATTATTGGACTGCGTAAATATGATCACGTTACCAATTTCCGCAATTTGCTCAAGTGTCTCCCAATTCACCTTCGACAGAATACTCACATACTTTCTTTACTTTATAACATCTTCTTCAATAATTCTACTCTCCTTTATCTAAAAGAACGCTTCGAGTTCCTTACTGACACTCATTCTAGGTCTCTGAGGTCATCGCTAAATTTGAGACTAGCAATTCCAATGCATTCTAGCAGTTTTTACAATCGCTCATTCACTGTTCAAGCTGCACGCTTGTGGAATGCATTGCCGTTGTCTACCAAACAAGCTGAAACACTGACTTCCTTTAAAAAACTCGTCAAAGACTCTACTATCTATCTATTTAACTTTGCTACTGTAGTATTACCTACTCTTATTATTTTTAATTCCCTTCTTTTATTTAGGCACTAATTTATTTATTAGTATTATAAGTATTTATGTATTTATATTGCTTGACTGCCTCTTTGGTCTCGCGGCATATGTGCGCGTGGAATTGGGATCGGTCTCGGGTTCGATTCCCGGGTTGGGCAAAGTGTTATTGGGTTTTTCCGCTAGGAAATTCTCCGTAGCAGCACGGAGTCTGGTAGTGTGCCCGGTACGGCAATAGTCTCACCCCTATTACGTGGGACCTAAAAATTCATGACGAAATGTGGGTATAATATTACACCTCTGCCTACCCCTTCGGGGATACAGGCGTGAGTCTATAAAAAACATGTATTTATATTTATTTATGTATAGTCATTTATATAATTAATGTACGATAGTGTTTATGTATTTGTAATTTATAAATGCTATATTTTTATTAATTATTGTATCTTAATCATTAATAACGCCAAACTACCCTTCTATCTTTAAAATTAAATGTCTTTATTCATGTTTATTCTTGAAAAATTATTTTGGTGTACAATAAAGATGATTATTATTATCATTAAAGTTCTTGTCTAGAGACAAAAATCAGGACCGAATGATAAACATGCTCCCCAAAGCACAATAAAGCTCTAATGCGTGCATTATTAAATGGCATTTGCATTAGAGCGCTACTAAGGGTAAGAAGCTGTCACCCATCCAAAGGGTGGTCTCCGCAAAATCAGCTTAACTTTGACCTTCATTTACGAGTGGTAAGTTAACACACATTAGCTAATAGTATTTCATCGATCGTGCCATAACTCGCATTCTAAAACAATCAAAAGGGTACTCTAAATATTTGTTAGTATATATGTATCTATAAAATTTATTATCTTCTTCAAGAAAAATAATGTCCAGATACTACCGTAGGTTAGGAATTCTTATGAATTTGACCAAGTACTAACAAAGTGTACTTGAAAACACTCTTAATACCAATGATATTGTTATAAATGCAGAATACACTGATATTTTCTTCGAAATAATATTATTTGCAAATATATCACAGGAAACAACAGAATCCGCGGGGTTTCCATTGTTGCACAAGTATGTTGTAGTGTTTGTGTTGAATAAATTAAAAAATGTTTGTAGGAGTACAGATTATTTTGTTGAAAACCTCGCTGGCGAAGGCCAAAGAGCATTGGAAACAGGCTGTCTTTTACAAACTGACCTACATTCATTCCGTCAATTGAAGAAGCGCAGAGATCGTATTATTCGTATACCAGCCTCCATACAAACTTCAGATAAAATTATTTTCGCAATCTTAATTTTAGCTTATGTGTGTAGATACATAGCTTCTTTAGTATATATAAAATCCTTGCGTTACTGACTGAACGACTGACAACGTACAGCCGAAATGATTGGGCGTAATAAGCTGAAACTTGCCATGTTCCTTGTGGAGCGTGGGGGATTTCTCGCAATTCCCAAGGGATCGAGAAAAAGGGTTAAATAAAAAAAAAATTGTGAACTAAGCTGAGGGCATCCTCTAGTAGTTTAAGTGTAAACGCTTGTGTCTTACTTGTGGACAACCTGAGTTACTCCACGTTAGAGAGCTAGAGTTATTTGCTCACGTAGGTGCAATAGTGAGAATACGAGAATGTAGTGTCTACATTCTAAATAAAATTCTTACGTCTAGGTTTTGTGAGAACAAAGAGCTTAGCTTTTTTAAAGTCTGACTCGTGTCTTAGATTTTTTTTACCGATGATAGCGTGACTGATTGCCATCTTTATGTGCCCGTTGGGAATGATTTTAGGTTGTGCTGTTAACAGGCTAAACTATTTCCTAATAATGTTTATTGAAACACCAGTAGTATGTATAAAAATAAGGCCATTTCATCAATATTGTGGTTATAAAGATACACTGGTAAACAAGCTCGTCGTTTACAAAGGCTTGATAGCTATTGAGCCATTTGTGAAGCACCAAATTCGTATAAATCGTTGAAATAAACATTTACAAAGTGAATTCATTTGCACGGTACACTAAATGTGTGAATATTTGATGCAAATAAAAACAACTGCTTTAAGCATCAACTGCAATATACGACCATTTCTATAGTGGCGTAACGATAGTGTTACTGCGTGAACAAATTAAACACGCCTGGGCGGCCATCCGGCGCCCTTTCCGGACGGAGACCCATGACATTTCGTATGGCTCGCCTACTTCATACAAAATATTTAAGAATGTAAGTAGTTTAAGTTTAGCAAGACGAAATTGAATAAAAAAGAAAACCACAGTAAAAATAGGAATGATGAAGATGATCTAGTTCAAAGCAACTGCTGAAACAAACGTTTTACGAACTGCGAGGCAACATTTCTAAAATAAAGAGCAAAACAAAAGACGTTGGCTCACTTCCGATTAACTACGGTAAATATCGCCGATACAGAACCAGTTTTGCAACATAAAATAACCAGGATATATCAAATGTCGACGCCTTGCCGTATGACAATGTTCACACAGAACCGGTTTGACACAAAACTTAGCGTTATACGGGCACAACCCACAAACCCTCTTATGAGAATTTATTTATTGGTACCATCATGGGATGGGTTTAAGTAATCGGTCATTGTGGAATTTGGATCAGAATATATCAATATCATTTTAGTTTCCTTATAAATGCTTTGATGAAATATTGGCTATTCAGTGCGAAGAAATCAGAAAATACAATAAAAGACTATAATTTTCAGTTGTTTGTTAAAACATTTTATCCCATGATAATTTTATGTTCATCCTGTTGAGCAAATTCTATAGATTTGCTTTTAACGCGTTAAGAAGTCAGTCTTTTGTAGTCCATATACAAATAACTATAAGAACAGCTCTTTTATTTGCTCATGTGATCAGTTTCTAGTACAACTTCTGTAACCAGTAATTTGCATAACAGCTGACCTCAGCGTAGTCATTCAAAATTACCTAGAAAAAATCAGAAGTTATTGACATTATTGCCAAGAAAAAAGAAGTTTCTAATAGTGATGAATATACAGATTGGCTACAGAACATCCGTACCGATTAAATGTTATAACATTCTGCATCGCCCAGACGCCGAAGGCCATTATTATTAATATATCTGCCACGCTTTATTCAATTTACCTACTTGCGGTTATTTTGATTTCGGTCGGCCACCTCGTTGGACCCTTTGTTGAGATATTCAATAAAAAAGTAGATAATTGCATATTCCAGCGTGAAAGCCAGACCCGTACATGAGATGAAAATAGCTTAATATTTAAACTGTAAGTGATATAATAAGCACTTTTGCCTATTTTTCAGAAGATTCCAGATAAATGTATCATGTATCTGATCATGTATCTAGTATGATAATTCACCGATACTTTGTAAAGTGCGTGTAAGTAACAGTGACTTAAGAATTTTCGGTACCATTATTCTTCCATTAATCTCCGATCACAATTATCAGCCTTGCCAACGCGCAATATACAGTAACAAAGTTATTTCGATATTCCTAGAAATTGAATCGCTACCGATAAGGGCTAATTACTTCTTAGATAGGTTAGAAAGGCACCCAAGTAGAAAAACATTCGAAGAGTATTTGTATCAAGATTTGTATGGTCAACATTTTGTATGATATTTGTACTGCGGCCCTATTATACTACAAGTAACTAATTTGGAGGTCAAGAACTACTTTCGTATCACCAAATTAACGAAACTTTAAGCAAATAAGCATAAATTCGAAGTCTTACGTTCGTTCGGTCCAAATTCGTAATAAGGTGTAAGTTTGGGGAACGGTAAAATAAATCATAAAGACTGCCTTTCGAGAAATTAAGAATCTTCTTTCACTTACAATTAAATAAATATAAAAAAACAAATATAAAAAGTTTTAAAGTATGCCTAAGTTTTTAGTTATTTTAAGAGAATTATTAATTTACTTGGTTTCATGATTTAAGTGTTCATCTTTTGTAATGTTATGATCGATGGACAACAAGTGGAGCAAGTGAATGAGTTTGAATATTTAGGTACGCTGTTTACAAGAGATGGTAAGCATATAGAAGATATTTAAAGAAGAATTAATGCAGGTAATAGAGTGAAGGGAGCTCTGAAGGCGTTTATGAATAGCCAAAACGTGTCCAAAAAGGCACGTTTGGCTGTGCATAGAGGGTTGTTAGTGCCTACGCTTATGTATGGTAGTGAATGTTGGGTATGGGAGAAGAGTCATGAAAGTAGAATAAATGTTGAAGAATTAAGAGCACTGAGAAGTATGTGTGGTATATCTTTGACTGACAGAGTAAAGAATTGTGTGATAAGAGAGTGTTGTGGGGTAAAAGAAGATGTAGTGACAAGCATTGAGAAAGGCATGTTAAGATGGTTTGGTCACATGGAGAGGATGGATGACGATAGACTGACAAAGAAGATATATAAGGCAAGTGTGAATGGGACAGGACAAAGTGGATGTTTAGAGAGAGTGAACATTTTGGGAAGTTGACGTTTCGAACCTAAAGGTAATTTTTTATTACTTGGCCCTTTCAACCACTATGCGTGCTTTTATTTGTGTGCAGACAGAATTAATATATTACATGTTAGAGATATTGAGTATTTTTTTAGTCTACCACTCTATCTCTATAGATTATAAGGTAAAAGGGAGTCGATTTGGCCTGGAATGGAATTGGCATAACAATGCCAATAGATGAGATGTACATTGGCAAGAAAGTGATGAATATGTACGTAGAAGGACGAAAAGGGAGAGGGCAACCAAGGAAAAGATGGATGGACTGTGTGAGGATGGATATGAAAGAGAAAGGGATAAACGATCGGATGACTGGTGACAGAGAAGTATGGAAGTGAAGGGCATACTGAGTTGACCCCAAATAAATTGGGACCAGGGCAAGACAATAATGAAAGAAATTCAGATTTTCCAAATTTATTTGCTTAGGACGATATATCTTATATTTAATAAACCTATCTAAATTTGTCACAGAGATGCTCACACTGATAATAATCATATTTCAAACTAGGTCTAGAAGAAATTGCACTGTGCGAAGACCGCACTTGTATCACTAGTTTTAAGGGTAGAATATTGTTTATAATATATTTTTTTTCTTTATTTTATTGTTTATGCACAAAAATAGTACACAGTTCACCTGTGTCTTAATGCCTAGTGGCATTTTCTGCCAGTTTACCTTTTGGTGGTGCAGAGATAGATGAGGTAGGTGCATTAGCGATGTGGTGAAAAAGAGGATATGTATTAGATACATATTAATAATTTAGGTACATATATTATACCATAAATATACTGTAAATGAATGTAATTATTTATAGATATGATACACACATAAATATAATACATAAATTAAAACATATATAAATACACAAAAATAACATATTAACTGGTGTACAATTACCTAAATCTCTTTATCTATCTGTCCTGGCGACGTGATTGACGTCAAGCCGAGACGAATACAATGCTCTCTACGGTGATTGCGGATACATAACTAAACGGTACACGTCACCCTGCACCATGGCGTTTTCTTGTATTGGATTTTACTATCACGTGAAATAACTCCTATTGTTTCGTAATTCATTTAAGAAATATGAATAATCCTTAGTTTAAATGATAAACATTTCTCATACATTTCTTCACATAATTATAGACATCTAGTATCTCTTATAAATTGTCTTACCTACTCTATTAAGTGCAGGTTACTGTGTCTTTCAATTATGATTGCGCTTTTTATGAGAACCCTTCAAACAAAGACGAGGTAATATGAATGGTAATATGCTACTTGGCAACGTCGGTCCTGAAGGTCACATTCATGACATACCTATACCATAAATTAACTTTTTGTTACCCAGAATGAAAATTTCATATATGTCATACCGCTGTAAAATGTATAATTTCATTTAGTCTTAGAACGAAGCATTAATTTAAAAAGGTGTTCAATTGACTCACTAGAACACATCTCTATTCACATTAGGATATTATCAGTAATTAAAAAAGTCGAGCATACGGTAATCACTACAATGTTGTACCTATCGTTGTTACTTCGTCATGTTATTGTGTACACGTCACCTTTATTGCGAATACGAGAGATTGCCGTACTTGAGCTTCTTGAAGAATATAATAGCAAATATTGTAACTAACATCGTGCTACAGCAGAAATTGGAGTGCTACACTGCCTCGGGCATACATAAATGAAAAATTTGTCGTCTTGTTCGGCGACACATTGCGACAGGCGACGTCTTGAATTATTTCAACATCGTATCCCAGATCTTTTCATCTAGGCTCTCAGTTGGAGCACTGAAAGAATAATAGATAATCTTAATGTTCTACATATTATTATTTGTTCAAAGCAACGAACGGTAGTTACGTGTGCTGGTTCAAATTGCCTTAGTCTTTCAATCGAATTTCGCGTTCAAACCATTATAAGATTATCTTCACCCACAATATGCTAAAAGAACTGAAAGCTAATCTAACTTTTTGAATTTATTTTACTAGGTGTGTTAAGATAAAATACTTTTTTATGTAAAACATTAAATCTTGGGCGTATGCATGAGGAGAACCATGAAAGTGGAGGTAACGTGGAAAGTAGGTTACTGAGATAGTGCTTCTCTGCGTTTAGTTCGTGCAATGTTCACTTATACAAATATTGTGGCTATTAAACTGGAATAAAATACAGTTATTGTAATAAGGATAGCAGCTGAGGTTTCAACAAAATGTAAGTTCAAACTTTTATGCTTGGATTTACCTATGTTATTATGACATCGTTCAGTAGCATTGCACAATTTCTGTACCTTATTATTGTACAGTCCGTGCCGACTTATTTTGGTAACAGTGTAAAGAAAATGCTACCTTAGGTTAGGTTATTAAATAAAGCTTAGTAAGTTTGCTAGTATTATTTAGAGGCCAGAAAGGCAGCGATAGGCGTGTGGAGTTACCAGCAGTCTGCCATGAATTCGTAACCATGGCGTAATAAATTGTTAATTCATCATCATCAGCCTTTAACAGTCCACTGCTGGACTAGGCCTCTCCTTTGAAAGGAGGAATTGGCCTACTATACCACGCTGACCAAACGGGTTGGTATAGGGTTTATATCAAGTTTTCCTTCTCTTACAGTGCTGTTCTCTGCATAATATGCTCCCTCTGTCGGTTCTTACGACACCCATGGGATGATATGGGGTGGTGACAATTCGTATTCTTAATCCGTCATTGTTAATTACACCTAGTTAAATTTTAAATGATGCGTGATCACTACAAATAAACTTTCCACGGATAAAAATAACAAAACTGCCTGTTAAAAAAATCACGCTAAAATCTTCCATCCCGCTTGAGACAGCAACTAACTCCAATAATAATCCATCAAGAGCGAACATCTAGGTGTGAAAAGAACTTTTACGGGCGTCGTTATTCTTAGGCGACATTTAATTCCGTCCTGGGACACTCACTTACGGTAACAATATTGTATTTGTTGCCAAACATTTAAGTTCAGGTGAGCATTTTCTCTTTTTACCAGGAAAACCGAGATTAAATGCCGTTTTATTTTATTGGGTGCTGTGTTGAATCTGAAATTGCCTGGCAGCTCATAATTTTCTTCAACAGCGTTATGCAGTTTCTCTATAAAATATCAAAATGTCTGATATTGATACGATGAATATTAACATTTTTATTTACAATAACGTCACCCTGCGTACAATTAATTTTAAAAAGTGCGTATCCGCAACGAAGTTATGAATGATGTCGGGGTTCGGTAGAAATACTGCTAGACTGAACAAGTTTTTTTTACGTCTCACTACCGCTTACATACAGTATGAACGAACTAGGTAAGCACTGGCCTGAAGGCTGGAATGTAGACTCCTGCTGCTCTCCGACGCTCGCAGGGTAGCTGCTCGTTAGGTCGCCGGTGATCTGTGTGTGGGTAGCTCGGTGGCTAAGGTGTAAGCTGAGCTGAGGTTCAGGCGGTGCAGCTGATGATGGCCGAGCGGTAAGGCTCAGGCGCAGGTTGGCGCAGTCAGGCGTCTGTGGCCTGGCTGTAGGAAGCTCGCGGGCAGGAGCTGATGCGTAGACGGCGACTGGTAGCGGCACGGCGCCAGCAGCTCGCAGATTGTAGCCCGTAGGGAGAAAACAGTCCGTAGGGATAAGACAGCCCGTAGGGAGAACGTCATGTGCAGACCCGTAGGGAGAATCGTGGCCTGCAGGGAGAACTGGAAACAGCAAATAGAATACACAACAACCGGTCAGGAACAGGCTGTCCCTAGATCGGCTGTTATGCTTAGGAGACATAGATACTACAGACAGAACATATAGGCAGACAGACAAATAGAATATTCTTACCCCCAGCGGGACAGTAGACAGAGAAGAAGTAGAATAATACTTGGTTGTCACTACAACCATCAGCAAGGCGACGTCTAGGGAAAGTGACCGATTTAGATCGCGCAGCCAGCTTATATAGTCATAGACCAATGAGTCACAGACTGCATGTGCCTCTGTCCATGACCATATACGGTAACAAGTCCGAGCAAAGCGCTCTTTGGACTAAGCTAACTCCACCTACTGCCTTAAGCGCCTGCGAGATATTATAACGCAATACCTAGTATAACGTTACAATAATACCCCGCTCTGTACAGCAGGATTGTACGTGTCTAGACAAGAAAAATCCATCTAACTAAGGTCCTCAGAAACTTCTATAGACAGTGTTAAGTAGATACTGACTATGAAACTCAAACTGAAGGTAGGTATAATGAAAGAGTCTAAGTAGACTAGGAATCAGTGTAGTTAATTAGTTTTAAATCTTTAGTCTGACAACTGCCAATAGATTTACCCGACGAATCCGCTAATTCGTATACTAGTGGAGACTTTTTAGCGATAAAGGTATACGTGGTAAACTTAGGAGCTAATTTTTTGCTAAATGATTTGTCCTTATCACCTAAATAGAAGGTTCACTTCCACACAGTATCACCTACGTTAAACTCAGCCGGTTTACGACGTAATTTGTATGTGTGTGCTTCCAATTTGCCGGGTCTACGAACACTCGCTCTTGAGAAGGTAGAATGCGCCTATGACCCAGATTTCTTGTTGAATCGCTACAGCTCCCTCGACAAGTTGTTAGGTGTTACTGCTTGGTTAAAGCGTTTTGTTTTTAATTCTAGGCACCCACAACAGAAACAACTGACACTGTTTCTCTCAATCCAAGCTCACGCGAGAAACCTAGCGTGAGCTTGGATTAAAAGAGACTGGACCTTATCGAAAATACTAGACAGACAGCCGATATTTTCAGCATAAGAATCCCTAGGTATATAAGTAACATCATCTGACTCGGCATCAATATAGTGTGAACCGCAAGTTACTAGTTCTCTGCCGTACACTAAAAAACTTGGAGTATAACCAGTAACCTCGTTAACTGCATAATTAGCGCGGGAATTAGAGTATCCCATATTCTATGATCGTTTTGAATAAATGAAGATATAGTAGTCACTATGGTTTTATTATATCTTTCAACAGAATTTACATATGGAGTGTATTTAGGTGTAAAGTGCAAATTGGGGATTTTATATTTTCTAATTATAGACTTTAGAGTTCTACTTACAAATTGTTTACCATTGTCTAGAATAACGGTTGAAGGTATGCCATGTATTAAGAAAAGGTTTTCCTCGAGAATGTTAGTTATAATCTCGGCGGTAGCCCGCTTGATAGGGAAAAGAAGACAATATATACTAAAGCAACTAGTAAGAACAAAAATATAGCTATTTTATTTTCTAATTGAGGGTAGAGGTCCAATCAGATCAATACTAATTGTTTGGAAGGGGTGAGAGCACACCTTGGTCGTCCCATAACACCTAAAGTAGCATGATTTTGGTGTTTATGTGCGACACAAGTATCACACGAAGATATAAATTTAATAACGTCAGCGTGCATACCGGGTCAATAATAACGCTGCGTTAAACGTTTATACGTTTAAAAAATACAAAAATGACCCGCAGCGACTTCTGAATGGTTTTCTTTAATAGCGGTAGTTCTATCCGAGGTAGGCAGTACATCTTTCCATTCGAATTCTTTCCGCAGTGCACATTTCGATACCATCTATCTATGATATTTATCATTTTTGATAGAATAATTAGACGTATGACGTTATCCGCGCCGCAGCGATGTTTCAGATCGAAATTAAAAGAATATAGACGTACCCCCTATCTCGCTAAGCTACCAGTAGGGTTTCTTAAATTTAAAAACCATTTTAAGTCTGAGTGATCTGTGTAGACAGTGAAATTCAAACCGTTATCTAAGTAACATCTACTGTTGCCACGGCAATGTTCTACCGCGACTAGAACAGCTAGCGCCTCGCATTCCGTAATGCTATAATTAGGTACGTTTCTGTGCATACAAAAAATTGCTCATATAAGCTATAGGATACTCCACACCGTCAGTAGTTTGTGTGAGTAACTGAGTAAACCCTTACGCCATAGTCGCTAGCATCCGTGTGCACTTTAAACGGTTTGTTATAATCCGGACACGATAGAATAGGCGCGATAACAGGTGTTTTAGTTTAATAAATGAGTTGTTAGCTTCCTCCGACCACACAAAAGGAGCAGCCTTTTTACTGGTAGACGTAAGTTTATTTAGAGGTCCTGCAATTGAACTAAAATTAGTGATAAATCTACGGTACCAAGACGCGGTTCATTTCTAAAAAATGCAACTTTTCTAAATTAATAGTTAAGATAATTTACAAATGTTTTTTATTCCTATCCTAAAAATATAAAATCCAAAGACATAAAAAAATATGGATGAATCACAAGTAGTTTTTTTTTTATAAGGCGTACCAGGAAAGGCACGCTTCAAAATAGTCGGCTGTTAAAGTGTTAAGCTGAACGGCATAGTAACAAATCGAAATGTTCCGCGGGTAGGTACGTAGAACGCTGTCTTGTCCCGATCGCTACTCCGAATAGGTGTCTGCCAAAACGATTTAGATAGCGCACTCATTTTATACATATATAGTCATAGACCAATGAGTCACAGACTGCCTGTGCCTCTTTCCATAACCATATAAGGTAACAATTCCTAGCAAAGCACTCTTTGGACTAAGCTAGCTCCACCCACTGCGTTAAGCGCCTGCGAGATATTATAACGCAATACGTAGTAATATTGTATAGAGATTTTATTATTATTCAACTGTGGAATGTGGCAGAGTGAGTATTTGAGTATAAATTCAATTGGCATAATTATTGCATTGGCAATAACGGGAGTGCTGCCAATCAGTGCCAGCTGTTGTCATTGTTATTATAAACACTCAGTGAGAACTAACTGTTAATAGATTTTTCCATCGCACTAACTCTTTTTTTATTATGTGTTAAATCTGTGATTTCTTATTGATATCTTATAAATCTGAGAGCAATTGCTATTTCAACGAAAGGACCTTATTTTCGTTTTTAAGTTGCAAATGAAAAACGAGGCAGTGATAGCCTAGTAGAGATATGTAAGTAGTAGTAGTAGAGGCTTAAACTCACCGTGCGCACCACTGGCTTTTCGAAGTTATGTGCGTTTGTTATTGCTAATAATAAATGCTTGCACACGTGGAGAGCATGTTAAACAATAGTTCCTGGCTGTTGTGAATTTAGGTATGGGGAAACAGTACAAGGGTACTGATTCCCCATAACTAAATTCACAAAACTACAAATAACGATCAGTGTAAGTATTTTCAAGGGAAAATGTTAGACACGAAATATCGTTATACCCTTGGTTTACGCTGTTAAGACAAGCGCACGCGGTCAAAGTCAAAGTCTAACTGATCCCAAACTAATAAGAGCTTGTACTATGAGAACCAGATAAATAGTTATCATACTTATGCATACGTATATTTTTAAATATGTACATGTTAAAGTTACATTAGACTTAAACACAGACTATTGAATAACTTAGAACATAAAACAAAATTGGACTTAGGAATTCTTAATGCTGCAGCTACCAAATAGTCAATAAACAAACATTTTAAGTGTAATTCAGCAGTCATATGCATATACCTACTAACAAGTCAAAGTTTTCACTTAATATCTTCTCAGCCGTTATATATGTGGTCCTTCACATATTGCGCATATCTCAAGTCAGCTGCTGTGGAAAGACAAATGATAAATCTCCAACAACATTGTCCAAGTAATAACATACGAGTATTTTAAGGGCCGATGACGTTTCAAGTACAGCAATTGTCAAGCTCTTGCACATGCAGCGAAATTCACACTCGCGCCTTATTCCGCATAATATTACGTGTAGAACTTTAAGAGGACGTTGGAGAACACAACATTTAAAGATAAACCTTGCCGGTGCCAAAACGTGCGGCGGAAATTGGCCTACGTAAAACTTTATAGGCGAATGTAGGCGCGAAATCGTGTCACATCCGACTTTACATTTTCAGCTCTCATGCACAAAAAGATACGTTTGTAATTTTCTAGCTTAAGACATTGAAATTTCTCCCTTGTTTCTATATTGTTATAGAAACAATACGGTCGATTAAAGTCAATGAAATAAATGATTTTCTGAAATGAATTAAAATAAATAGAAAGAAAAACCGTGATCTTAAAATATGCCTAATTAAATACTGCTGTTAAGTGCAATAAATGATTTGAAATTGTTAAGCCATTATTTAATGCTATTGTGTTGAATTAAAGTACAGTATACAAATCAAATCAAAGTATGATAATACATCTCGTTTAATACACACGTTCAGAGATTTTAGTTTGCCTAAATAACAAGTGTCCAAACGTATATATATCCGTCGAAGTTTAAGAAATTGGTAGCCTGTCATGTCGAGGATTGTAATTCCAACTTGGATCAACGGCTTATTAGCAAGTTCTCCATGGTATGGAACACGCGGTAATTAACAGTTTAATACGCACATAACTTCGATAAGACCAAGGCCTAGACCCAGTCTATAAGTTTAGTTTAGTTTTTTACTGAGCTATATCAGAACTACTGCTCTTACTATGGCAACGAAAAAAATTATTTATAGCAACCAAAACGTTGACTATAAATAGTAGACTTCGCCCGCGCGTGTCGGTTGTTGCAACAAAAAGTAGGTCTACGTCTCTCACCAGCTCCCTAACTGACAAACCCCACACACAAATTAAAATGATACCATAACATCACTCCGTTGTGACGCGAAAGAAGGTCAAACAAATAAACACACTGTCACATTTATAATATTAGTATGGATATTGGCAACAAGCAGCAAATATCAGACATACCAGAGTCGACAGTCGCAACAGTAAAGTGATAAACTTTATTGAAGGCTGATTGGGCACTGTACAACTACAGCTGCCAAAATCTTATTATTCTATCTTCTGCACATATATTATTACTATCCAATCGCATCATATTAAACAAGAATTCAACAACGGCAAACTAAAACTACGATCATGTGTGATACGAGAATATGTCAACTACATCTTTCCAATTTGGTGCGACTAATGTCAAGTGTCAAGCCAATATTCCTTATATTTTCCTTTGATTAACATGGAAGAATTTCGTCCAACCAATTTCTTTAACAAGCCCAATATAGATGTCTGCCAATAGGGTATTTGACTAAAAAAATCGAATTAGTCCGTCAGTTAGATTATCGAAAAATATTGGATACGTATTTTTTGTTTTATCAAATCAGTAAATAATTACGAAGATAAAACGCATCAAACATGGAGAAACGCCTAAGAGTGGGGGCTTGTAACGTCACTCGTCAGTAAAAAGTGTACTGGCAAGTGACGTCACACGAATTTTCAGAGAAGTTTGTCGTCTTCATTTTTTGTTTACGTGACTAAAGAAAATATACGTGTCCAATATTTTTTGGAAATCTATCTGACGGACTAATTCGATTTTTTAGTCAAATACCTACTCGGTTGATTGGGGAACCAATATTGGTGGTTCCTAAACAAACACAAGTAATGATGTAAAATAACAGGTTTGTTTAATGTCCGTGTAGGGATATACATAAAAAGCGCTACGATTGGTTTTGTTTCCAAATAATCTTCTGTTTGCTCTGAACTCAAGATTGAGTAAGAATGTGTTAGTATTGATTTGTCAATATTGGTAAATCGTATTAAATATGGAGACAGTAATGTGGTAAACATACTTAGTATCGAATAAAACATTTAGATCAAATTATACATCTGATAATACTGAAATTTTGTGATTGAGATTTTCGCATTGTTTTTACCTTTATTTAGCGAAATCAGAGAAAAATGAGGTCAGTACTTACCACTGAAACTTTATATTTGATAAAACTATATTTAGTCGTCCTTGAAAATGTTACAATAGGGTCAAGTATTTTATGGGATCAGTGGTCGAGTAACGTAAGGCAACTCTATTTCCAAATACCTCCTAGAAATTAAATGAAGGGTTAAGAAAGAAAGAAGTTTCTGCCAGTGTAAGGATATAAGCACAGGTGAAAGTTATTTAATATTCATATATTGCAGTCTTATTTACGGCCATTTTCAATATTCGAACTATAGATAGATCTGTAGATTTTAGATTCGTGTTTGACATATTTTGTATAGAGCTTATGTCAAAAACGAATCTAAAATCTACAGATCTATCTATAGTTCGATTATTGAATTCCGTAGTTAATCTGTTAAGATATCCTTAAAGTCTAATTAATTCACAGTATAATAGTAAGACAGTACTAAATCTTATAACCATATTTATTTCCTAGAAACAGTAAAAGCTACATTTTCGTCGGTATATTTAAGGCTTGAGTTCGTAATCTTTTCTGTTTCCGTGTTGTCAGGCGTGCGTGCGTACATATAAACTTTGTGCTGCTTTGTGCCGCTCGTAGATTATTGGTTAGCTGTCATATTTTAACAGGTATCTACGATTCTGCGTATGCCGCGTGACAGAAGAGCGGTGCGTGTGTGCGTATGAAGAATATTTTAAATAATGAATTGAATATGATTCTAAATAGAAAACTATGTTAGTATTCAAGGTGGAAAACAGATCAGATAATTTTAAAATGAAATTTTAATATATTTGAAATTAAACTTTAACTTCGAGTTTACTTTTACACAGGCGAGTTTATAAAAAGGACAACATATATTATAAGTAAATGTCGTAAAAGAGTGAAAGCAAGCAGCGACAGCATAGTAGAGAGACTGAAAGACTGCTAGGCAGAGAATTTTGGGTTCAAATCCACCGCCTGGACCAAGAAAAACGGCAAAAGAGACCAGTGTATGATTTGAAAAGTTTCTAAGATATAGTTAAACTAAAACTTAATTTCAGTGATTTGAATAGTGAGACGTCATTTATTGGCACGGGCCTATTACACACAGGCACTATTCGAAGCACAAGGCCGTAAAATTCTCTCAGTCAAGCAGGTAAGCAGTCCTTACGATGTTTGCACTGTATAGCAAAAAATAATTTGCAATTTTAAATGCACTTTGAGGACTCAGTAATGTGCGCCGTGAGTTTAAAACTGATAGCGTCTGCGTAGCAACCCGTTACTATATTCACTTAGCTATTGCTGCCTCAAACGCAATATTGATATCACTTAATTTCGTCAACTGCCTCGTTGGTCTCGCGGCATAAATGTGCGCGTGGGATTGGGAGTCTTGGGTTCAATTCCCGGGTTGGGCAAAATGTTATTGGGTTTTTCCGTTAGGAAATTCACAGTAGCAGCACGGAGTCTGGTAATGTGCCCGGTACGGCAATAGGCTCGCCCCTTATTACGTGGGACCTAAAAATTCATGGCGAAATGTGGATGTAATATTACACCTCTGCCTACCCCTTCGGGGATACTGAGTCTATAATAATAATATAATAGTAATTAATTTCGTCAAGAACTACTGAGGTACCTACATAGAAACTAATTTCGTGGTCACGTCCAGTGGAAAAGTATCTTTTTTAATTTTTGGCTGCCTTTATGCTATGTCTATAAATAGACGTTAGTTCAGGTTTGTATTTCTAGCAATTTATCATAAGCCTTCTACCCTGACATCGTTATGTATGCCGCTTGACCTCCCGCACCGTGTATCATATCCCAGGTTAAGTTATGGGATTTAGTTAATGTCTGCCAGAAAAATTACGGTGAATTTCGTGAGAAATGCTTGACTGTGTCAATGTAAGTCATATGAAATCTTACAACGTAGTCGTTAGGGTAAAATTTTGCTGGAGTGTTGAAATTTTCAGACGCCCTCGATATAGAGTAGAATTATATTTTTAATACATAGGTTACGGTACAGCTAGTGAAGTGATATTTTAGTGCCTTTGCATATAGAAAATATTTGAAAAATAATTATTGGTCTTGGCTATAATATTGATAACTAGTACTTATAGTTCAGTTAGAAGTAAGAGTAATTATTAGGTACTATCATAAAAAAACGCGCAGAAGAAAAAGATTTGCTATCTAGAATAGATGTTTTTTTTACTCTTTCGCGCATAAAGTACTGAACGGATGTTCATGAAATTTTGCAGAAATATAATCGTAGCTTCTACATCAAAATAGAAAAACGACAGACAAAAGCTTACTCAGTAGTTATCTTTTGTCACAATAACTGAATACGGCGAATCCACGGGAAGAAGCTAGTATAACAAGTATTTAATGGTGTATCAACTTGGTCTCTTAAGACATGATACGCAAACCTCTGTTATGACCGTCTATTGTTAGACAACAATAGTTTGCAGACTAAGCAAAGATTTCGTATTTAAAGACTACAGAATAAGACCTAGTAATTTCAATTATTCATACATACATACATACATAGACTCACGCCTGTTTCCCGGAGGGGTAGGCAGAGACTACGGAACGCCATTTGCAACGATCCTGACATACCTCACTTGCTTCACTCACTCCTATCAAGTTTCTCATGCATGCTCTTCTGTTAAGGGTACTTCTGACTTGTCCTTTTTTCAGGATGTCTCCAATCTGGTCAGAGAACGTTCTCCTAGGTCTTCCCCTTTGTCCTGTCCCATTCACACTAGCCTGATATATCTTCTTTGTCAGTCTATCGTCATTCATCCTCTCCATGTGCCCAAACCATCTTAACATGCCTTTCTCAATGCTTGTCACTACATCTTCTTTTACCCCACACCACTCTCGTATCACACAATTCTTTACTCTGTCGGTCAAAGACACACCACACATACTTCTCAGTGCTCTCATTTCTACAGCATTTATTCTACTTTCAAATCTCTTCTGCCATACCCAACTTTCACTACCATACATAAGGGTAGGCACTAAAACACCTCTATGTACAGCCAAACGTGCCTTTTTGGACACGTTTTGACTGTTCATAAACGCCTTCAGAGCTCCATTCACACAATTACCTGCATTAACTCTCCTTTCAATATCTGCTTCATTCTTACCATCTCTTGTAAACAACGTACCTAAGTAAACAAACTCATTCACTTGTTCCACTCGCTGTCCATCGATCAAAACATTACAAGCCGTAACGCATTCCTCCTTTTCAAAAACCATAACTTTCGTTTTACTTACATTCACTTTCATTCCTTTCCTTTCTAACGCACGATGCATGATTGTTACCATCTCCTGCAACTCCTCCGTTGAAGATGCAAGTATAACCTGATCATCAGCATAAAAGAGGCATTTGACGAGTAACCCATTCATCCTTAATCCGCAGTCACTATGTATTAAATCTTGCAAACAACTGTCCATGAAGAGGTTAAACAGCCACGGTGACGCTACACATCCCTGTCTAACACCTTTATCGATGGTAAACCAGTCAGTGTATGCCCCGTTTATCCTCACACAAGCTCTAGAATCCTCATAAAGGGATTTCAGAGCTCGAATGAGGCTGCTGTCCACCCCATTCATTGACAGCACCGACCACATTTCATTCCTCACCACTTAATTGTAAGCCTTTTCCAAATCCACGAATGCGCAATAGACCTTTTGACCTTTGGCCAAAAACTTTTCGGCTATGCTTCGCAAGGAACAAACCTGATCCGTGCATCCTATACCCTTTCGGAATCCCGCTTGTACATCCCATATTTTCTTGTCGGTCACTTCCATAACTCTTTAAATAAGTACCTTTGCATACAATTTGCCAACAATGCTGAGAAGGCTAATGCCTCTATAGTTTTTGCAGTCTTGTTGCGAGCCTTTTCCTTTATAAAGAGGCACAACTACAGCTGTGGTCCAGTCATTAGGTACTCGGCCGGTGTTCCAACACAAGTTATATAACCGCTGCAACTGACCAACTATGATGCCCAGTCCAGCCTTCAGCATTTCGACTGTAATCCTATCATATCCTGCAGCCTTACCTACTTTCATATTTCCCAGTGCCTTCACGATCTCATCCACGCCAATAACGCTTTCATCATTGCTATCATTACAATTCACTTCAGCTATCGGTGTCTCTATCGCCGTTCTTTCGAATAAACTTTCAAAATACTCTTTCCATCTCTTCAGCACGCACAATTCACCATTTACTATACTTCCATTCTCGTCTCTGATGGATGTGTGTTCTGAGGATTGAGTTCTTCCTCGAACTGCACGAACTGATTTCCAGAAAAACTTAATGTTCCTCTGGAAATCGTCAGATAATCTGCTATCAAACTCATCTTTATTTTCCTCTTTTTTCCTTTTAACCATTTCTTTCACTATTCTTTTTGACCTAACAAACTCCTTTTTTGCTTCATCTATGTCTACACTCGTTGCTTTTCCCATTCTTTCATTTGCTCTGGCAGCCAACCAATCTGACCAAGCTTTCTTCTTCTCTGACACTGCTGATTGTACATCCTTGTCCCACCATGTATTCTTAACCTTTCGTATTTTCCTTCTCTTGATCATACCACATACTTCAGACGCTACACATACTACCTCTTCTTTAAAGGCCTGCCATAATTCTTCCATATCATTTATGCCATCGAATCTCTCAAATCTTGCTATCAATCTTCGTTTATACTCATCTTTCACATCTTTCTCTTGTAGATTTTCAACTTTTATTCTTTCTAAGACCCTATTTTCATTATGCTCTCGGTGTCGCCATCCTTTAAAGAGCACACTTATCCGGCTCAACACCAAGAAGTGGTCTGTGTGGATGCCGATCCCTCGATATACTCTTGTATCCAACACATTCTTTCTCCATCGTTCATCTACTATCACAAAATCAATCATACTACTTCTAACATTTTTCGCCTCTCGCGTATACATATGTATCCTTTTATGATCAAACATGGTGTTTGTCACACAAAGGCTCCACTCCAAACAAATCTCAAGCAGTGCTTTTCCATTTTCGTTCACACTCTCATCACCAAATGCACCTAACACCCTTTCAAATCCATCTCGCTTTACTCCCACCCATCCATTGAAATCCCCTAACAAGATCAATCTTTCATTATCCTTACACTTCCTCAAAATCTCTCTTAAACTCTCCCAAAACTCCTGCCTTTCGTCTTGCTCATGTTGTGACATACCCGTAACTATATTGACCGGGGCGTACACCCCCACAATAAAGAGACGAGTAAGTCCTACTTTCATTCTCATCCACAGTAGCCTAGCATTTGCACATTCAAACTCTTTTACGCACTCATTCATTCGCGCAGACAGTACTACACCAACGCCCTTACAGGCTCTGGTGGTACTATCTACCCCAGACCAATACGCCGTATATGCACCATGCTTGGTGGTGTCACACCCTTTTCTTTTTGTTTCATTCACATAAAGAACATCAATTTTTCTATCATCTGACATACTTTATCCAATTTGCCGTTCATTCCTCCACCAACATTCAATGTCGCAAACCTGCTTTCCGTAGGCCGCTTTTCGCCCTTGCGGGAAACGAGACGTGACGGGTTGCGAACCGCGTCGCCGCCGTATGGAGAAGAATAAGTTTTTGTTCCCATAGCGTTCCCACGAGATTTAGGGATCTAGACGGTCCATCCCCGCAGAGCCCTTTACGGGGGTAAGGCGGAATATCAGCTGTGCCCTGTGACCACCAACACAGGCACCCTCCGTTTACGACCAGCTTGCCCTCTGGCCACGAATCCCTCGGCACGGGTCGGTTCACACCTTAGATCGGGGTTTTGTTTCGGGTATGCTCCCTGAAAGTTGGTTTAAATTCGGAGTTTTCCTTCTCCTAGACAGGTTGCCAACCAAGGCTAACGAGGCCCATCTCCCCGAACGTTAGGTTTAATTTCGGAGTTTTCCTTCTCCTAGACAGGTTGCCAACCAAGGCTAACGAGGCCCATCTCCCAATTATTCAACAATAAAATAAATCATAAATACGGTTTATTTTTTAGCTTCGCCAGTACATGAATCACCTAGACAAACCTAAGTAATCTTGCATTTCAATCCAGCTTCTTAATCCATCCCAACATAACGCAACTAATGACTAAGTAAAGCCTGGGTGTCGTCTCTTCAAAGACGATTCTCGTCCTCAGATTAATTATTACACAGGCTAATATTGTTCAATGGGATGCCTAAAGGAGCCATATTAGGACCGTGCTTATCATGCTACATGAATTCCATTGCGGCGAGATTGGCGGCATGTATTATTATATTATCGTAGCTATCTACATACCCACTGTAATATATCCGTACGTTCGACCTATTAATTATTACTGGTTAAACAAGTAATTTAATAAATCAGGTCTCAAAAGGACTGGTATAAAAACGAAGCTATTTCCAAATTTGGCACTGCAATCGCGTTTTACATTCACAAGTTGTGTTATTATACTATGTGCCGTGTGGCTGACGGCATAGAATACAAGTGTCACCACCCCCTATCTTCCCATGGGTGTCGTAAGAGACGACTAAGGGATAACACGATGCAAATACCATCTTTGCTTAGAGACGGAAAACTCGACATCAAACCCTGTGCGACTGCCTCGTTGGTCTCGCGGCATAAATGTGCACGTGGGATCGGGAGGTCCCGGGTTCGATTCCTGGGTCGGGCAGTGTTATTGGGTTTTTCTGTCACGAAATTCTCAGTAGCAGCACGAGGTCTGGAAATGTGCCCGGTACGGCAATAAGCTCGCCCCTTATTACGTGGGACTACAGTATATCTGGCGAAAAGTGGGTGTAGAAATACACCTCTGCCTACCCCTTCGGGGATAAAAGGCGTGACGATATGTATGTATGTATGTATGTAAGTTGTGTTATTTTGGTATGTTTTGGAGCAAATGTTTTTTATTTTAGTCTTTTATTCGTTGTTAATCTGTTGTTAACCTTTGAACGAGTACGAATTTGCAGAATATTACGCAACAATGAACCTGTTAATGACCTGTAACAGATAATCAGGCCACAATTTAAGGAATATTAATTCATGAAAAGTTAATTAAATCATTTTGTACCTTTCTTTGTTAGCCTAACCTTTCATAATAGTTTTTACCAGCCCTGGTTACGATACAATTCAGAGAATCGCGATTGAAGTATGCAACTGTGATTATACAAATATTGATATGAATGATTAGACTGTTAAGGAAATAGTACACGGTATTTAAACAAAACTGTATCTTTCGATCTCTCGTCGAATTACAACGATGCAGTCACACACAGGCACATACTTATAATTTACCTATGCGATCGATAGGACCTGGGTTTGATTCCCGAGTCAAATATTTTATTATGTTTGGAAAGTTAGTTAAGTTTAAAATGTCCCGCTACTTATTATGCGGCATTTCAGAAACAGTATTTTTATCTAAATATTTGTCATTTCCTCACCACAAGCTTTCTTTTCAGAAATGCGTAAAGGCAGCGCAGTAATAAATTGACGTACTGCTTGTCAAAAGCCTTTTAATATGACAAAGGTTAAGCCACCACTCCAAGAGTTCGTTCCCACTTAGATGGACCGGCTGTTTTCCCGGTCCGCTTAAAGAGACAGACGTGCCAGGTGCCATTTGTACGATACTGTTCTCATACAGACGGGCCAAATAACAGACGGATAATACCAGTGGCAGTACAATTTATATGATACTGTTCACATTCAGACAGACCGGGTACTGAGAGCCGGTCCGTTGTAGTGGGATGCTTCGTACGCTTATGAGAATGCTTCAGAATTTGGAAAGCTCGGAAAGGTGCAGTTTGTAGAGTGCTTTATTAAAAAGAGCGACACTATAATAAAATTACATATAACAATTTATAATATAATTTGTTCATTTAAGGATTTGTTACTTCCCTGAATGCGCACCCTCGCGAAATCAGGACGTCAAATAATATCGGTTCATCTTTAAGATCAGTAGGAAATTATCGTGTAAATTGGCAGAATCTTCTCAAGTTTAACATATTTACCATCTCATCGTTTTCTCAAAAGAAAGCTATAAATATTCGGTACCTTTTGAGTTATGTAAATATTTGAGAGGTAGGTACACAACATTTCGGAGGGATGGGCCTCGTAAGCCTTGGATGGCAACCCGTCTAGGAGAAGGAAAACTCCGAAATTAAACCACTCTCTTTGGGGGGCATGGGCCTCGTCAGCTTTGGATGGCAACCCGTCTAGGAGAAGGAAACCTCCGAAATTAAACCAACATTTAGGGAGCATACCCGAAAACAAACCCCAATCCAAGGTGTCAACCGACCCGTGCCGAGGGATTCGTGGCCAGAGGGCAAGCTGGTCGCAAACGGAGGGTATGCGTGTTGGTGGTCACAGGGCACAGCTGGGATTCCATCTTATCCCCGTAAAGGGTTCTGCGGGGACGGACAATTTAAATCCCTCATGCTCGTGGGAACGCTATGGGAACTGAAAATTATATTTCTCCAGACGGTTGCGACGCGGTTCGCAACCCATCACGTCTCGTTTCCCGCGAGGGCGAAAAGCGGCCTACGTAAAGCCGGTTCGCAACATTAAATGTTGGAGGAGGAATGGATGGTAAATTGAATGAAGTATGCCAGATGATGGATGATAGAAAGATTGATGTTCTATGTGTAAATGAGACAAAAAGGAAAGGTTGTGCCCCCACCAAGCATGACAGCTACACGGCTTATTGGTCTGGGGTAGACAGTACCGCCAGAGCCTGCAAGGGAGTTGGTTTAATACTGTCTGCGCGAATGAATGAGTGAGTTAAGGAATTTGAATATGTAAATGCTAGGCTATTGTGGATGAGAATGAAAGTAGGACTTACTCGTCTCTTTAGTGTAGGGGTTTACGCCCCGGTCAATATAGTAGCGGGTATGTCACAGCGAGAACAAGACGAAATAATAATTATTATATATAAATACCACCCAATGAGCGCACCAACGAATAGGCCCCCAGTTCCCGGTAAACCCGCTGTCTGCACCTACGGTAGCGGTCGCGGTAACAGCGGGGCAGGGGGTGCTAAGAATCTCCGGGCTACGGCAAACGGCTACCACAAGAAACTGACCCTGGCTACGTACAATGGACGCTCTCTACGGCTGGACCAACACATCACTGAACTCGAAGTAGAACTAGGTCATATAAACTGGCATATATTGGGGTTGTCTGAAGTCCGAAGACAGGGGGAGGACACGATAACCCTTGAGTCAGGCAACCTGTTCTACTTTCGAGAAAACGATCAGCCCTCTCAGGGCGGTGTCGGTTTCCTCGTTAACAAATCTCTCGCTAACAACGTTGTAGAAATCAGCAGTGTGTCGACACGGGTAGCGTACCTGATATTAAAGATCACCGACAGGTACTCCCTGAAGGTGGTACAGGTATATGCGCCGACCTCGACATACTGCGATGACATATGCGAAGCCATGTATGAGGACATTACTAAGGCTCTACATCATACCACCAAGACACACTACAGCGTTGTTATGGGGGATTTTAATGCCAAAGTGGGAGTACAAGAACGCGGCGAAACGAGAATCGGATCCTATGGCGTGGGGTGCCGAAATCACAGGGGGCAAATGCTGGTCAACTTTCTGGAGTCACAGGGGCTCTTCTTAATGAACTCCTTCTTTAAGAGGAAGCCTCATAGAAAGTGGACATGGCGAAGCCCCGATACTGTGACAAGGAACGAGATAGACTTCATCATGTCTGATCGGAGGTATATATTTAGAGACGTCTCAGTGATCAACAGGTTTAATACCGGTAGCGATCATCAACTTGTCCGAGGCACTCTAAATATAGACTTCAGAGCTGAGAGGCTTCGCATGATGAAGTCTACTCTTAGACCTACTGCACCTCAGCTAGCAGTTGGATCCGAAAAGTTTCAACTAGAAGTTCAAAACCGTTTCGGACTGCTGGAAACCCATGGCACTGTTGACGAGAAAACCGACGCTGTGGTCAAAACGCTACAGGATGTGTCTCAAAGGGTGTTTCCCGGAAAAAGCGTTAACAAGCAAAGTAAACTCTCGCTCGAGACTCTCGAACTTATGAGGCAAAGAAGGGGAATGTCATATGCGCAGACGTCTTCGACAGATGGAAGAAACCTAAACCGGAAGATCCGGAAGCTGGTGCGACGTGACCTCCGATGTTCCAATACCCGCGCCATTACGGCTGCGATTGAACAAAATCGAGGCACCAAAGTCTTCGCTCGCCAGCTTCGTAGAATTCATCTGTCGAAACTCAATACTGCGGATGGCAAAACCGTAACCTCCAAGTCCGAGATTCTCGCTGAAATTGAGAGTTTCTACAAGGACTTGTACGCATCACGGATGCCTAAACCCACAAGACCCAGCGACGATGACCACAGAGCCCAACTCACGCGCCATTACACGGAGGACATCCTTGATGTCAACCAGGGCGAGGTAAGAGTGGCTCTCGAGCAGCTCAAGAACAACAAGTCTCCAGAGGATGACGGAATCACCACAGAGCTCTTAAAAGGAGGTGGGACAGCAGTTTTGAAAGAGCTGGCGAGCCTGTTTAATTCCGTTATCCACCAAGGCCTAACACCTCAGGCGTGGAGTGGGAGTGCGGTGGTTCTGTTTTTCAAAAAAGGTGACAAAACCCTGCTGAAAAACTACAAAAAGCTACGTAAAGCCGGTTTGCAACATTAAATGTTGGAGGAGGAATAGATGTTAAATTGAATTAAGTATGCCAGATGATGGATGATAGAAAGATTGATGTTTTATGTGTGAATGAGACAAACAGGAAAGGTTGTGGCCCCACCAAGCATGACAGCTACACGGCTTATTGGTCTGGGGTACAAAGTACCACCAGAGCCTGCAAGGGAGTTGGTTTAATACTGTCTGCGCGAATGAATGAGTGCATTAAGGAATTTGAATGTGTAAATGCTAGGCTATTGTGGATGAGAATGAAAGTAGGACTTACTCGTCTCTTTATTGTAGGGGTTTACGCCCCTGTCAGTATAGTAGCGGGTATGTCACAGCGAGAACAAGACGAAAGGCAGGAATTTTGGGAGAATTTAAGAGCGATTTTGAGAAAATGTAAGGATAACGAAAGATTTTGTAAGGTGATTTCAATGGATGGGTGGGAGTAAAACGAGATGGATCCGAAAAGGTTTTAGGTGGATTTGGTGATGAGAGTGTGAATGAAAACGGAAAAGTATTGCTCGAGGTTTGTCTAGAGTGGAGCCTTTGTGTGACAAACACCATGTTTGATCACAAAAGGATACACATGTATACGCGTGAGGCTAAGAATGTTAGAAGAAGTGTGATTGATTTTGTAATTGAAGATGAACGTTTGAGAAAGAATGTGTTAGATACAAGGGTGTATCGAGGGATCGGCATCCACACAGACCACTTCTTGGTGATGAGCCGGATATGTGGGCTCTTTAAAGGATGGCGACACCGAGAATATAATGAAAATAGGGTCTTGGAAAGAATAAAAATAGAAAATTTGCAAGAAAAAGATGTGAAAGATGAGTATAAGCGAAGATTGATAGCAAGATTTGAGAGGTTCGATGGCATAAATGAAATGGAAGAATTATGGCAATCTTTTAAAAAAGAGATAGTATGTGTAGCGTCTGAATTATGTGGTGTGATCAAGAGAAGGAAAATAAGAAAGGTTAAGAATACATGGTGGGACATGAATGTACAATCAGCAGTGTCTGAGAAGAAGAAAGCTTGGTTAGATTGGTTGGCTGCCAGAGCAAATGAAAAAATAGGAAAGGCAACGAATGATGACATAAGTGAAGTAAGAAAGGAGTTTTTTAGGTTCATAAGAATTTCGAAAGGAATTGTTAAAAGGAAAAAAGAGGAAAAGAAAGATGACTTTGATAGCAGATTATCTGAAGATTTCCGGAGAAACAAAGTTTTTCTGGAAATCCGTTCGTGCAGTTCGAGGAAGAACTCAATCCTCAGAATACACGTCAATCAGAGACAAGAATGAAAAGATACTGAATAGTGAATCATGCGTGCTGAAGAGATGGAATGAGTATTTTGAAGGTTTAATTGAAAGAACGGCGATAGAGACATCGATCGACGAAATGAATGGTAATAATAGCAATGATGAAAGCGATATTGGTGTGGATGAGATTGTGAAAGCGTTGGGAAGTATGAATTTAGGTAAGGCTGCAGGATATGATAGGATTACAGTTGAAATGCTGAAGGCTGGACAGGGCATCATAGTTGGTCAGCTGCAGCGCTTATTTTACTTGTGCTGGAGCACCGGCCGAGTAACTGATGACTGGGCCACAGCAGTAGTTGTGCCTCTTTATAAGGGAAAAGGTTCGCAACAAGACTGCAAGAACTATAGAGGCATTAGCCTTCTCAGCATTGTTGGCAAACTGAATGCGAAGGTACTGATTGAAAGAGTTATGGAAGTAACTGACAAGAAAATATGGGATGTACAAGCAGGATTCCGAAAGGGTATGGGTTGCACGGATCAAGTCTTTTCCTTGCGGTGCATAACCGAAAAATTTTTGGCCAAAGGTCAAAAGGTCTATTGCGCATTCATGGATTTGGAAAAGGCTTACGATAAAGTGGAGGAATGAAATGTGGTCGGTACTGTCGATGTATGGGGTGAACAACAGCCTCATACGAGCTCTGAAATCCCTTTATGAAGATTTTAGAGCTTGTGTGAGGATAAATGGGTCGTACACGGATTGGTTTACCATCGAAACAGGTGTTAGACAGGGATGTGTAGCGTCGCCGTGGCTGTTCAACCTCTTCATGGACAGTTGTTTGCAAGATTTGAAAAAATAGTGACTGTGGATTAAGAATGAATGAGTTACTTGTCAAATGCCTCCTTTATGTTGATGATCAGGTTATACTTGCGTCTTCAGCGGTGGAGTTGCAGGAGATGGTAACAATCATGCATGGTGCATTAGAGAGGAAAGGAATGAAAGTGAATGTAAGTAAAACGAAAGTTATGGTGTTTGAAAAGGAGAAATCCGTTACGACTTGTAATGTTATGATCGATGGACAGCGAGTGGAGCAAGTGAATGAGTTTGTATATTTAGGTTCGTTGTTTACAAGAGATGGTAAGAATGTAGAAGATGTTGAAAGAAGAGTTAATGCAGGTAATAGAGTGAATGGAGCTCAGAAGGCATTTATGAATAGCCAAAACGTGTCCAAAAAGGCACGTTTGGCTGTGCATAGAGGGGTGTTAGTACCTACTCTTATCGAGAATAAGAGTCATGAAAGTAGAATAAATGCTGTAGAAATGAGAGCACTGAGAAGTATGTGTGGTATATCTTTGACTTACAGAGTAAAACATTGTGTGATAAGAAATTGTTGTGGGGTAAAAGAAGATATAGTGACAAGCATCGAGAAAGGTATGCTAAGATGGTTTGGGCACGTGAAGAGGATGGATCACGAAAGACTAACCAAGTAGATATATAAGGCAAGTGTGGAAGGGACAGGATGAAGAGGTGGTTAGTGGCCTAGGTGGATGTTCTTTGACCAGATTGGAGACATCCTGAAAAAAGGACAGGTCAGAAGTAGCCTTAACAGAAGAGCATGCATGAGAAACTTGATGGGAGTGAATGAAGCAAGAGAGGTATCTCAGGATCGTTGCAAATGGCGTTCCGTGGGTCTATGTATGTATGTATGTAGGTACACAACATTGTGAAGCTGTGAAAAATCGTTTTATTTGGCTTTTGATTCTGTTTGCCTTTCACAGTGTCCACGTTCGTATTATATCGTTTCGGTCGGTTAAGAAAAAGGTCGTTGCGGCACAGAATAAACAGTACTTACGTTCAGAAGCACCACTTCTCAAACCAATTCATTGAAATTGCGACTCTTGCTACTAAGCAACAAAGTGCAATTCAGCTCGCATAAGCACTCGGTGCCTAATGCGATATTTACCTTACCGTTCCCGCTCTTTTCTAACATATAACGCTGTCGCTGTCTGGCGCGGAGTGACGCACTAGCTGTCGCGCTAGGGTTGTCGACTTGCCGCTGCTACCTACTATAATATTTATTCATCGTCTATCTACCTACTTGACCACGTACCTAATAATAAATAATCATCCTATAAGTATCCTATCCATCTATTTGAGCTCGTAGAACAAAAACCACAAAAAATCTGGTCGTTTACATTTTCACTATACTAATTCTTAGTTATTTCCTAAACGCGTGGACCGATTTACATGATTCAAACAGATAAAATGGTTTTTGAACTAGATATTTAATTTGACACCATAATCGTTGGGATATCTCAAGAAACAAAAAATCTAATTTTCAAGTTGCTCTCGTAAAATAAATAAAATCAAATTTTCAAGTCGACAACCCTTGCGCGACGCGTCGGACGCGGGTTTGGAAGCCGCGCGAAAGTGTAGGCACTTATCGCTGTAGGTACGGCCGAGTAAAGGAGGCCTGATTGCGGTTTTGTTAGCAGTGAACCCAAAAACTATTATTAGTTAGTACCCTTACATTACCTAATTGTTTTTAAATTTTATTTCAAATGTAAGAAACTTATAATATTTAGGTAGCAAATTCTCAAAATTACCTTTAAAATATTTTTTTGGAGTTTTGCAATATTTCTCAGATAGTAATAAATTTGGGCAATGACAACCAGGAATTAGTGTTAGTTTACTTGTAACTGTTTGGTAGTATTAAAATATTCTATTCAGTAAATGTCTTGTATAATAAGGATAGTAAGGCAATCTCTTTGCAATTTCAGTGCCTAAGTCATTGGGCTGCTTATAGGTTTCTTATAGATACTTACTATAGAAATTACAAATGCTATTTACTAATGCGCTCAGCGAGCCCGGAATAGTGTACGCTCGATGAATTTATACGACGGAAGGCCTGTCATTAGGCCTTCACGTGGCCGACTATTGACTCAAAAACATTTAACGTGATGTCATCTCATGGACACGATAAATAAATAATAAAAAATACACAATTACTGTGTATTAATTTTTACGGCATTAGGCTCGCCCTCTATTACGTGGGACCTAAAACTTCATGGCGAAGTGTGGGTGTAATATTACACCTCTGCCTACCCCTTCGGAGATACGGGCGTGAGACTATAAAAACAAAATTACCAAAGTCGCATCGATTCTAACAAAATATGTTCCGGTAATTGGTCCTTCATTTTGCTTGCTTTGCTAGAATTACACGATCGCATCAAAAAGTAATTAAAGTGGATAGCGCATTAGTTTGCGTGGCAACAAATAATTCGTTTCATTAACTTCTTAAATGGGGCTTGTAAAATAAATGTGCTCGCGTATTTTCGTTGAAAAGACGTCAAAAGCTAAATAATTAGTTGAAACATCGTATCTTTAGGCAGAGTCAGATATTTTCTTTGATTTAAACAAGGGTTCTGAATATATTGCCGTACTTGTTTGTTTTTGTGCTAAGTGCGATATACGAGATATTACAGTGTGTAACTTACATTGTTCAGACGTGGATTCATAAAAGCATAATTTATGGTAAGACGAGAATGAGAGCACGTACTTTAAATGTCAGTCGAAATGACAATGTGTGCGTGTGTTACATACTTGCTTACAAACAAGCAAGAGGAGCAAATATAAGAACCTTATACTTGCTTTATTTTAATTTCAAGAAATGAAGCTAGGTCGATGAAATGAAGGTATATCGAGTTCTTGTAACTATGTTTTTAAATTATTACATTTGTAATATGTGAGAAAATAATATAGTTGTAGGTTAAAAAATAAAATGAAATGTAGTGTGTTAACTTTAAGAGTGTATTAATTAAGCTGATAGAATTTTATACTGGACTATTTTAATAGTAAACAAACAAATGTTACGATAAAAAGCTTAATAAAAATTATATCATTCACTAGGCAAATAACGCTGCGTGATTTTTTTTTTTGTATCATATCTGTGTTAATAATTATAACCTGCCACGCGTACGGATGCTATAGGAGTATCACTGGTAGGTGCCGTTTGTTATCCATAGTCTCATTTTCAGTCCATTCAACACCCATCCCCATAATCCAATTAAATTAGGCTCCACATCATTACAATAGTCTTACACGCGCTGCGGCTAGTCCATAGCTGTACTCAGTAGTGCAGTTGTGGAGGCTCCGCGGCATGTGTCCCATCGCATTTTAGATTAAAGTTCTCTACGGGCCTCTGCACGTTGGATCCATATCCCCGTGTAAGCCTCCCAAAGGACCGGTTATTCTCTTAACACCATGTTAGAAGAATAGCCGTGAAAAAGAGATACATCATTATAATATTCTGCCACATACACACATCACCATCTAGTCCCAAGCTAAGCAGAGCTTGTGTTATGGGTACTAGATAATGGATAAACATACATATATACTTTTTTTGTAAATACATACATATTATACATAGAAACACACAGACCAAGATAAACATCCATGTTCATGCACACAAATGTTTGACTTGAGCGGGAATCGAACCCGCGACCATCGTTGTAGCAGTCGCTTACACTCCCGCTGCGCCAACCGGTCGTCAACATTTAATTCATTTTCATATATACCTAACAAAAGTCGTTTTCTGTTACTATTTTACAGCAGAACATCGGAGAACAAAGATATAGAATTATATATAACCTATAACTAAAATCTAAATCTTTGACCATTGAAACGATTTGAGCACATCATTATTACGTATACAAAAATTAAAATTATTATTCATAAGTTTTTGTTAGAGTATTATATGTTTTGTGACTCTATACTATAAGAAAGATAATGACCATTCGGAATTCGTACGCTCTTTAAGGATTCACATCTTCAGTTTCATATTTTAAGCAGACAAACTTAGATAATGATCTGAGAACTAAAGAAAAGCGGCACTTAGAAACTCGTATCCCCGAGTGGGGCATTGAGTATTTCACCTTTCAGTTTATGCAAATTTGTTAGACCGCACACTATATCTTATTAGTGCTGAAGAAAAATGGTTTGCACAGTGGCCACAAAGAACCCTGAATGCGGATCGTTACTGACTAGAACAGGATCAAGTCACTCGCCTAGTTCTAAATTAACGAAGAGATTAAGTGCTAAGAAAAATCCCTCGATTCAGCTTGTTTAAAAGAAACACAGTGTAGTTTTCCGTGACGATGAAAGCCATTCACATGACGTATCTGTGAACTATAGTAATTTATTACTTTAGTACTATGGCCATGTATCTACGCGTTATTCTGAGCGCCAAAAAAGTTTTCACAACGCCATAATGATCTTATAAGTATCTTTTATGATCATTATCTTGAATTAATTCGTTGTCGTTTATCATATAACATTTTAGGAGGGCTTTTGAGAATTATGAGATTTTTTATTCTGTGTTTCTGATCTATAAAACTGAAAAAGTATAAAAATAAAAATAAAAGAAAATTATCTTTATTTCGGATAAGTGACATATGGGTTAGTAAACAAAAAGATTACTTATATCTATTGTAACGTTATCCCTACTTAGGGTGTGTTTAAATGAGAAACGTGGTCAAATGTTACAATAAAAATTGATTTATTTCTCCAATAAATTTAAACATCATTTAGCAAGCGTTTCACTAGCGAAAAAATTACTATTTAAATGTTATTAAAAAAAGATATAAACAGGGTCGCGTGATTCGGCGATGGTAAAGGTTTTGTTGAGGGTCCGCCTGCCGATGGTCGCTCAGGAGTCGCAGTTGATGTACTTAGCTTTGTTTCGAGCCGATGTCGTCGAATGCAGCCAAAAAAGGAGCGTGCGCAGCCGGCGCCTCAGCTTTTATAGAGGCTCGAGGTGCGGTGGGGGGGCGGACATGCCGGCGGCCTAATGGGAGGCGGTGTCATCACGACGTCACAGCGACGTCACACACTCCCCCCATTAGGCCAGAATTTTTCCAGAGGGAAAATTCTGAGGCTGGTAGGCGGCAACTGCATTCCGTAACCCTGAAACAGATGAGTGGTGGCTTCAGTCAGCTAAGTACAAGCAACCACTAACCATTCATACGTCACCAAGCATTGAACGTTCCTATTACCTGACATTCATCACATTCAAAAGGCCTACACACAATCATACGCATGAACAAGCCAACATTCATTCACGATGCGAGTCGCATTCATTATATTACACGACGCGCGAAGAGGTATTATCGTGATACGGGCTCGATAAGAGAAATTAATTGAAAATGTATAAGTCGTAAGCCAATATTACGATCTTACTATATAACGATACTACAATCATACGATTAGTTGGCAATATCACAAACAAATTGCTCATTAACAAGGTCGATGCAATATTGCAAGGACAAATTGTATTCATTTAAAATGGAATAACAATGAAAGTTTGAGCCGCTGAACACGTGAGTCATCACTGCGCGCTTGGCGCTGACCGCATTCCATTGACGCGAGTCATTATCTAGTTTCTGTACACGATTTAATTAATTAAAGACAATTGCACAATTCTTAGTAAAATGTAATCGAAGGAGAACGTCGATGGTATAGTACACACTACCATAGTTAAAAACACACAAAAAAAAATTCGCAGCAAGGTGTAATGTATAATACATCGTCGAAGGAGACGGTCGACGACATAGTATACACTACCATAGTTAAAAAACACACAAAAAATATTCGAAGCAAGATGTAATGTATAATACACCGTCGAAGGAGACGGTCGACGACATAGTACACACTACCATAGTTAGAAAACACACAAAAAAAATATTCGAAGCAAGATGTAATGTATAATACATCGTCGAAGGAGACGGTCGACGACATAGTATACACTACCATAGTTAGAAACGCAAAAAAAAAAACAAGCGAGAATCGAACCACAGACCGATCCGACAACAACCTCCTAACCACTGCGCCATAAGGGAAAAAAAAATATTTAATCATATTTCGATCAGTCATTACTAAAGCTATATATAACAAGATATTTGGGTACATGATTTAGCTGTAATTGGGAGTTAAAGATTTTATACACTATTTGCAACCAAGTGTTAAGTTATTTTAGTGATTAGATCATTAGTGATGAGCATTAATCATTACATTCTTAAACTTTGTAGTGAGGTAATTTAAGATCTTTTATATGGAAATCACCAAGAGAAACATATCTGATATTTATATAGTTATGTGAAATTAGATAGTTATCAGATAGTTGGATAATTAGTTAGATAAATAACAAATTCGTGCAACAATATTACATACAATAAACTTCTGCGACAATTTATAACTGAAATATTTATTCATTTTATGTTAGCATGTTTACATAAATGGTTAACACAACAATGCGTTATCTTGTGACTTGTGAGCTCCAACTCGAAAACAATAGCACTATTGTTGGCCTTCACAAATAATTATGTAGGTAATTATAACTTCGCATACATATGCGTCTTACATTGTTGTTAATGACACTGTACCCAATCGTTTATAAACTTATTTATGCTGTAATAGAATAAGATTCAATTATTTTATTCAGCTTTTGGGTTTAAAATAGTTGATTGAGAAATACGAAAGGGTATTCTTAAACTTGTACATCAATTAATTCGCTTTAGTTATTAAAGTATATAAATGATTGATTTATGCAGAAATACCCACTTTAGTTAATGTTAGTTTCAATTCAATTAAGTTTGATAAATTCAGTTTGATATAATAACATTTGCGTAAACACAAGAAAACATTATAACCACTACTTTAAACTGGTTTAGTTAAACCAGATGCATAGTATTTTGTATAAAGGAAACAAGTTTCATATTGATAATTAAGTATTTTTACGGCTGTCAGCGGTTTCATTTTATCATTTATTTATCATTATAAGTTTTATATATTTCAATCGAAACCAGACATTGAAAGAACAATCCTAGCGACACAAAACATTACAAAAAAAAATATAATTCAATAATTGCGACGCAGGAATTTTATGTTTTAGTTCACAATGAACAGTAAATGCATACATAGATGCATTTTCAAATAACATACCGATAGGCAGTAACAAGGAGATAAAATCGAAGACTAAAAACAACGATTGTAGCAAAATAAACATTTGACAAAACGAACAACCAATAATTCTACGATGATATTCGTATTTTATGCAAAATAGACAAGGATTAAATTTGTTCATTATTGTTAGTGAGCAACCTGCATGTGACACGTGTACATTTTATTAATAAATGAACGCGGAATTTTAGCTAAATACCTAGTATATAATACGCTAGCATTTTTAGGTACGTTCATTCTCAGCCAGTCCAATTATGGTAGGTACACGTGGTATAATAAAGATGCAACTTTCTTAGTAAGAAGGAAAAAAAGTATTTAACTTTGAAAGATAATCGCCATAGTAGGCGGTAAATGTATTGAATAATAGCTACTATATAGAAATATATAGCCGTACAAAATCACTAGCAGAAGGTTATAGTAGAAAAATAGAAAGAAATGGAAACAGAAGGGTGTGAATTCGTTCCATAAGTCAGCCAAAGCAGATTATTAGCAATAATTACCAGTAGCACTCAATTACCGTAGTGGCATTTAAAAAAGCTAATCGCGAAGTATACGATCAACGAAGGTGACCTTAGCACGTCGTTAGAAAACGTGAGGCCTTAAATCGCAATACAAAGAATGCGTTCAAAGAATGTGACCACAGCGCGTCATTTAGTTGATACGTGATCGCAAGCAAAACCATTATAACTTGTTACTTATGCGGTTGATACAAAATTAATTATTACACGCGGCAACAGAAATAGTTATAATATAAAAATGCTTACCATGCGTGGTAAGAAAAAAATTGTCTGTTGTGACCGGCGCAACACAAAACCGACCTTCCGTGCACAACAGAAAAAAAAACAATATATGCCACTAAAATAATCACACACTGCTTTGGAACGATTTCACACATACACAGTAAAAAAAAAAGGACTCACCGGGCAGCGGATTCTCAACAAAACCCTACCTATATATTCAACGAGAAGACAAACAACTTGTGTTTTCATACAGAAATGGAAAATGATGATATCATTGTAACCTAGTAGCGATTGTAAGGTTTCTGAGCAACAAATTTATAGAATAAAACTAGCAACAAAGTAACTCGTTCGTATCGTGCATCTCCTATTGTTACCTGTTTGCAAGGGCCATAAAATTGAACATTATGTAACAATTGGATACGTTTTTATTTAATTATTAAGTGTTTTTATAAGTTTCCTCTGTGTATGTGAAATCAGATAGGAACCTAATAATGTTATATGTGTCACCGGAAAATAACAAGAACCGTAAATTTGCTTTTCAGGGCTCCTATTTTTGTGTTCAGGGTCACAAGGAAAGCTTACATAACCAATTAAGTTGAAATTATGCCGACCTTCATTATCACCGTCCGACCAATCAGAGAGCAGTGTGTGATTTGCCGTATTTGAAAGAAGCGTAAATTGTTTTTATTTATAGACTGACGCGTGTATCCCCGAAGGGGTAGGCAGAGGTGTAATATTACACCAACATTCCGCCAAGAATTTTTAGGTCCCAAGTAATAAGGGGCGAGCCTATTGCCATTACCGGGCACACCACCAGACTCCGTGCTGCTACTAGGAATTCGGAAAAGCCCAGTAACACTTTTGCCTGACCCGGGAATCGAAACCGGGATCTCCGATCAGCAGTCGCAGACGCTATTCAATTAAATGCTGTTCTTTAATTGGTCCAACCGTGTAGAATCTCACGAATGGATTTCCGTCAGTTTATACATTTACGACGAAACGTCGCAAACTGATAAATTTACGAAAATGTTAAATTTCCTAGCAAATTTATAAATTTTCGGTTCTTATTGTTTTCCGGTGACATATGCATTTGAACCAATCCGTTTTTAGAACTGGACAACAGGATATATATGTCAGGTCACTGACTAAGAACTGATCTAAAGTAAGTGTGATGAATCACTAGATGAATTCAGCTGAAATTAATTTTCATTAACAAGAATCCAGTAGAAGAACGCCCACATGACCTGTTTTTCATTCATTATCTTTAAATCAGGCTGACTTATATAAACTATTTGGTTTCAGCGTAAAAAAATAAGCTCATTTCTTCGCTCAAAGAAAAGTGGGGTCGTCAACCTTTGGGCCAGACGGGTTTTCATTAGAAGTATGAGTTGAAAAATGTTTTTCATTGGAAAAATCTAAGCTGCGTTTAAATTTGGTGAAGACAGAAAAATATTGAGCAGGCAATAAAGAACAGCGTGGTGGAAATAAAGGCGAGATTATCTCTTACTTTACAAACCAGTTTCGTTCTCGAATTGTTGAAAATCTAAATACCTATAATGATTTACGTATTCTTTTTGTAAATCACGCACGTCCCATTGATATACTCGCGTTCTGTTTGGGTCTGCACTGATTTATATTAATTTTAATTAAATATCCTGCAGCTTTTAGAGAAGCTTGGGTTTTATACTATGGTTGTATTATTCATCGGCCTATTTTTAACTCGTGGTGGGAATAAAGGCTAGATTATCTCTTACTTTACAAACCAGTTTCATTCTGGAATTGTTGAAAATCTAAATACCTATAATGATTTACGTATTCTTTTAGTAAATCACGCATGTCCCATTGATATACTCGCGTTCTGTTTGAGTCTACACTGATTTATTTACCTTGCGATTATTCAAGTGGTATTTGAAATATCCTGCAGCTTTTAGAGAGACTTGGGTTTTATACTATTGTTGCATTATTCATCAGCCTATTTTTAACTCGTAATTTAGTTATATATAATAAAGAATTCTTGTAGTTTTATAATATAGAATATTTTTAGACAGGATGATTAAAACCAAATTTTAGTATTAAACGTTTTAACTTTATATTCGTTTAAACGTACACTTTCCAATAATCATCAGATTTCCAATAATCAAATGTATACGGGTACCTAAATAACAAGTTCATATTATTTTTTACGAATAAAACTTCTAAGTTTTTAGAAAAAAATACATTCATAATAATATATTATCTGTATATATAAAATCCTTGCGTTACTGACTGACTGACAGACACGCTACAGCCAAAACTATTGGGCACAGGCAGCTAAAATTTGGCAAGTATGTTCCTTGGGGACCGTAGCGGTGCACTAAGAAGGGATTTCCCGAAATTCTCACGGGATCGGCCAAAACGGGTTAATTTAAAAAAATGCAGGCGTAGCTGCTGGCGTCCACTAGTATTGTATAACAGTATTTTGAATTGGCAAAAGTCGTTAGCTAGCCTCTTTCTGCCTGTGTTGACAACTGGGTACTTATAACGCAAACGAATACTCATACGTGTACGTTGTTATAAAGTGGGTGACGTGTAAGGAAACCAGTATTTATTTATTTATTATATACTTAACTATACACCTATGTAATTATTACAAAGTAGAAACTTAGACTATAACAAAAGTACAGTGGGCGGCCTTATCGCTAAAAGCGATTTCTGCCAGGCAACCTTTGGATGGATATGGTTTGCAGAGGAAATTATTGGTGGTTGTAGGCGTACGAAGTAAATACACATAAATATATATTTATAATATATACATAAATACATGATAATATTACATCAACACTGTTACATAATAAACATAATATACATAATAAACTGTTATCGAATTGCAATATTAATTTAGTATTTCCAATGGCAGCTGTATTACATTCCGCAGAGGTAATATCATTTCTATAAATATTCACAGATTAGTAACGAAATAGTTATGTTTTTATGATCGATATCGCTTAATATCCTGGAATTAACATCAATATTAACTGTGAAAAGTCTATGACAAAATCTCGTTATTAGTGTAGTTCATCGTTTTATGTGTAGGCTACGCTTGCTACGAGATATATTGAGTCTATTGTGCTACGATAATTCTGTTGCCTTGATTTAAGAGCTGTAATCTAGGCTCATCTTCAGCTACAATAGCAAGAAGCTACTTAGTTGAATACTAGTTCATGTACCTACTGGCGGATATTCAATAGATACTATTAAACCTATGTATTTTCTAAGGTTGATAAACAAAAGCTTTATCTTATCTACGGTGTATGTATGTAAATTCGACTTTCTAAAATATAGCTGTCTAAAATTTTTGTTTGAAAGCCATTCATATTCATATTCATTTATTTATAAGAATCTAAGCTTACGGCTTAAAGTACACCAAATCACTTATATCTATACTAAATATACTTAAGTAAATTAAATACTAAGTTATACAAAATTACCAAATCTTAGCATTAAAACTAAAAATAACAATATAAAATTTGTAAACAAAAACAACAATAAACTTAACTAGAAATAGGAACTATAATTTATTTTCTTAAATTTAGCTACTTATAAATATGTTTTAGTATTGCGCTCTGTACGTTAAAAATATGTCTTGTATTGTAAAGCTTTGATTTAATTTATACAAGATTTCACTTTTGTGCCTCTAAATATGAAAAATGTAAGCAAGAAAAATCAGAAACATAATAATTATGTCACGCTCTCAACAAATCATAACAAATTTTCCCGTCAAGGCTCCATTGACACTAATAGTGTTTTCTGCATTAATTTTGTATTTCATCATAGTGTATCCGGAATGACTTATGTAGATCTATTCTCATGACAAAGTAGGCAAAGAACAATGGCAAACCACCGTACATTATCAGTGTCACATTAAGACTTTGCGAGCATTGGTACGAATACTTTAAAAAGATAGATCTAAGGCCTAGTAAGTAAAATGTAATTACAGAATATTTTTATGTTATGGGATTTTAATGAAAAACAAAGTTAAAGAGTTGTAAGTTACACCTCGCGCATTTAATGTGGGCAGGTCTGAAGTTAGTCACTAATATGCTTATAGTATATCATCTGAGGTCACTAATGTCACAGCTGTCACAGTGATAAGTTCACGCATGTGCAGTACAATGAATAAACGTACATTGCGCAGAACGCTAATGACTAACGTCAGATGACGTTTCAAGGAGCTACCTATGTAAATAGGTATCAAGTAAATATCTGAGCTCTTTGTTAATAGGTACGTAGGTATCATGAGCACAGAACTGTGATTGGAATGTTAAATTATCTGAGAGTACCTATTCCAACACTTACTTCTAGATTGTATTTATAATTATATAGGTATATCACACTTCTCTGTAATTATGTTGCTCTATACTCTATCCAGCAAACTTACACTAATTATTATAGGTACTTTGCAAACTCTCGCGCTATTGAGCACTTAGGGGTACTTAACTGATTTGGCGTTTCATCAGCCCTATGTATGTATCATAAAATATTAATTAAGTGAAAATAAAATATGTTTGGTAAAAAGCATTTATTTACATTTTAACCATAGGGTATTTGACTGTTTTTTGGAAAGTCTCTTAAAATGTCAATAATATTGTAATATGCATATACCGTTTATATTTTGGAATAATTTTCAGTACTTTCAATAAAAATCGACACAGAATTTAAAATAAAAAAAATACCGCGTAAACGCTGCTTTCATCCGCCATCTTGATCAGCTGGGCTAAATACGTCACAAGCTCCATAAACATTGTGACCTGTATTGAGTGCCGTGATAAAAAGCTTTTTATTTGGTGTTTAATATATCAAAAATGAAAAAAAAATGGTGTGTAGTACCACAATGTACAAGCACTTCGACAAAAACTCCAGAAAAACTGTTTATAAGTATTCCAAAGGATGCCAAGATCCGAAAAAAGTGGTTGCAACTAGCTCGCAGAAACCCGGATGATATAGTGGTTTCTTCTAATGTTTTTATGTGTGAGGATCATTTTGATGTAAGTAAATACATTTAGTTATTTTACTATGTAAATATTGGTAAAATAAAATCTCTGATTTGTGTCGTATAATATATTCTAAATCACTTTGAGGTTATACAATAGATAACATAATAAACAAATATATTTTCAGTCGTAATGAACACAATTATTGAATTCAATATATTAAATTATTTTTTATGCTATTCACAATTTAACATATAGTAGTTTGAATGAGATTTATCAACATAAACTTATGTTACAGATGGAGAAAGATATAATTAACTACACTCAATTCAAAATGGGCTTCAGCCAGAGGTTACTTATAGCACAAGGAGCTATACCATCTAAATTCCATTGTCAGCAAGACCGGAGAAAACGATTGTGCGAAGCTAGTACTTCGAGACCTGCTTATGCTAAAAGACAAAAGGTAGAGCTTATCCAAGAATGCTTTAAAGAAACTCAGTCAACACCAACCAATCAAGATACTAACATTGAGATACAGGAAGTCATTACATCTCAGATCATGGGTATGTTATTATTACAATTAATTACTGACAAGACATTTATAAATTTTAGAATTGCTTAGCAGAAATCATTTACATTGTAAAGTTATCTATTCTCAAAGAAATTACAGGTTTTGTTTTTGTCTTCCAGACCTATGTTAAAAGGAAAATTTTGTTTTTTCAGAGCCACTGCTCACACATGATAAAGAAACTGCTACTGAACCTGTCATAACTGCTGAAAAATCAGTCCAAGTAAAAATGAAGAAACATTACAGAAGCAAAGCAGTACAGACTATTATTATGACTTCTGAGATTTGTACCTCTCCCTTCAAAATTTCTACTTCATCCAAGTATACCTCGCCATTTAAAATCACACCATGTCATCTCAAACCTTCAGTGCTGGGAGCTACAGGCGTAAATAAACAAATAACTTTTCTTGAAGATGAGCGATCTAATAGTGATGTATCATATGTTCTACCTACTTCCTCATCTGAAGTTTCAGATTTTGACACCGGAACCACAGACACAAATATTAATATGCAAAAATTGCAATCTCTAAAGAATACCTTGTTTCTAATAGGCAATAAACCTATGATGTATGTTGGCATATCTAAAGAGTGTTACTTTTTAATACAATTGATTGTTGAACAATGCAATATACCAGTAGAACATGTCCTGATGTGTTTGAAAAAAATTAGGTTAAATAGTAGCTTTTCTGAATTAGAAGATAACTTTGGAATGTCAATATCATATGGTAGCAAGTTATTTTTAAAAAATATTCCCTTGATTGCAAGTGTGTTGTCTCCATTTATTGTAAAAATAGATAAAAAAATAATTAAAAAGAATCTACCAATTTCATTCCGCCAAAATTACTATAATGTAAGTTGCATAATAGATTGTTTGGAAATAGACATACAAAAACCTTCCAAGGCTCTTAATCAGGCTTTAACTTGGTTTGATTATAAAAAAGCCAATACTGTTAAATACTTAATTTCGTGCACACCAAATGGTTTAATTAATTATATTTCACCTGGTTTTGGTGGTAGAGCCACAGATATAACCATAATGCAGAATTGTGATTTTTTAGACAAGTTAGAACCTGGAACTTGCATATTAGCTGACAGGGGTTTTAAACATGTCGAACAATTATTGTTAAGTAAGGGTGTACAATTAGTAAGGCCTCCCACTGTGACTACTGGTTCTAAACTGTCTAAGGCTGAGGTTAGGCAGACTAAGGTCATTGCCAGCTTAAGAATTCATATCGAACCGGTGATAAGACGTGTAAGAGAGTTCCATATGTTAAAACAGCATTCTGTTATCAATTCTAATATATTGCGTATACTTAATGATGTGATTATCATAGTTTGTGCACTTATTAACATACAAGACTCTCTCATCAAATAAAACAACATAGTAAAAAGTAAAAAATGTGTTTTATTTCAATTAAAAACTTAAACAACATAGTAAAAAGTAAAAAATGTGTTTTATTTCAATTAAAAACTTAAACTACAATGCAGTGCTGCGATTTAATAAAGGAAAAATGTTGCTTTTCCAAAAACTTTCTAAAGTTTTCAATAAATTCTGTACAAATTGGCAATCATACCGTACCAAGTAAATATCAAAGTTTTTAGATTTTTCGAAATCTGGGTGTGCAACACAAAAGTAACTTTTATTTTTATTTGATGCATACATTTGTAATTGCACTTGCACAATATATTTTTTATTAATAATATCATCCTTGATATAATTTAATTTGGATTTTTCAGTTGTAGGACATTTTATTTCCAAAACAGCATCTTTGCATATCCCATCTGGAGATGCTGCAATCATGGGGTATTCCTTTGACAGGAAAAGTCCACAAATTTGAAATCTTTTATTTAATTTATTTTCTACAGCTTTACGGACAGCTAATTCTAAGATTCTGCCTCTCTTCATGGCCGATGTATCTGGCGTCTTAGCTCCCATGATTGCAGCAACTAAAGATCCATCAGCTGTTTTGCAACGGCTGACTTCATAGGCTTTTGATGCTGTTATACGACCATACCTAAACTCATACCACAAGGAACTTTTGCTTTGTTTCCTTGTGGACTCCTCAACTGTTTGTACAGTAGTGTCATCTATTTTTGACTTCATTAATTCCACAAATTTATTGACATCACCTTGGATTACCTCAATATTTTGTATCAGGAAATGATAAAGGGCATATTGCCGGAAATCGTTATATCTGTGGTCGTCTTGGTATTTAACTAGTTCACAGTTTTGAATTTTTCTTCTTTTGGCTTCTAGAAGAAACTGTGATAGAACTTCAGTGTTGCTTGGGTAATGTGGAACTTGTTTATTGCTTAATTGATCCACGGTAATAAACTTCATAGTAGTGCCAACTCTGGACAAAGTTGACTTTTTCCAGTAGCACTCTACTGATGTACAAGCAGGTTCCTCACTTCTTCGATGAACCCACATCAAAAAAGCCACCGAATGCTTGCATCCTCCAGCGCATGCAGCACAATCGTGACAAGTGCAGCTTACGACCTCACTTTTTCCTTCGTCAACTACCATGGTGACAGAGTATGAGCTGTTTCTCACTTTGTGCTCGGGGCAAATCTTGCATTTGAGAGTGCAAAGCCCTGAATCACGACACAATTGTACGTAGCCAATAGCACAATCGCCGTAAGATTCTCTTGAAGCTCTGTAAATATAAGAAACCATAACTTTATTTATGTAAACATAACCTAAAAACATGAACAATTATTTCCTAGTTTCAGGTCTTATTATATGAAACTACAGCAATAAATAACTTTGAATGGAAACATTTATTATACTTACAAAGCAGTTTTCACGTTTTTAAGCTCCGTAGCATAAAAATCAGGGTTGTTTTTAAAGTAGAGTGCAATCATAATTGCATCGACTTTTGGAAGGTTTCTACTGTCAGCTTTAATAAAATTGGCTTCCATTGTTACTTAGTAATCAGAAGTATGCTTCCTAATAAAGAAATTAACAAGAAAAGGCACAAAATTTCGCTGAAAAACGTAATTTGCTCACAATAGTACTCCCACAAGTAAATGTTTTCTGGCTTGTGACGTAATTTACGGTTCGTCCAATCACGTAACGTTCCCGATCATGTCAGAATATTTGAAAAAATAAATTTTATGTTTCTTGTTTTATAAAAAACTATGCAATATTTTTTGGTTTTCTATAGGCAGATTACTTTTAAAATTAATAATCTTTCAGGATAACACCAGTTCGATCCATATTTTTAATACAGTCAAATACCCTATTATATCATGCCTCTTCTCCGACTTCTTCGAAAAACTGAACTGGTGACGGAATAATAGCTTGACGACGAATATATCCCAGATATCATACAATGCACATAATGTATAATCATCAAATCCCACACAAATAAAAACTCTGTTCAAAATAACAATACGTATTAGATATTTGTCTCAAACGTATTTCCAGTATCACAACAACGTAATTGTGTAACACCATAAGTAGGTATTCAACACTCAGGATGCAAAAGCTTCACTGAAAGCAGAAGCGAAAGCTAAGCTAAGAAAAGTTAACAAAACAATGCGAAAATGCGTAAAATACTCAAAGTAAGAGGTAAAATAAATATAATACAGACAACGATACAGACGCATATTCATTTTAAGATCGGTGACAACTGTATCAATGACAGATGACAAGAAATTCACGCGTTTCGTCGTTTTTTGTAAGGTTTCTAACGTATTCATAAAAGAGAATTTAATGATTCTTATAAAATCTTGTTTTTGACGTTTAGTTATTGCTATGTGCATTTCAGATGTAACAAAATATTTCTTTATAAGATATTTGCTTTACCCCATTGAATAAAAAAAAACAATAACTAATAAAATAAACTACAGCTATCAGTCTATAAAATGTATATAAATTCGTTTATGCTCGCTTTCACAAACAAGTGACACTGATATTGCCATTCTTCTTTCCCGGCTTATGGGGTTTGACGGTTGTCCAAGTGTTTTGACTGGTTTGACCAAGATTTTCTAGCCGACATTTTGGGATTTTGGGTCAATATATGCACATAGTGACGATTTACGTACGGTCGTAAAGAGCTGTGTTGTTTATTATTGTTTGTTTATCGAGAATTCTTGCCAGAAATTGAACAAATGGTACTCGGTAGAGAAAATGGTATAATATGCCACATGCTTACCATTTCATCGTCATCAGCCTTTAACAGTCCACTGCTGGACAAGGCCTCTCCTTTGAAAGGAGGAATTGGCCTACTATACCACGCTGGCCAAACGGGTTGGTATAGGATTTGTATCAAGTTTTCCTTCTTTTACAGTGTTGTTCTCTGCATAATATGCTCCCTCTGTCGGCTCTTACGACACCCATGGGATGATATGGGGTGGTGACATTCCGTATACTTAATCCGTCACCACACGGGTGCTTACCATTTACAAAATACATTATCAGAGGTAATTTACATCTCAGAGGTAATTTACATCTCAGAGGTAATTTATTTAAATATATTTAATATATAATAATTATGTGTATTTATATTTATTAGGTACCTATACGTATTTATTATAATATATATTTATGTAGTTATAATATGTATATTCTATGTATTTGGTATAACTATTTGTTTTTATATTAAATAGTATCTATGTATGAACATTTTTTTTTTAGTTTTAAGTATTTATTATAATACTTAAGGATTGTCATGTTTCTTATTACTTCAATTTGCACCTACCTTGTTCTATCTCTGCATCACCTCAAGGTAGACTGGCAGAGAATACCTCAGGCATTAAGTCCGCCTATACCTGTTTTGTGTATGAAGTTATATATAATATGTGGAAGCGTCAGGAGGGCTCTCGGAGCAGTCGTCGTAGGTTTCCTCCATCGTGGGCGCAATGGCGGTAAGAGATTCAAAATAAAAGCACCACTTTACTTGTACCCGCTCGTTATTGCTCGAATTTATAACAATTTGGCACGAAATACAATAAAACATGGAGGATGAAACACAATTATGAATTTGTGAGCCAATAGTTTAGCACGTGCCTGACCGGTGCAACAGCTGTCAGAGTAATGGACGACTGTCACCGCGTTTGGCGCCACTTACTACTCTATTTGGGGTTACCCGCTCTCAATTTTATTTTAGTAATAATCGAGTAATCGATTACAACTATCGGTAAATTAAGTAGCAATTTCTAAAGACAACTTTTATGGTTAAATTAAACCTAAAAATCATTCTTAAATAATCAGCGCGCCGTCACGGCCGTCCTGCATTTTCACACGTTCTCGCCTGTGAACAACAGATACAGTGATTTACTCCACACTCGTCTTGGCCTTCCTGGCCAATTAATCAATTATGATTAACTATTCGTTTCACACGGAATACATTTTACATGTCAAATTTAAATTTGTTGAATGTATCATCAAACAATACACACACTGAAGGGACAAAATCAACTAAATCATTTACGTCGGTTAACGTCTACCACCCAGGCGATGTCACACAGACTTGTAAATGCCACACAGGCCAGTCAGTCAATGCCACACAGGCCAGTCAGTCAATGCCACACAGGCCAGTCAGTCAATGCCACACAGGCCAGTCAGTCAATGCCACACTGGCCAGTCATTGCCACACAGGCTAGTTATTGCCACACAGGCCAGTCATTGCCACACAGGCCAGTCATTGCCACAGAGGCTTGTCGGTGCCACACAGGCTTGTCGGTGCCACACAGGCTTGTCGGTGCCACACAGGCCTGGCGGTGCCACACAGGCTTGTCAGTGCCACACAGGCTCGTTGGTGCCACACAGGCTTGTCGGTGCCACACAAGCTCGTCGGTGCAACACAGGCTCGTCGGTGCCACACAGGCTCGTCGGTGCCACATAGGCTTGTCGGTCAAGTCACGTCTATTGTTAGCTGCTTATTGTTTACACTTACATAAAATAGAAATCAAATTACTCACGTGCGCCGTCATCGGCACATTCTACTTCTGGTTCAGTGGGCCAATTAACTCTAATGGAACGTAACATTCGGGCATATTATGAACACGATCATGTGCATACTTATAAATTCTATTAGAGTTTAGAGCCTTAAGCAGGTACCTATCACCATCCAACAGCTCAACTATCTTATAGGGGTCCTTAACAAAGTAATCTTAAACCAGGTTTGTCTAACACTTTGCTCTCTTCAAGATCGTCAGTTATACTCTGATCCTCTGGCACAAAGTTTCAGTATCAAAATGAATAGTCAGGAAACTCAAAGTAAATCTGACATTTCACTATCTCTCAAGTTATTATTTTAAACAAAGTAAAGCAAAACATTTAAGCTAAGGTCTTTGGACTCTACTTCTTCTAACCAAATTCCTTCAATAAACCACCTTCACCTTCATTGCCAGTTTCGGCCAGATAGGCTTTAGCTACATCAATTACCGGGCTCCTCGAAGCCACATACAGGCCTCACACAGGCCCCGCGCCACACACGGGCCGCGCGCCACACAGGCTGTGCTGGCCATCACGCCACCAGGCCGCGCCAGCCACCATGCCGCGCCGGCCACCATACCCCGCCGGCCACCATGCCGCGCCGGCCACCATGCCGCGCAGGCCACCATGCCGCGCCGGCCACCATGCCGCGCTGGCTTCAAGACCGCGCTAGCCACCAGGATTACCCAAAAAGGAAATAAATCTACCATTAGTATTTCAAAGATTCGTCTCATTGTATACCCACTAAATAGAGTATCCGTTCTTTCAGAGTAACTCAACGTCCGCACTTCGTCAATTTTAAGCGATTACCAAATTCATTTACAACTTCACAACTGCACAGAACGTAACTCCCTTCCATACTCTCAATGAGCTATGTCAAAACTGGATTTGACCACTGTCAAAAACTAAAACCAAATGCGAAAATGGCAAGAACCGATAAGCTACTTTCGGACAAACTGATTTCCTTTGGCTACATAGAGGCAACCACTACAGTTCTGCGATAACCTATCGACAGTCCATGAGTACTTTCAGATTCTCGCAACACGCTCTTGTCATACGATACAGAAACCAGAGGTAGATGATTTTAGCGATCAAAAATCAAATGAGAGCTACTTGAGTAGCAGGGTATCCGTGATTGCGATTAACGACCACACTTTAATGTACTTTGGCTCCAGGAATAAAAGAAAATTATCGCACAACACTTATTCTAATCGTTCGGCTATTCCTGACCTAAGTCTGTGGGGAATAAAGCTTCTCTGATCAAAATCATTACAGGTTTTAAGGAAAATCACAACTTACTCTTTCTCTCGAAGCTGACATGTTGAACAACACGCATACTCGTTAAAATAACAGGAAACTTATTAAAATATTGCATTGCTCATACTCTGACATCCATCGGGTCTTCAACATTACGCTATGCAACCTCCATCCGGTTACACAACACCACCCGGATAATCATTTCGAGCGTTTAACAAAGTAATCGTAAAGTTGGTTTGTTGAACACGTTGCTTTGGTTTTCCATATCACATAGCAGACTATAAGAAAATCTTACTAGGCTGATACTCTAGATAGTCTAGATGTTAAGTTTACTACCAAGTATCCAACCAGTCTTTATAGCGTTATAACTTTGTCATAGTTAGTCTAAATACGAAGTTTATCTTAACCTAATCTTTAGCGATACAGCAACGGACCTTTCGCGTTCAAGACGATGGACTACGTTTGTGATACTATGACAATGAACTAACGGCTATCTTGTTTGCGCGCCAACGGAGACTACGACTAACACAAAAGCTCAAGGGTAAACAAGGCTAACCAGAAAGACACTTTGCCGGTCCGACCAACGGCAACGCGTGGCTTAACATGCAGCCGCACTATCGGTTTATTCAGTTAATGCAAATCTACACCAACGGTAACGCGGGTACCACAAAATTTTCACAACTACGACTAACAAAGTACCCATTTAATGAGAAAAAGGTTAAGCATACAATCATCACTAACGATCACTAACCTAGTTCTACCTACCATGAAAATTAAAATCTCTAAAACTGACTATCATAACGCACTACGATGATAACTCAATAATTTTTTTACTTCGTCTTCTTCTACTAGAAACACTATCACTCTTAAATGTCCTAAACATTACTTGGAATTGGCCAGGGAACTCGGGGCACTTGACAAAAATTCCCAGCGTATCACATGAATTTAAAAAAACACAGTAGGTAATTTTCACGCGTAAAATCTTAAAATTGAATTTAATTTTATTAGTAGTGCCATCTAAAAATCATGAGTAAGAAACATTTTTATGTGCTATGTTAAAAATGTATGCACACAAAGAAGCAGGTGTAATTGCAACACTGAGATCGTCCGTACAACTCAGAATTACAACGAGTAACAGTGCCACTTTTTACTCAGGCTCTGATCACGTTCAAACGAAAACCGTTAGGTATTATCAATACCACGAGTCGATAAAATAATGGCGCTAGTAATATCTTTCGATTATTGTCAGGTTACACTAACCAACTAACCGCACTTGTTTGGAATAATGCAAGTCTCGTTGCTGATACAGTCCATAAAGTAAGACCGAGACAAGATAATCTATTTGCAAGCACGCATAATATGATCACAAGGTTCGTGAGTGCGACCCACCCTCGCATGTAGAAATAACAATAATCGCTTTCTTTGTAACCGGCGTATCAAACTCAAAACCTCCGTTCGATATCTACGCTATAGCTAGGTCACTGTGATAGTTAGACAACCATACGCTAGCATAAAATACGGCAAAGGTCAAATGGTTCCACATTTCAGTGTCTCGTGTAGGAATCGAACCTACAACACTCGGTACGATGTGATGGCGATATCACCACAACAATTACGACATTTCCAAGGTTAAAAGCGTAATGTTTTACAACTACCGTCACTCAATACAAAAATCAGACAAAATACGCTCACCACGGTTGCAGTTGAATGCTCAACTGATTCACCAACATAGCAGCGTATCGAATTCCGGTAAACAAAGGCCGTGCGACGATGTAGTAGGTATTTTCATGGCTTGCATCAGCGTCAGAAAATTGCGATTTTGTAAATCCAACAGGCCTAGCAATATTTTGTTACTATCGTCGTCATTTTGAGCACGTGGGTCGTTGTGGTCCCATCCCAATTCTGATGTGGAAGCGTCAGAAGGGCTCTCAGAGCAGTCTTCGTAGGTTTTCTCCATCGTGGGCGCAATGGCGGCAAGAGATTTAAAATAAAAGCACCACTTTATTTGTACCCGTTGTATTGCTCGAATTTATAACAATTAAGCACGAAATACAATAAAATATGGAGGATGAAACACGATTATGAATTTGTGAACCAATAGTTTCGCACGTGAACTAATAAATAAATAACAATTATTTTCTAATCCACAGTTTATAGTCAAGTAGCACATATTCAGTGATATGCCGAGCCACGCTTCAAAAACATTATACAGGATGCTGTGTTAGCAGTAGGACAACCGCCGAAGCCTGTTGCAGCATTTGACTAAGCATCAGTGATAGAGATTGGTCGCTGCAGCAAACGCGGTTAAACTAAATTTTAATTAGTGACACTGTCCAGTTCTCTAAAGTCATGTGGTTATTTAAATAAAATAGTTTATAATTTAAAAGTGACAATATATATTGTATATTAATATATAAAATCCTTGCGTTACTGACTGACTGACAGACACGCTACAGCCGATACTATTGGGCGCAGGAAGCTGAAATTTGGCATGTATGTTCCTTGGGGACTGTAGGGGTGCACTAAGAAGGGATTTCCCGAAATTCCCACGGGATCAGCCAAAATGGGTAAATTTAAAAAAATTGCAGGCGTAGCTGCTGACGTCCTCTAGTAGTTTATAATTTAAAAGTGACAATAAATATTGTATAAAAATAAAAATCATTAATCCTTGTAAAAATAAACCGTGAGCATAGCTTTTTTCATATACTCATTATGTTCTTAAGTCAAAACTTTTGAATACTAACTAATTACATAATCGTAAGACATTTATAATTGCAAAATGGAATGGGACACATACCGCATGGCTACCAGGCGTTCGGTTATTGTACTAATAAGTAGGTATCTCAATGAACACCGCAGCACGTGCAGAACTATTGTTATAATGTGGGATCTCATAGATTTGGGTTATGGGGATGGGATGGATGTTTAATGGACTGGTATAACACTTTTACACTGTAACTGCAAGTGATATTCAAATAGCATCCGTCAAATGACCAGTGGTGAATTGCCAATGATGTCTATTGCGTCACATAAAATAACTTATATTTTACATGTCTAAGCTTGTATAAATAACAGTCCTCAGAGCACAAACATTCTTTTGGACGGCAGTAGATTCGGAGTCATTAACCTGGTACTTGATGAAATATGACAGGTAACGATTTAAATTTATCTGCCACTCACCTGAAAGTATTAACATACCGAATAATCCATAGTAAATTAGTTAAAATTGACTTATTCCATCAATTTACGTTTTGATATGAGTTTCATTAATTTATAATAACAAAGTGAATAGTTGTTGACAGAAAATGTCAAACCTCCGTCATGAAACGTGGGCATTTTTTGAATCGCTTATTAACTTTAACAAACTAGTATTAATGCAGAAATGGGTAGGATAATTGTGGAAATAACGTGAGAGGCGAATGATTGATAGAAGATGTAGGCGAATACTCGTTGATACTTACTGTCAAACAAAGTTGGAAATGAACACTTATTATTGGCAATTTACGTGTATACGTCATCAGTTTCTGATTATTCTAATACTCGCCTGCGTGGGAGTTTGGTTTGGAAGAGTTTGGTTCATTGGTAAAAAAAGTAGTGGCGCACATGGGGTTACAAACTTATAGCTAGGGAGGTGGCGAGCAAAAAATCTATATGATTTGCTCGTGTGGGAGACTTTATTAAAAACCGCGTCTGTCACCATGGTAGTGCTGCATTGTCAATAGACAGCCCCTTAAAAATGTTTCAAATACAGGTAGATATACTATATCATTTGCTCGTGTCTACCTCTAAGGAAACAACGAGCAAATGAATTCTAACCATATCAAAAGGAAAACAAAAACACTAAAAGGTTGACATCTAGGACTCCGACTTTTGAAGTTATAAATTTTGAAGTCTTTTTTATAGTGATATCACTTCGATTCGCAGACGATATCGTAGTTATGGCTGAGACCATGGAAGACGTAGGCACAATGCTCGATGGCCTCTGTAGAGTCTCCCAACAAGTAGGTCTTAAGATGAACATGGACAAGACGAAAATCATGTCGAACGTCCATGTTATACCTGCTCCTATTCAGGTTGGGAACTCTACGCTCGAAGTTGTCGACAAGTATATCTACCTGGGACAAGTAGTCCAATTAGGTAGGTCCAACTTCGAGAAGGAGGTCAATCGTCGAATCCAACTCGGTTGGGCAGCGTTCGGGAAGCTACGACATATCTTCTCGTCCGATATCCCGCAGTGTCTCAAGACGAAAGTCTTTGACCAGTGTGTGTTGCCAGTGATGACTTACAGATCAGAGACGTGGTCGCTCACTATGGGCCTTATCAGTAGACTCAAGGTCACTAAGAAGGCGATGGAGAGAGCTATGCTTGGAGTTTCCCTGCGAGATCGAATCAGAAATGAGGAGATCCGCAGTAGAACCAAAGTCGCCGACATAGCTCTCCGGATAGCCAAGCTGAAGTGGCAGTGGGCAGGTCACATAGCTAGAAGAACCGATGGCCGTTGGGGCAGAAAGGTTCTGGAGTGGCGGCCACGTACTGGACGACGCAGCAGAGGTAGGCCCCCCGCAAGGTGGACCGACGATCTCGTCAAGATCGCGGGAGGCGGTTGGATGCGGGCGGCTCAAGACTGGTCTGTGTGGAGAACCTTGGGGGAAGCCTATGTCCAGCAGTAGACGTCGTTTGGCTGATATGATGATGGTGATGATAATATATCAAATGCACGCTTGGCAGACCTGTAGTGTTCGTTAAAAACCTTGTGAACAACCGCAGAAAAATAGTCTGCCACCATCATAGCGCTGCGTTTTCAATTAACAGCGCTTCAAAAATGTCGCCAAAAAAACTGTGCTTTATCATTTGCTCGTGTCTGCCTCTTGGACCGTTTTTCATATTACTTCTAAAAAAAGAAAATCAAGGAGGCAGACATCCAGATCACTGATATTCCGAAAGTAGACCATTTGAATATAATATGTTTTTTAATTGATGCTTGGGTCAAGCATTCAATCAACGGGTGTATGTTTACAAAATATTAATCGAAGTAAATAATGTACACACGCACGCACACAGACACGATCGACACGTTGGCGACACTTTTTAAATATCTTATTTATTTTATTTTTACCTGTTCATGGTTTTTTTGGATCGGAATCCATGTCATGTTCGCAAGATCAATAAAAAATTTTAAATACAAATATCATACAGATAATAGCATTAATTAGAAGTAATACGCCCCTCAGATTCACAGACTTTAACGAGCTGTAAGGGATAAAGTCAGTAAGTAAAATGACTGTCAATTTTTTTTTGTATTCGGGGGTTCTAATAAATCGAATGGACCTAATTAAAGCTACGAGAAAATTATCAAAATGGTTTCCATGACCATTAATCCCAGAAGCAGACACGAGCAAATGATTTAGTACCGATATTTTATTATAGATGTATTATTATTGTATTACTGCAAAGAGATAGGAACGTTTACGTGAAAGTGTTACAAATATCGATGTATCCATCAATCCATGCTACCAAACTTTCATGTTTATAATGATAGTCAAATATAATTAAACTTAGTTCCAAACTAAACTTAGTTGTTTTAATGTAACATGTTTCAGTTTCCGATGTCTTTTTTTTGTGACGGTTTGGAAAATCCTCATGGAGTCCCTCCGCCCTGGGGATGAAGGGTGAAGGGGACTGTCAGACTCTTACTGACTAAAAACCAACCCGTGTTCCTCATGTACCCGTGTGTCGGAGGGTCGGGTATCGCCGAAGCATTCCTCGCTACCCCCCGACGGGTATTGGCCCGCCAGATGGTCAGGCGGGCCCCGAACAAAGCCCCCCTTGGCGGCGGATGAAGGTGTTTGGCTCCGCCGCCAAAACACCCAGCGGCCGCAAAGGACGGCAACGCAACACCGCATCTCCTCTTCCTCTGCGGCTCCACCGCGACGCAACGATGTTGCGCCCCCATTTGGTCGCGGAAGATAGGGCGCGCGGCAACGCAACACCGACACGCCTCTCCTCCCGCGACTGCGCTTGACTGCGAGGGACAGAAGAACTGTCCCCCGCACCCGCACCATTGGACGCATCCTGCGCAGGCCTCTGTGAAGCCCACGCGGAGCGTCCCCTCCTGGATCCCTCTTAGCCACTAGACCAATCCACGGTTACTGAGCCCCCACACCACGACAAGGTGGAGCTCCCACGGGGGGGAGTTTCCGATGTCTAGTAAAAGCAATGTTTTTCAATATTGACGGGCATCTGTTTAATTGCTGTTAGTTGTCTTTGTGTTTTAAAGAATTATTATTTAATTCCTCTTTCCAAAATTATCTTTGAGCCTATAAAAATACTTATATCACCTACCTATAACAAAAAGTATAAAACAATTAATACTGCGTCCAGTGCGGCGCGGTGTTCTCTAGCGTGCAATATATTTACAAAAACGCGAACTTGTGAAACAATAGTCAATTAATGGAACAAAGCAAAACCGTTTCAATAGTTTAATTTGTAGAGCTCTTTGCACACAGCTATACATTTTTTTCACAAAGTATGTTTTGCCAATAGACGGACAATTATAATAACAAACTTAAAAAGGCCCATAATCGTCGTCATCAGCTTTGTTTATAATCTGCTCCTCTGCCCATTTTGAGAATGGTTAGATCGTAGTCAACCACGGTAGCCAACTGCGGATTGGCAGACTTGTCCTGATAGACTTCTGAATCTTTTGAGAACATTATGGGAAACTCTCAGACATGCAAGTTTCCACACGATTATTTCCGTCACCCTTTAACTTGTGATGATGAACTATTTCAGCCGTTCATTTTTATTTAAATGTGGCTGTAACATTACACCCACATTTCGCCAGGAATTTTTAGGTCCCACGTTATAGGGGGCGAGCCTATTGCCGTTACCGGGCACACCACCAGACTCCGTGCTGCTACTGAGAATTCCGAAAAATCCAGTAACACTTTTGCCCGACCCGGGAATCGAACCCGGGACCTCCGCAGATTGATCAGCAGTCGCATACGCTATCCACAAGACCACGGAGCATAACTTTGATTATTCTATAAAGTCATCAGTGCGCGCCGTTAGTTTCTCCACTAGACCGCTTTTTGTTAGATAGTAATGTTAAATATTTTTTATATACTTTTTGAGAGTTGCGTAATAGACTTGTATTTTAATTAGTTTATACACAAACTACATATTTGGTATAGTGTTAATTAATAGAATATTCATTGTTACGGCCTGTATTGCAAAGTTATAACCAATACTAATTAGGTAGATAGGTCTAATTAATAAAAATAAATGAGATTTTTTGCACGATACTCAGTGTGTATGTCTATGGTTTTAGTACATGTCCTGTTCTATTGACATAGTCCATCTATGTCCAGTCCATGTTATGTATTACACAAACTCTTGCGGGCTGGTATTAGATTTAAATATTTAACTGCATCATTTCCATCATGTTTCTGATCACTCTCGCGGATTGCCTGCATTATTAGGTATATATAATGTAAGTGGATGCTCCTGTTTCACCATGTCTATTCTGAGGAGGCTAACCAAAAGTATTATGCTTGAGTATTATTATGTACAGTAAATATATACAAGTGATATAGACGGTGTAACAGTTGCAGCACCTTACAAAATGTAAATTGTGTATTATGCAAAACCTGGCGATGAAAAAGAGTGACCGTGAGTTTTATTGCCCGTTCTTTCTCATGGTTCTACCTATTGCTTTGCGAAAGTGGCAGTAAATGTAAATGTAGAGTCTATAAGTAACGATTTTATAAATTTATTATTTTGACGTTCATAAGCGTCACATTGTGACCCAAATGAATAAAGGATTTTTGAATTTGAATATGAACATGCCACTTTGTATAATAATTAGATAGACTATCTATCATTGTGTGTCATTTTAAAAATAGCTATATTTGCAGCCACGTATGTGTCACTTTAAAGATGCTATCTATGCAGTCACTGTGGATGTGTTTCGAAATGAAAAGAAACAAAACGCATAAATTGCTTCTTAGATTAAATTAAACATACATAAAGAAGCTCACTACGTAACTGTTCAGAGTTCCAAGACAGATAACAAAATATCGTAACCAGTAGGACACTAAAATTCTAAAATTACACACGGTATAATATGAACATACTCTGAATACGCTTCGATACAAATTTCGCTACGAAAATGCATTTACAAGGCGTCTGAGATACGATATTATTACTTCAATAGCGAAAGCATACCGCTTCAAAGTGAAAATGTAGTCTACAACTTTATATCTCGAAAAATGTTAAAGTTGTAATATTTGTTTATACGCGACGTGAAGTCACTCGTATCAGACTTCTAATGAACCTTCAATCTCATCATAAAAAGTAATGCACGTCTCCATTTCTTTTACTTACATCACCGACCGCGAAAGCGATAAAGACGACAAACATTTGTGTTTCATTTGTACATATGGCCGTATAACAGCTCAGTTTTCATGTAAAGTTTCTGACTTGATATCTTCATATTTACGATTCATTTCCACTACGAAACGTTCACGATAAACTTGTAGACGACGTTAGGAGGAAATTACCGAATTTACCCGACCGACCTATCGCAGGTGTTTTTCTAACGCCTAAGAAATATATGCAAGAAGGAAAATTCTAAGCGCCTCTTTCAATCCCTAAGGGAGATAGTAGACCTGTTTGTAGGTAAACTCTTGGGGAAAATTCTTTCAACCATAAAAAGTATTCGAATGGTATTGGGCGAAAGTGACTTCGAGCACTACTTAGTAGTTTTTTCCTTAGTTTAAAAAGTTTACGGCTTGTTGGTGTGTTTCTTTTTAAAAAATGTTTTTGGGCCTGATGTGCAAACTTTATGTGGCGTTTTCCTGTACCCACGCAATATGGTGGTATTTCGTGCACCTTTTGCTTGCCACTTCGTTCTGTGAATTGCTTTATTGTTTGAGTAACGATATTCTCGCTGCTTTTACTAATGGTGCTCTTCATATTCGATAAAAACCAGATGGTCTAAAGATAATCATTGATATAGCTATTGATTATTTTAACAGTCAGTTTGTAACTTTACAGAAATGTTAAACGCTGTAACGTATGTCCGGTGCCTACCGAATATGCGTCATAATACCGTCCATATGCTCGGCCAATCAGAGAAGGCCATCGTCCGTGCTCGTGGTGATTGCCATTTATGGTAAAACACCGACACCAGTTCTGATGGAGAGCTCTGGTATATAAAGGGGCTGACAGAGAGGCCGGCACCGATACGTATCGTCACCCTGTCTGATCTACGTGCTACGTCTACGTCGTACGTGTATCATTGTCGCAGCTGTGGGTAAGTTACTACATTTACTGCGTTAGCGTACTGCCCATCCCTCTGCTAGCTGAGGCCGGCTGGCACGGCCTGCCTGACCCTATTGTTTGTAGCTTTTCTAATGCTGCTTGCCTTCAGGTTCCATGTCCACCTTGAGGCTCCGGCTACGCTACCCTAGCTCTATTCTTCTCTTCACTTCAACCTACACCGTCTTCGACAACACTGCTGTCGTACGAGTCTGGCCTTGCCCGCTCATCACGCACACACCGCCGGCGCCTAATCGCTGAAGCCAACGGTCTGCGAGGATCTGCCCCTCTACGCGCAGCCCTTCGAGCAGCCTTCCCTGCACACTACCGGAGGGAACAGCGTGGGAGACTGCAGCCCCTAGTGTTCAGGCCAGTGTCGTGTTGTTGGTCAGTCATATTCGTGCATAGGAAGTGAGACAATACTGGGCAACAAACGTATAAAACCTCTTCTTCGTTTATTCTAGAACCCGTTACAATCAATGAAGCCAATTTCGATAAAATTCTGATCAAGTTGCGAATAACTTCAATGATATTAAATAGAGACTCTACTCGGAGACACAAATTCAAACAGAAATAATTTGATAAACTTCTTCAAATATATTAGAATTCAGATCGCGAAAATTTGGTCTTCCATCGTCGCAGACGTAACAAAACTTCACAAGTGTAAATGATTAACTCACAAATTAAATTATACTACATTTAATTAAATTTCCAATATACATCGTTTGATAGATATCTTATTACCGCGATACTTGGAGTTTCGGTAAAGTTTCATTGATACGAAGTTTATAACTACCGTTCAAAAGTAATTTATAAAACGTATGTAACATATTTTATTGATTTGTCCAGTATGATGCAATCGTTAAATGTATAAATTAAGCAACTTTACGATGCAGATATTTTTTTTATCACAGAAGTGTTGGTAATATAATTTTTATATGTATTTCTGACGAGTCAAATAAAATTAATTGACTGGCAAATTGATTTAGGTACTGTGTGACGTAGCTGTATTATTGATACCGATAAGAAAGTTATTAAAACATCTTAAAAGCATAGCTCTTATTATAATGCCACAAAGCATTTAAAACCCATCTTTTTATTTACACAACAATGGTATTAAATTATTATTCTCGCATGCAAAATCGTATGAAATTACAAACCTGCGTAGAATAGCAAAGAGTACGGGGGGTAGGATCATAATAAATTTTACCGATTTGGGCTCCTAAATTTATCGCTCATCTCATCTATAAAATATAAGAGGGTATTGCATGGCGTTTCAGATGCGCTACATATTCTAAATTAAGTGATTATCCCTCAATGTGAAGGCACATTTTCCGGGTCCACTTTCACCCGTAGGCTAACCTCTCCGCTTATGAGGATCATTATGAGACCTTTCATATACTCGTGACGGGTTCTGCTAAACTGTAATGATTTGAAGTCGTTTCGTATCAGTTGCAGGTTTTCCTGTAAGGATTGGAGTGCGGTTTTAAGAACCGCGAATATGTTCTATATTTGATAATAGTACATATGTTGATATATGGTATGAAATATGAAGATGTTGTTGTTGGCCGAAATTTCGTAGCCCTAGCTTTATAATTAGAGGTTTAAAACAAAAGTTAATTCCCTATTTTACTTCCTCATGGGTGGAATAAAGAAAATCAACCCGTCGTGGATGCAGCTTTCTGCAAGCATATTCCGTCTACTGGTGTTACTATTTACGCAGAATGAGCTCACAGTGTCCTTAGGTCTTCTGGTGACTTTGTCCTTCTTGGGTTTCATTAGCCTTATGACAGGGTCCCAAGCTGGAGGAACATTCCAACCATCTTCCCTATTGAAATTAGGGTGTTTTTTAATTTCAATAGCTTCTCGTATCATCCTTGGAAGAAAACGGTGTTCTTTTGCGAGTATCTGTGGTTCATCAAATCGCAGGTAGTGGTTGGGTCCTTGTTCCACATGTTCACACACAGCATGATGTTCGGGTACTTTGAGATAACTTATACATTCAAGAAAAAGACAAATATCACCTCAGTCTGCCGTGAACATGAATTCTGTAAAGAATTCGAAACGTCGGCTAGTAATAAATTAAAAATATAGTTTCTAGATCATTAGTTTCAAATGTAATAACTTAGTGAAACCAATACATCGCGATAAAATCCGTAAACTGTAGTTTAATTTCAATGAATAACCTATTAAGTTGAACTGATCGACCAATCATTATCACCGACCGACCAATCAGAGAGCAGTGTGTGATTAGCCGTATTTGAAAGTAACCGTAAAATTAAAAGCTCTTCTGTGATTGGTCGAACTGTGTAGAATCGTACGAATTGATTTCCGTCAGTATAGACATTTACGACGAGACGTCGCAAATTGATAAATTTACGGAAATGTTTGCGTAAAGTTATACAATTTATCTCTCGTTTAGAGAATATTGAATGTGTGATTTTTGAAATACAGTGGCCAGAATTCTGAACTTGACAATTTTATTGCTTATTGTTTATTGTTTTTTTAAAAAGACAACTCCCGCATCAGGACTAAATCCTATATTGCAGGTCAACCGCGACACAGTACTGAAAGCTTTATTGACTATATAGTCAATGTGCTGATTGTATGATAATTCAGAATCCATTATTATGCCGAAATCACGCAGCGATGTGAACCTAGTCAGATACTCATTGTTAACAGAGTAGTTAAATGACAGTGGGTTACTTTTACGGGAAAACGTTATTACGGAACATTTATCTAAATTTAAATAGAGTTGATGAATTAGGTCAGATTGCAATTGCAAACAGTCCTCAATACTTGTAACAACTTTAAAAAACTTTGCATCGTCTGCATATAATAAAAAAATTGAAAAGTGTAAGCTTTCTCCTATATCATTGATTTATACTATAAATAACAACGGTCCTAAATGTTATCCTTGTGGGATTACCGAGGGAATTTTAAGGAATATAAAGATATCTATTAATAGAAACAGCCTGAGAGCGGTTTTTGATGTATGACTTTATCCAGCGTAGCAGATCGCCGTGTATTCCGATTTTCCACAGCTTTTCTATTAGCAAATCGTGATTAATTTTATCTAAAGCTTTTGAAAAATCGGCATACACCACATCTATTTGCTTCTTTTAATCCATATACTTAACTAGAAAATGTGAAAAAGTGAGCATATTAGTCTCTACAGAGCGCCCCGTACAAAAACCATGTTGTTTAATTGAAATATGATTACGCACATCATTTGCTATTATTCGTGTAATTTTATTATTTTTTCTAGTATTTTACCAAACAAACGAGTTTTAGATATAGGTCTAACTCTATAGTGCGTAACGTCATCTCGCTTGTCGTTTTTAGATATAGGGGTGACAAGTGCCTGCTTCCATATAGTAGGGAAAGCGCCTGTTGCCAGGGATTTTTGATATATAATACTCAACGGTTCGCATAACTGATCAGCACAGTTCCTAATAAATAAAGGATGCACCTCATCGTGACCAGCGCCTATATTGAAGTCTATTTGCTTGAGCTCTTTACGAATTGATTCCGTGGAAATAACTACAGATCCAAAGATCAACAGGGCAATCCACGGGCGGACAGTTGTAATCTGTAATAACTGGATGTGGTGGGGTATGAATAAATACAGAATAGAAATATTCATTGAACAAGTTACAAGTGTCTTCACCAGTATTTGAGATACGCTCGTGTAATCTAAAATTTAATTTTAATTATTTTAATCTAAAATTTTTAAAAGTGCAGGACTCAAACTTGAGACCTGGTCGCATCTATTGTATGCTAGTGTGGTTAGTTATATGTAGTTACCTGCCATGTTTGTTTGATGCAAATAAGTGTTCCTGGCACTCACATTAGTTATACAATAGGTGCGACAACGGCTCTAGTTGGAGCATTTCTGTACTTACTTATAGTAAACTATTTTCTTGTTTCTTCCTTTTTAGACCCCTTTTTTTACGTAGGCGGGTTATAGTTTCTAAACTTATTTTTTTATTTAATTATTATTTCGAATAATTAATACATTTGTTTGGAATAGCAATAATCAACGCTAAATAAACTACGCAACACAGTGGTTCCGAAATCGGGTTGGATAAATTTATATTTAAGGTGGTTTCACCCTCTGCAGCTTTAGCTCGCTAGAGAAAGTAAAGCGAGCCTAACACCTACATTGAAGCCATTCTATCCAATATAGAAAATATCTTGCTGGCTGGTGCGAGGAGCGCCGTGACAGCCTTCGAAGCGCTGGCGTACAGCGCTAGCCTCCATGCCGGCCTTCGCTGTTGACTTAAAGAATGCCTTTAACTCAGTCAACAGGGACACTTTGTTGACACAAGTTAAATTGGAAACACCCCAAATTTACAATTTTCTTTGGCAATGTTATAGACACCCTTCTAAATTAATATACAAAGAACATCTTTTAGAATCTGCCGTCGATTGTCAACAAGGTGACCCTCTTGGACCACTAATTTTTAGTTTGGCCATCCATCCAGTTATAACCCAACTAAATTCTAAATTAAACATCTGGTACCTAGATGATGGAACCCTGGGCGGTGACGTAGAGTCTGTGTATCAAGATCTAGCACTTCTGAAATCAAAATTTTTATCCATAGGCTTAGAACTGAATACAAAGAAATGTGAAATTTTTATTGATGACAATCTAGATAAATCCTCTATTCTTTCAAAATTTCAATATTTGGCTCCCAATATCACTCAAGTTGAAAAAAGTTCTCTTCGCCTCCTGGGGTCTCCAATTTTAGACGACGGTTTTGATTATTTTATACAGGAAAAAATTCAAAATTTTAGTGAAATTTTTGACAGGTTACTCAAAATTAATATACATTCGGCTTTCACTATTATTCGACATTGTCTTTTTGTCCCTAAATTTACGCACGCATTACGGTGCTCACCTTTTATAAAAAATCCAACTCCACTGATTCAAATTGACAAAATTATACAGAATACCCTGAGTAAAATTTTGAATGTGGCCCTGAACGACCGGGTGTGGCTACAGGCGTCCTTACCTGTGCGCTTGGGCGGCCGGCGTTCGCAAAATTACCGACGTAAGCCTGCCAGCGTTCTTGTCATCGGTCCACAACACTGCAGAATTGACTAGGAAAATTTTAGCTCCCACACTGGTTGATTCTGAAGTGCCGTGTAAGACCGATGCCTTGAACGCTTGGAGAAATGCTTGTCCAGCAACTGAGTTACCCCGAAACTTATCCTCCCAGAGGCAATGGGATGGGCCGCTTTGCAGCGTGGTACGAGAAAACCTTCTCAATACATCGTCCAACGCTGCGGAGCGTGCTCGCCTGCTGGCTGTGGGAGAATGGGAATCGGGCCTCTGGCTTCAGGCACTGCCATCGTCCAATATAGGTACCATGTTGGACGATACGACCTTCCGCTTCGCTACTTGCCTCCGTTTAAGTGCGTCATGTGTCTCTCCGCATCGTTGTCACTGTGGAGAGGCTGTCAATAGCCTTGGTCACCATGGCCTGTCATGCAGCAGGAGCGCGGGTCGTATTTCTCGACACGCCAACCTCAATGACATACTGCGCCGTGCTCTTGCCACCACTGGTGTTTCAGCCCAACTTGAACCTCAAGGCTTGGCACGCGACGATGGCAAAAGACCAGATGGGATGTCGTTACTGCCGTGGAAGCTGGGTAGGCCTTTGGTATGGGACGCAACATGTGTCGATTCCCTTGCGCCATCTCATCTTCCCAGCACAGCAGGTTGTGCGGGCGCTGCTGCTGCTACAGCGGAGACACTCAAACGGCGCAAATATGTAAATCTAATAGGAGATTATGTATTTGAGCCGTTTGGGGTCGAAACATTGGGGCCATGGGGTCCAAGTGCGCGATCACTTTTTAGAGATCTCGCAAAGAGACTTATAGACGCCTCGCGTGACCAGAGGGCTGGCACGTATTTGGCTCGAAAAATAAGTATAGCCATCCAACGAGGCAATGCTGCCAGTCTTCTGGGCACGCTTCCAATTGACTGCGATGCGGATGAGTTTCATGACGCCTTCTAAATTTTAATTTTATTTTTTTTTAATTTTCCCTTGTATATAGTAATTCGTTTTTTTTTTATTATTTTAAGACGTAATTTAATTATATAATTAATTGTAAACAGTAGACTTACATTCTTGTAAATTTTTTTAATTATTTTCCATATCCCGATGGACATGTAAACTAACCGTGCAATATTTAAAAGAAGAAAGAAAGCAAAATAGGTAACGCAAAGCGTCTGAACCGCGCGAATTGTAAGTGCAACCGCGTTTTAAACTTATATTTTGACTCAAGCAGTATAATATATGTCCATATTTGTAATGTGCTCACCAATATCTTTCTTTTGATGCCAAATACGTAATGATTATCTCAATTTGGTATTTTTTGAGGTTGGAAGCTGAGGTATTAATTCCGAAATAGAAAGTCGTAGTTCAAAGAGATTTTCGCTATTTTTGTCACAAAATATTTTATCATTTGAGTTTCTAAATTGGCACCACACATATAATATTATTCATGCTAAAAGTAGCAGGCATTAAAATGTTAATTTACTTGTAACAATATTGAACAAAAATTGCCAAATCCTTCCATAATAGGTACGTAAATCGAATATAAAGTAACGTTTTTATAAGCATGGTAACACCGAATTTTATAACAATAAAGTAAGCAATAACATGGAATAATGGCTTGTCTGTTGCCGTCTCCTAAGTTACGTAACATTCTAGTTAGCGCCGACTTTACTTGCGATTTATTTTTGGCATAAAATATACTAAGTACTTGATTTTTTATCTGCGTGTTTACTAAAAATGAAAGGATGGATTGAGTGTGTAAGACGCATCCACATTAGTGGGCAAACGACAACGTGGTGGTTTCCTAAGAGACGCAATCGTCTGACTAAAGCCAGGCGAAACTGACGTCTACACCGAACAATGAGACACTACAGACGGACGGACAAAATAACTGAAACCTTTGATATACATACATCTAATCCCCTACCCCAGTGTATTGAATTCATAGTTACATATATACTTCGGCATTACCCACTAAACTAACTACACAGTGTGTGTAAATTGAAGAGCTGTCAACCAATTTTTTTCAGTTTATGATGCCAATTACAAACTCTTATATCTTCCAGATGTATCTGATCTATCACAATAATCAGTAGGTACTGGTATATGCATAACATAAACATAATGGTTACTACCCAGTATCACCATCGTAAGCTAAATGTGTACCAAATACAATCCCTAAAGTTCCGTTTGTCCCAAAAGAGCTTCTTTCTTCAGCCGCATTAATAGAGCGGATTACTCCTATCTACTCCAGTTCATGCTCCAAAATGGCTGAAATTCGTATTAATCTACTCGAACAATCCTATAGTATGTAAGCTTAGTATTCAAAGCTTGAGAGCTATAAATTCTACGTCAAAATGCTTTCTCCGTGCACGCCCACATTGCACCTTCGACGCCCATTTCGATCAAATTACAGCGATAATTCGTATTTGCGAGCGGTTTGCAAGATTTCAAAGGATTTTAAAATATTTAAAGGCACTTGACTGATTCAAATTATTGAAGCGAAACTGTTTACTGGAATTCTTAGTCCAATAAATATGTACCCACACTGCACATTGTTAATATTTTGGAAAACTGATTCCTATTTTCAGAAATGTATTGAATGTCGATACAATATATTATGTTTTTTGGCAAATATGAAAGCTAGTCATTAAGAGTTAATTATATATTCTAAGGTCCTTTCATACTGTGGTTTGTCAAACGTAGGCCTTCGATGAATTATGTTGTATGAATGAGTTATTTTGTTGCAAATATTCACTAGCCTAATTATAATAATTTGCTATCTGTATAAAAATGATACTTGCGATCTGTCCAGTGATATTAAAATTGATTAGAATTCAAACCGTTGCCAAAAATATATTTTATCTAGAAACTATTTATTCTTTAAACAATAAAGATTTATTGCTAACTTTTTGACAATTGCTATGCACCTAACATCTAAAAAGAAATCGAATGTCTCAATAAGATAACTTTTAAAAATTTTGATGGAATATAATATTTGATTTTCTGTTATTGCAGCTGTAATGGATATACAGAATGAAAATTTGATCTCGTTTGATGAGATAGAATCCGTTGGCAGACGTACGAATGCTCGGAAAGCGTGGGCTATATCGTTGAGCGTCAATAGGTTTCGTAGGCACGCTTTTGATACAGTACACAAATATAAATTATTTCCTTTATATCGGTAGTACGCAATTTAGGGGATCTGGGTAGGTATTTATGTTTTGACCATTCATGTAATTGGCGAGGGCGCAACTTCAGTGAAGTTATGTTTGTTATGATTATGTTTTATCCCCGAAGATGTAGGCAGATTACACACCCACCCACACTTCGCTAGTTATGTTTCGGTCCCAATGTAATAGAGGGCCAGCCTATTGCCATCTACCGGGCACATTATTAAACGAGCGATAATTTATTTATAATGCACACATAACTTCGAAAAGTCCGAGGTGTGTGCCCGGGGTATCTGGGGATCGAACCCATGACCATCGTCTCGGCAGTCCGTTACGTACACCACTGGGCTATCGCCGCTTTTCAGAAACTGACTCCAAATTATCTTAATCAGAATAAATTAGTTCAAAAAGAGCAGTAGGTAGGTAGGTATTTACTAAACTGTGAACAAACGCTGCCAGATTTGGAGCAGTCATGGTCGATTTATCTCTGAATCTGTAGCGGATTAAAACAAAGGGAGGGTGCGGCACATGACTTAAACTTGTGAAATACGATCCGTGGAGGGGCCTTATCTCAAGTGAAAATGAGTACCAGAATATTAGCAACTGAGGTCGCTGCTTTTTTTGTTTCGAGTTTAAATAAACGCAATATACGCTGAGGACTACGAGGGAACGTTGATTTAGAATAGCTGTAGCATTCCATTGGCATTACATATTTTATTTCATTAAAGTGTTTCGTATTCAAGGGGAATATACGCAAAGGTACTTCTCAAATTTCTTAAGTAAATTTTAATACGCTTTCGGATCACTTTAGTCCAGTCAGTTTTTTGTTAAGAGCGTTTATGCCGTCGGAGGCGATTTTGCGGGTTTTTATTGTTCTATTATGTCACGGATAAATAACAATTAATATAAAAGATATAGAAAATATGAAAGTTCAGCTTTTTATCAAAAGAGTGCTAAAGGAAAATATTTGGGATACTATAGTAAATATTTTAAAACGGATGAATTTAAAAAACTCATTTTGGTCATTTCTGTAGCTTAGGCCAACATTAATGGTCGCTAGTGCTATGAAAACTTAGCGTTCTATAATTCTGTAAATGAACTGTTTGTATGTGACCTGGTATTTAAAATAAACTGTTTTTGTTATATTGCTGTTAGGTCTAGGCAACATAATAGGCTATAACTATCACACTATCACATGTACAGACTTGACGTTTTAGCAAAAGTTGTTCAGTCTAATGAGCATTTTCTGTTGTCTTATAAAAATCGAAGATCTGAAACATCTAATGAGGAACTAAGAGAGCCCATCTGCACTATACCATATACATCCTTGACGGTTAAGCAGGTTAAGTAAGCTAGCTAGCAGGTTAAGTCCAGTATGGTGAAGTTTTCTGTTAGGAACTAACATTTTTTACAACGCACTTTTTTTAACGTCTGCCATTTTGTTTACGTACAGTTACTTTAGTATGTGATTTAGCCACACATGAGATATTGTGTACGTTAAATGTTCATACATTGTAAAATAATATAGATGATTAATTAAATTTTCTTTTTGGGTATGCGGAAAATGAAGAGATCGCGTGTCCTTATTCATGCAAGATAAAAAATTGCAATGTCTCACAGCACACGTCGCATAAGCTTTAATACGACTTGTGCTATAAAGCTAATAAAAAGGTAACAAACAAAAAATAACCACGCGCCAGCTCCAAAAACATGTCTAGAATAACTTAACACGGCAACACGGTTATTCGGGCTCGCTCTTCCCGTACGATTGACCTGTCTAGATACGTTCGTCTAAGGACTATGGATTATTAGACCGTGATAATTATAAAGCTGAAGACTTTATTAGTTTGGTTGAGTACAATAATCCCTGGAACTACCAGTCCGATTGTCATCATTATTTTTGCACTTTACATAATTATAGTGTTTGTATTAATCATGTTAGGCTGTGAAACATTATGAGATATGACTTACAGGACCAGCGCACTAACTGTGATGGTTTGTTATTTGAAGTCAGAATATGGCAGCAAAATTTATATTGTAGATTCCCAAAGGCCCGGTCAATGCCTCTAAGAGACACAGTTTATTGGGAGATATTGATATGTACATGAGATATTCATACTTATATTTAAGTACACAATCAGACTCTTTAAAGCTATTTTTGTATCACAAAGAAGTTACTTACGCCTTGGAGCCTAAGGTCCGATAACTAGTCCAACCAGATATGACAGAATATTAGCTTTTCCATAGAGCGACTGTCGTCTGACCTCTGTAACCCAAAGGGATAGCGATATTCCATGACTTGGGCCAGTATCAGTTTATTTGAGGGTACTGACTCCCCGTAACGACTTTCAAAGATCTTCATGAAAGCCGGAACACGGTTCAGCGTGCTCTCCGAGGCAAGGGATAAGCGATAATTAATACGCATTTAACTTCGAAAAGTCAGTGGTGCGCGCCGTGGATTCGAACCCGACAAACCCTTTGCATAGCAGTCCGTTGGTATCTCAAGTAGTCTATCTGCCTGCTGATAATTAAACAATGTGTCAATCTCGAACAATAGAGGTCAAATTAAATGATAATGACATTTAAATTAGAAGAATATCAAATCTGAGTTAATTTAAAATCTAATCTCATTTCGTTCAAAATATAATTTCAATGTCTTATGAAATACGGGAATTGGCCTTCTTATTTACTATCTAAGTAACATTTAATAAAAATAGGGATTTATATCATCGCACACTGTTTGAAATAATTTTAGGTGAATATATATGGTATAATTAAAATATTTTGCAAATTAACATTCGTTTATTTTGTTCTTACTTTTAATTAATTAAATATTTTCTTTTACCTGACTCTTTTGGTTTTGTATTTAGTGTTATTCATGGGTTTTCATGCATTAATTACACAATAAATGTATATTTGAAATGTGACAATTATAAATTATTTCTATATAAAAATTATTATAAATAGTCGTTGTTATCCTGAGAAACATCATCCTACTTAACAAATAATATCAAGCTTTATTTGATACTTTTAAATGCATATGCATTGAAAATAATTCATTTGAATACTATCATATCATAATCGACGTATTACATAGACGAATACTGTTCATGTATGGCAAGAAGGATCAAGATTATTATTTCACGCGATACCGTCATAGTGCGCCGGGTCTCACATTCGCGGTGCGCGGGCGACCGCGGTACTACAAATACCTAAACTCGAGCCACCGCTCGAGGCGTATACGCTCTTAAATCTATGACTTACATCAGCTTAGCTTACTTCTTTAAACTTACAACTTCCAGACTGTTGCAGTGATAGGTGATATTAATATAAATATCTCTCCAAACAGCACTGATTCTCGCATGCATCAATACCTCAATTTATTTGCGTCACATGGGCTCCTAACAGCACATCAACTCCCAACTCGCCTAAACAGCTGCTTAGATCACGTTCTACTAAAAACCAGCAATAAAGCGACAACTTTGGTGCTCGCGACTTCAATTACGGATCACTCTGGTATCTTATTAAGTCTTGAATCTTGTAATACAATAAAAAAACAACACAAAATCACTTCATCTCGTCTTGACCTTACAAATGCCATAAAAGACATCGAATGCTACGACTTCTCTAAAATTATGTCAATGGACGATCCTAATCTAGCAACGAATGATCTGATATGTAAATTGTCATCCATAGTAACAAGAAATACTATCCATAGAACTATTCCATGCAAAATCAGAATCATCAAACCTTGGATTACTGTTGGGTTACTGAGATGCATTCTTAACCGGGATAGAATGCACAAAAAAACTAACAAAGAACCTGATAATGCAATTCTCAAACTCACATACCTACAATACCGCAATTTTTTGAGTATGAGAAGCAAGAGTTTTTGAAAGCTAGGAATAACCCAAGAAAAATGTGGAATACTATAACAAAAATTACAGATTCTAAAGTCAACACACATTTACCATCTGAACTCTTAAATCTTTTTCACTCACCCCTAAAATCAGTTGACTCTGTTAATCACTATTTCACGCAAGTTGGCAAGAATCTAGTGAACAAAATCACTTACTCTAAGGACAACTCTCAAACACTGTTCAAAAATAGACATACTATGCCAAACTCGTTAGTCTTGCTGGATACGGATGAGAGGGAAGTCGAGCTTATGATCAAAAAGCTTCGGACTGACAGCGCTCCAGGTTGGGACGGTATACCTCCTAAGTTACTAAAATCTACTAGCAACATCCTAGTACCTCTAATAACGCACATTTGAAAACTCTGTCTGTCTACGGGTGTATTCCCTAGAGCACTAAAAAAAGTAGTACATCCCATTTTCAAATCGGGTAGCAGAGACAGTTTCAACAATTATCGCCCTATCTTGGTTCTCCCAGCAATTTCGAAAATTTTGGAAAAGATTCTCTACAAGAGGCTTAACGGTTATGTAAACAAATTCAGACTTTTATCGCAGAACCAGTTTGGCTTTCGAAGGGGTTTATCTACCGAAGATGCTACGCAGTCATTACTTAATTGTGTGGTAGACAAAATCGATAAAAACTTTAAATGCATGGGTGTATTCCTGGACCTCTCGAAGGCATTTGATACTGTCTCTGTTCCCATCCTCCTTTCCTAGTTGGAGTCGATTGGGGTACGCGGCACTGCTTTTGACTTATTCAAGAGCTTTCTATCCGACCGAACACAGTGTGTTAAAATAGGAGATTTTTTTAGCGGACAGGAATCCGTAGAGTTTGGTGTCCCACAAGGAAGTCTAATCAGTCCTCTCTTATTCTCCATCGATGTGAACGAGCTCTGTGAACTCTCACATCCATCTGCAAATATAGTAGCCTATGCTGATGACACTGCCATTGTTATATATGGACGTGATTGGCATGAGACATCAGTCATTGCAGACGATATATTAAGACAAATTTCTTGCTGGCTGTCCGAAAATAGCCTTACCTTAAATGTAGACAAAACAAATTTTGTCACCTTCAGCTCTCGACCTTCGACCCAACCAGCTGAACACTCAATATCGATCAAGGTACACCATTGCAACACTAAACACGCTAACTGTGCGTGCCCTCCAATAAACAGAGCTCCGGTAGTAAAATATCTCGGTCTGTATCTCGACTCCTGTTTGTCATGGAAAACCCACCTACATAACTTATCATCACGCATCAAAAAACTTATATTTGTTTTTAAAAAACTAAGACTATCAGCACACACTGATATCTTAAACATGGTTTACAGCGCACTTTGCGATTCCATTGTAGGCTACTGTATCACTGCCTGGGGAGGAACCGCAAAGACTACGATCATAGAAGTAGAACGTGCCCAACGTGCTGTGCTTAAAGTTCTTCTGGGCAAACCCTTTCGCTATCCCACTCACAAACTGTATTCGGATCACAGATCCCTCACAGTCAGACAAACTTTCATTCTTCGCACAATTTTACGTAAACACGCCTCTATTCAACCTCCAGACACCTCTAGGCCCATTCCAAGAAGAAGACCTGTCCCCACTTGTCCGAAACTACGGACTACTATAATTTTTTGAGCTCTCTGCTATATAACAAACTGCACGCAAAACTTAACATTCACTTGCTAAACGCTTACCAATTTAAACAAAAAATAAAAGATTACCTCAAAACATTGGATTACGATGACACAGAGGAACTCCTGAAGCCATTAAACATTTAATACATAATATATCACACAGAATACTACACTACACTACACTTAACTAAACTACACCACACCACACTACACTACACTACACTACACTAAAATACATAACACTATACTACACTACAGTAAACTACGTTACACTACCCAATTTCACGTTATAATTTCGGATTGTTTGTTGTTTTTAGCTTAAGTACTCTTAGATTTTTATATTTTTTTATTATTATTGTTTTCTTATTAATCACTTGTTTGTCGTTACTACAGTCCATAATGTCGCTTGCATGTGCCTATTTATAAAATAAAACTAATGTACATAACGTTGGACGGTTGGATGCCCTCATAACACAGGATTTTCCTAGAATGGGGGTCATTGATCGATTTACTTGAATTCTATTTTTTATAAATACTGTGATTGTGTCCGTTAATTCGTGTACCTTATGACAAATAAAGTTATTATTAATAACTTTACCATTCATAGTAAGATATGCTTTCGTATCTCCAAATGCTACAATTTCAGTTCGAAAGCGCCCAAAAAATAAAACTGGAAAGAGAATTTATTATTTTTAAGGCTTACTGCCCACAAGGCACATCGATGTGTCAAGTCAAAAAGTTCTAGCTGGTGTTCAGAGGCACTCGCGCAAACGTGACAATGTCGCAAGTTTTACCTGAGAATGCAAATCCGCTCTGCACCTTGAATAGAAAAAGCCTTGGCCGCGTATCAAAGTACATGTCCTTGTTCTTCTGTAATACCTAGTGTGAACTTCTTTGAATACTGTTAAGTATTATTGTGAGATTTACGAACAATTTATTCATCTTCATCATCATCAGCCTTTAACAGTCCACTGCTGGACTAGGCCTCTCCTTTGAAAGGAGGAATTGGCCTACTATACCACGCTGGCCAAATGGGTCGGTATAGGGTTTGTATCAAGTTTTCCTTCTCTTACAGTAATGTTCTCTGCATAATATGCTCCCTCTGTCGACTCTTACGACACCCATGGGATGATATTGGGTGGTGACATTCCGTATTCTTAATCCGTCACCACACGGACGTTTGGACGATTCATCTTATTTACTTTTAAACCCTTTTAAGCCTTAGAGTAAACGATTAGTTGCTTTTGTATTAAAAGTAGTTCCCAATTTCCTTGTCATACATAACAAGCTATTATGTATTCCTGATTTGCCTTTCTTATAGTATTAAATAGCTTCGTTTTATAAGCAGTGTAATTGTTTGATGTTCTCTGAACAGATTGGAGACATCCTAAAAATAGGACAGGTTAGAAGCACCCTGAACAGAAGGGCATGCAAGAGGAATCTGATGGGAGTGAATGAAGCAAGAGAGATATGTCAGGATCGTTGCAAATGGCGTTCCATAGTCTCTGCCTGCCCCACCGGGAAACAGCCGTGAGTCTATGTATGTATTTATGAATGTTGTTGTTTGTTATCAAGTTGGTAAATAACAATATTAATAAATGTACGTTAGCAGCTCATAATACAAAATAATACTAAAACGTAGTATTTATTACTATAAAATCTACTAAGAGTCACATGAGCGCCATGAATGTTTGACTTATCAGAGACGAATCTATCTATACGTAAGTAAATTACTCCTAAGGCCAACATGGCATCATCATTACACGCTTATCTTTAAAATGATTATATCTCCCTCTGAAAGATACGAAATAATTTATTCTATACGTACTTAGCGAGTAAATAATGTTAGTCATTAACAAAATGCTGCACAAATGCATAAGTATCAAGTGTGCAAAATTAAAGGAAAGATAAGATAACAGCCCCGCTAAGGTAGCTTGTATATTCACTCGATCTCATTTATCCACACGAGAGGCTGATTAAGAAAATTCCGTCTAAAAATGTGTAAGCACAAGTAATATCTTTCAACCGTCACTTACACCTGTTACATAAATTATTTGTAATTGAATTTCCCTACAGACTTGAATAAATAAAGTAGTAGGAAATTATACAGAGTGTTAAAATTTCTATCAAAATGTTAGGTATATTGGCAACGTCTGACGTTGATGAATTGAATTCATTCGATGAACCCCCTTCATTTATAAAGCTGGAAATTAATTCAGCTGTTGAGTGGCTCTAGAACGAATATAGCTTGCCTCAAGTGCGAAAAAATTTATGATATTTTTTTTTTATCAAACAATCAGTCAATTCAAGCAAATTGTAATTATAGCATGGCCGTAAATTATTTTTAATCTCGATCAAAATTAGAATCAGTCTCATTTACGTAATCAAATTATTAAAATGCTTAATTTGCTGCGAATTACTTTGGAGATTTTTAAGCAATTTGCTCATTCTTTTATTAAACCAAATTACAATCTATACAGTGCCATAAATATAAAAAGCTATGTTTTATTAACTAATTTTCGTTTTACTGTACCTAGATTAAAAAGAATTAGTTTTTAGTTACGTACCATGTTTGCGACCAGCGTTTGTTCATAAAAGTTGCTTTAACATAATTTCTGACTTTAATAATTAACGTGCTTTATTTTATTTCTAAAGTAAACTATAAAATTTTTAACTTACTGCTATTTTTGATAGTGATAACATTTTGGATTTGATGTTAATTGTTTAAATAAGCGCCCGCCAACCTCAATCTTTGATAAAATAACATTTTTCGATGTTAATGTGCTTGTGTTTTTTAAAACCCTTTATTAGCTCACAAAATATGGGTGTATACCGATAGTAGGGTACATATTAAACTTGGGTTTTTCTGTCACGAAATTCTCAGTAGCCGCACGGAGTCTGGAAATGTGCCCGGTACGGCAATAGGCTCGCCCCTTATTACGTGGGACTAAAGTATATCTGGCGAAAAGTGGGTGTAGAAATACACCTCTGCCTACCCCTTCGGGGATTAAAGGCGTGACGTTATGTATGTATGTATGTATATTAAACTTGTAGCCAAATATTCACCATTCTTGGCATCATCATCATCCTCCTAGAGTTATTCCAGTTTCAACCTGGGATCCGCTCACTAGTCTAACTAGATTTGGCTGAATATTAGTTTTTCCACGAAGCGACTGCTTATCTGACCTCCGCAACCGGAAGGGATAGCGATATTCCAGATTTCCATTCCTGGCATATGAGACATATATTAATAAACTGTATGAAAGAGATATGAAAAAAAATGGGAGCAGCCCGTTATGAAAAGTTGTTTTGCGAGCACCAGACGTCTTCTTAGCCTAAGGAGATGCCACGTTCGCAACGGGGTCAATAAACTTCATTGCGATGAACACACCTATTCGCTCACAATGCAGTTTATGCTTTCCATTTTCACCAATTGAGTGTTTTGACTCAAGGTTTTGCCGGCTCAGCACAGCGCATATGACTGTATAAGCTAAATAATATTGGGCATAGGTATAACATTTTACTAGCATTATCCTGGTTGCATTAAGGCAAAGATTTTTATCGAGATTACACACTAAATAGGTGCGACCTCAGTTTTGCGTATGATTAATACACACAATATATGCAATTTTTCTACATTTCAGGAAATGAAGAAACATCCGGAACACATACAGAATCGAATAACACAGTTGCCAAGAACATATGGTCTGGTTGTAAGCATGCTTCAGCATATAAATCGTGTTACAAATAGCCAGCTCGCCTTACTCCTAGCTTAATTGTCTGTCGAATCAGTTCTCTGTACCACGAAGCTTGACAGATGGTAGTGGTGTGGATAACACTACACTGTGTCTTGAATGCATTTTACGTTAATAGCCTACGCTCGTGTTAAATGGCCTAGGAACCCCGTCGAAGATAGATATATTACATAATATATATGAGTATTCATAGAATAAGTCTGATCGTAAATCAATTATAATTTTGTGCAAATAACAGCTTAAGCTATATCGAGAATATAAACTCTTCTAGATGTACAGATTATACATTATATTATTATATTTATTTATTTATTTATTAATTTATACACTAGATTGTGTACAGGTTGACTTAATGCCTTGGGCATTATCTGCCAGTCTACCTTTGAGCGGTGCTGAGAAACGTAGTAGGTGTATTAAATATTTATACTACAATTACAATATTACAAATAATAGACATAATATGTATAATAATATATACTTAAATAAGAAGGCAAACATACATACACTATACATATATACTATCTATATACAATATATATACAATAAATACATGCATACTATAATATAATATGGGAATTAAAGATAGGATACATAAAGCCGCCATACAGTAACTACGTTATGATAAATAATGTAAATAGAAATAAAGATACAAATCCTATGACACATCCGCTGGTCTTGCCAACAAGAGCTCCTTCACTTTTGCCTTAAATTTGTATTTGGTATTGCACATCCTGATTTCTAGAGGGAGGGCATTCCAGAGGAGAATAGACTGAACGAGAAAGGAAGAGTGAATAAGAGATGTGTTATGGGAAGGGATAGTAAGAAGAAGATTATTAGACGATCGCAAGTTTCGGTCGTGGTTGGAACACAGATACTGATATTGACAAGTTAAATAATTCGGGGAAGAAGGAGACATAAGAATAGAATATAGGGTAGTGAGAGCACGCAAACTGCGACGATGACGGATAGGAAGCCACTTCAATTGGGAACGATAAGTAGACACATGGTCATACTTGCGAAGATTGAAAACGAATCGAATGCAGTTATTGAGAAGACGGTCGAGTTTGTTGAGAAGATCTGCATTCAGGTCATAGTAACATACATCACCATAGTCGATTAAGGGAAAAATCAAGGTCTGCACAAGCATTGTCTTGGTCTTGGATGGGAGTATGTTCTTGAGGCGGTAAAGCGTCCGTAGAGTGCCGGTGACCTTTTGACTCACCTGGGTCACTTGAGTTTGCCAATTAAGTGTAGCATCCATATACAGCCCAAGATTTTTAACCACAGGGTACCAATTTATGTCCGTACCGTTGTATTTGATTGTTGGCAAAGATGTTGTTTTTAATTTTCGTATCAGGCCTTGGCTGCCCAAGACAATAGCCTGACTTTTATTTGGATTGACAGTCAGCCCGAACCTTGTAGTCCAATTCTGTATTATAATATTATGATGTCCCTTTTTTGTGTGTATGACCGAGATAAAATACAAAACTACCAAACGAATTTTTGGATGGTTCTCACCTATCTATAGGGTGATATCTCCGGCAGGTTTAAGTGTATACCTAATTCTTCTCTTTGGGTGTTTTTATTTTGCGTCGTTGTGCTACAGCCAGTTAATTTACGCCAAGTTCGCATTTGAATACCTTACGGTGATATAACGTAAAGACTACTAATACCGAGGTATTTCGTGACATTTGGAAGCAAGCGGGAAAAATAAGCATTTGTAAATATTTAAGCCTGTGTTAAAATATTATTTCAGCTAAAATGGACATTAAATTTTGTATAACTTCTATTATTATGTGACTTTTCAAAAGATTTATTAATGAAAAAAAAATAGTTTTATAGTAAAGTCGATTTTGCCTAATTCCGAGGTATTTTCAGGCTTGAAACCTAATACCGCGGTAGTCGGTTCCTAATTCCGAGGTAGAATACAAAGGAGTTAATTGGCTCCGTACAGCAATCTTATAAGTTAAATAATAATAGTAAAATAGTAGTGCTATTTCTTGAAAATATGCTCCTACTCTAGTCACAAAGGAGTTTATAAATAAAATAATAAATGTTTTAAAAGTTGAAATTAAACTACAGTTTACGGATTTTATCGCGTTATATTGGTTTCACTTGTTATTACATTTAAACCGAATGATCTAGAAACTTACTTATTACTAGCCGACGTTTCGAATTCTTTACAGGATTCATGTTCACGGCAGACTGAGGTGGTATTTGTCTTTATCTTGAATTTAAAAGTTATCTCAAAGTACCCGAACATTTTTCAACTTTTGGTGTTACTATCTACGCAGAATGTGCTCACTGTGTCTTGATGTCTTCTGGTGACTTTGTCCTTCTTGGGTTTCATTAGCCTGATAACAGGGTCCCAAGCTGGAGGAACATTCCAACCATCTTCCCTAGTGAAATTAGGATGTTTTTTAATTTCAATAGCTTCTCGTATCATTCTTGGAATAAAGCGGTGTTCTTTTGCGAGTATCTGTGGTTTATCAAATCGCAGGTAATGGTTGGTTCCTTGTTCTACATGTTCACACAAAGCAGACTTCGTCGAGCGTTTGTGTTTAATATCAGCTATATGTTCCTTTAGTCGAATGCCTATGCTTCTCATGGTTTGTCCAATGTATGAGAGCCCACACTCACAGTTAGAGATGGGCGACGGATAAATACTCGGAAGATAAAAACTCGAGTATTTATCGGAAATGGATAAATACTCGTTTTTACCCATTTTTATCGGATATTTACTCAAAATGATGGATATTTATATTTTATTGCGAATCAGTTGGTTATTTTTATAAATTTAATGACTAGTATTAGTATTATTTGTTGTCAGAATAGGTAGGTACGATTAGTGCTGATATCAAGACGAAGCAACGTGTTTTTCACTGCAACCTATCCCAGGCTCTTTCTTTATAGTAATAGGCGGCAAACAAGCAGACAGATTGCCTGATAGTAAGCAATTACCGCCGCCCATGGACACAAGCAACCCCAAAAGAGTCACAAGTGCGTTGCCGCCACTTGGGGTTGGGAAAAGAGATGGGATGAGAAAGAAGGAATAGGGGATAGGGCCTCCGGCACGGTCCTTTTGTCCCGTTCTTTTGTTTTGCTTATCTCGCCCTCCACCCGGTATCTCCGCACCGCATAGTGTCCGATACCAGTATATATGTATAATCTACGATCGCTATGTCCTGTACAGACAGATACTGATGAAGAATGCGTGGATTTGAGAGAATCGAGAAATTAGTTCCAGTTTGTAAATTGCTTTTCTAATAATGATGAACAAGCGTCTTATAGTGATGGTAGTTTATTTCAGAAAATATTTATGATTATAGTGATTGATTCTAAAAGTATTTACGATAAGTAGTAAACCAAATTCTCATATTGACAGTAATTGACAAAATATTCGTAAGTGTATTGAAGTTATTGTTATTATAATATCTGGGGGCACGGCAGTGCCCACACCAAGTCGAGCAAAAAAGCGGCACGGCGGCCGTACCATCCTTTTCTCGAAGCAATTCAGGCCATTTTCGACTCCCTATAACTTCGTTGTGGATAAACCAAGAAGCCTAATTTTTAGTAACCATGCAGGCATTGTATAAACATGGAAATTTTCAAATTTCATTCAATTTGAACCAGTAGCTTAAGAATGATAACGTGTCCAAATTCTTAATTTTGTCACTCACTGACCGATCATCAAAGTCTAAGGCACTTCTAGCAGACAAAAAAGCTTCAAGTTTAGAATACAGTTAGTGTTTAGTATATGAATCAAGGACAAATTAAAATATTTTTTCAATTTCTGTCCAGTTTTCGAGATACATTAACTGCATAAATAACTTTGTAATCCCATATAAATATAAAGGATTACTAAATTACATTTGCAGTTAGAGCTTTAATTAAGAAAATTCGTTGTTGGTATACAAGAAGAAGAAGGTGCCGGCAAGGACAAAAGTAAGACTATCTACATAAAGAAATGTCTCGCGACCGTAAAAAGTTGTGAGATCCATGTAATACCAAGTCAGTTAATTTAAAATCTTTAATGATTTAATTAAATATAGTGATTGGCAATCGCATTAAACAATTTAATTTATATATGTATTACTTATGAGATATATTGTGTTTTCATGCGATGACCGAGTCAGTCTATTTATTTAAAACATTAAAGATTTTAAATTAACCGACTTGGTATTACATGGATCTCACAACTTTTTACGGTCGCAAGGCTTGGTATTTTTGAGAGGTATTGATTTTATGGGATTTTATTATTGTTAGAGTAAGTAACGCACTGATATATATTTTCATATTATATTGACATCGTTTGACGAAGATCGTGATTGTATAAGTTTTTTTGGAGATTATCTTTTACATTTTATGTAATCTTCTTATTATTACAATGATTCAAGTAACCAAATGTGTGCATTTATGCTATGCACAAATTAATAATTTTATTTAAATTTGACAGTGGCTGAAATATTCATGATTGAGTATTACAGGCTTTTTATTATTATAAAAGTGATTAATAAAGCTCGGTACAAATCTGTGGTTTCAGATTTTCATTTATTTCTATTCTTTTGTTCTTAAAATAACAAAATTTAAGTAAATAACGTAACTAAAACTGAAGTTGTATTTATCCGCTATTTTGGATAAATTCTCGAGTAAAAATGGATATTTATGAGTATTTATCCATTTTGAGTATTTATCCAGATAAAATCCCAACACTACTCACAGTCTATTTTGTAAACCCCGGCCTCTTGTAAAGGTAACTGACTCTTGACAGATGGTAATAATTGGCTTATCTTCGTTGGCGGCTTGTAGAAAGTTTTGATTGAAGCTCGCTTCAAGATGTAGCCAATCTTGTCGGTTACGCCCTTGATGTATGGGAGGACAGCAGGTTGTCTCTCTACTGTGGCTGGCTTGTTCTTTGGGGATCTGTGACGTTGGCGCGGCGGTCGGAGCTTGTTGTCTTGCAGAACTTGCTTGACATGTTGAAGCTCGGCGTCCAGGTGTTTCTTGTCACAAATCCCCCGGGCTCTCTGAAACAAAGACATTCCTACGGTAGCTAACTGTTTAGGATGGTGGTGAGATTCACCGTTTGAGTACCTATTTGTATGTGTCTTTTTCCTATACACAGTGTGGCTCAAAGAGTTGTTTTTGTTCCTGATAACAAGTACATCTAAGAAAGCTAAAGAATTGTTTGCCTCTAATTCCATTTTATTATTAACACCCATTGGAACTTTTATTTGTTTCTTCGTTGATAAAAATATTAGTCAATAAATCATCAAACAATATAGGAACTACACTTCGCCCGCAGTGCCACCCGCCTAAAATGTAACTTAACCTTCCTCAGGAAACACACTATCTATAATCGCGATCATACAGACAAACAGGAAGAAAATAGGACTTCATTTTTCAAAATTTATAGATACTTCCTTTACAGAATGACTGACAGACAACGCAAAACCGAAACTACTGGACGTGCACTAAGACGATAAAAATTTTAAAAAGAATGTCCGAGCGTAGCTGCCGGCATTACCTAGTAAGCAAATATTTAAATGAACTTTTAGTAGCGCTAGATGCACTCTAGATGAACTAGGTAAACTTTTAAAAGGAAAGGAAGCAATGCAAACTGTCTCGGATATCGGAACTGTAAAGATCTCGAGTTAAAATATATTGCTATTTCTTTCACTTGGACTTTACAATAAAATATTGAATCAGTACACAAACGTACACTTAAATAATAATCCTATTTGGAATAGCCAGCAGCAGTTTAGTCAGCATATGCAACTATTTGTAGCAAAGTTACATACCATGTGTTTCCGTTTGAGTCAGAATAAGAGGCATTGTCTTGCAATAATGTCACAACTGCGTTCAACAATATTGCTAATTGAATTCTGTGGGGATTAAAATATGGTTATAAATTGTTTGAATAATGTTGATCAGGTACATGATTTCGTTTTCAATGCTTGTGCAATATTGCATTGATATATCATAGCTTGAATCTTCAAGTGGTTGGATTGCCTAGACTAGTGGCACGGATATTATACCTTCAATTTAAAGTGTTATCATAATAGTTCTTAATAAAAAAATACTGCGATGAATCTTATTATAAGGTGATAAAGTGACATACGATGGTATAATTATCTGTATGTACAAAGTTCTAGCGTGACTGACTAATTGTCAGACAAAGCGGATTAATTGAAAAATATATGTAGGTATATATGTGCGCGCGTAGCTACAGAAATATCTGTAACTAGAGGATGCCCGCAGCCTGGTGTAGGCCTAAACGTCAGAACTGAAATTCAAGAAAATAAACAGTTTGTGTATGTTCGAGAGGGTCATGGATAGTTTAGATTGTTTTGTTGTAGGTATGTACATGGTAAGTGGCACTATTATAGGTACATATTATAATATCTTGAGATAACATAATATGTTGTAATAATAGGTAAGTATGGTCATATGATTCCAAACTAATTAGGGCTTGTATTATGGCAAATGAAATGCAGGTTCTTTTATATTCTTAAATACACACAAAAACAAACAAACAAACAACAAAAACAAAAAATATTTTATTCGTTTCTCCAAAACATTACACACATAGTTATATGTTCTTATTACTAAGCTTAACAGAAGTCGGTACGTGGAGAACAAATTAGGCAACTGCGTCGGCTATTGTTGCAGTTGTATAACTACAACGCTGGTATTCTCGCAGGCCTATATGCAATTATAATAATTTTACTACATAAAATTTACCAATAAAGAAATGAAATAAAAATAAAATAACGAAAAATTATTGTATAATATATACACACAATTATATATACAAATATATACGTATAAATTATTAATAGGTTTTATGAAATAAAAATAAAATAACGAGAAGTTTTTATATATATACACACAATTATATATACAAATATATACGTATATTATAGTGTTCAAATTATTAATAGGTTTTATATATACGTTATTATAATTATACAATACACAATGCATGCCTCAGTTACATTAAAATAAAAGTTAAAATAGCAACGAGTAGTGTGTTTCCGAACGCTACTTGTACTTGACAGACTGACGTTTCACCGTAGGCCAAAGATTCCATCCAAGGAGCAAGCCATCTGTCATCAATGTCAATTGTCATGTCATGTCAACCAAGCGTCGTCTACCAGAGTCTGGCGCGCAGTTATTAAAATAAAATAAAGTCACTGCGCATACGCAAATAAATAATAACAAATTATACACATTATAGTATCACTATTATTTCAATACCTTTCGCCAGTAGACACTTAAGTGATGTTGCCGTACTTACTTATTCTAAAAGGTATGTACATTCATAACATTGTCTTTTGTTTGTTAATTAAAAATGACTTAAACTTATTGCGGAATGCGTGTAATGTTTTCAGGTTGCGCATGGGGGGCGGAAGGTCATTCCAACAATGGGTGGCGGCGTATCTGAAACTACCTCTGAAAGCAGTGGTCCTGTGCCGCGCTGCGACCAAAAGATGTGATGCCGCCCGCGTACTGTACTGATTTATATCACGAGACCATGTCATACATGTATTAACTGTTTATAAAATAGGTCCCCTTTTATAAATTCAAAAACTATTGATCGGATTGTTGTACGGCTTTCACCAGTATGGTGTGCGATTATTGAGGAAGTTCTAGGTGTACAATTCACGCGGGCGGAGTTACTGACAAAGTCTAGTCACAGATAAATCACACTAAAACACAGAACAAATAAATGAACCCGTCACGCAAGGATGTGTCCTTTGTGAGAATCTGTCAGGGTCCCTAACCAATAAACCGCACTGTAGAGATATATGAAATAACACGGTTGACATCGCGAGGGACAGCTAGTCATTAAGTATTGTGCAAAGCTTGGTGCACGGACAAAAGAGCTAACTGATAGGTACGTGTACCCAATATATAGGAATTTCGTCGGTTACAAAACATAAGTAAAGAATATTACCAGCAGCGGTATACACACTCCCCGACTGATTTTGTTCACTAAAGCAACGCTAAGACTTCAAGGTGCATGAGAAATAATCTCGTAAACCATCCTCTTTGAGTAGTGAATATCGCTGAGTTTCGGTTTAGCGCCACGATTTATGGAGATCAACAATCCGATTTGATGCACCGATCACGCTAATGCCGAGTCTTTGCTGATGAGTAAGTTACTGATGTTGGCAAAGGTTGCTATTAATTATCTGAATAGGAGAAATATTCCAAAAATGAAAATTATAAATTTTGATTTAAATAATTTATTAGTACTAGTAATATATTAATGCATGACATGATTTTTATATGTAGGGATTGTGGATATGATCTTAAATTTCTGGCGGCAGACTTTCCCAGAAAATGCAACTCTACAAAGTACCATTCAACCAATCGGAACACCGTAGTTTTAGCCAGTATGCATCCATTATTATGCATATGTGTACAGGTATAAATCTAGTTCGAGCTAGGAACATAGTTGATATTTAGTTGGTTCTTTTGAAAGATAGATATACGTCTTTTCATGCGGATAAAAATGAAATTTTGGCACAGCTCTAAGTAACTATAGGTAGTATATGTAGGTGGATATCTACTTTATTCGGTAGTGTTAGTTGTACGTTTTTATGAGTCAGTGAATCATTATATTTGTTGCCAGTAATATTATATTGTCTTAAAATGAAATTAGCTGCTTATTATTGTAATAGATTGTTATAGTACTAGTAGACATATACAAAAAATGCTAGGTGTCGACCAGACAAACGACTAACGTTCTTTCGCAGACGGATAAGCAAGTAAATAATTATGTATAAGACAAAATTGTTAATGGGTAGCGGAAGTCAGACCGAAAGTCACTCTGTGGAAAAGCTAATATTCAGCCAAATCCGGTTAGACAAGTAAGCGTACCTCGGGTTGAAACTGGGATAATGCTAAGAGGATGATGATGAATATTGTTATCGCAAGACGCATTATTATAAGATCATGTGATGAATGCAAATTTAATGATCCACTTTTTATAAAGTTACACTGTTTCCTCAAACTGATAACAGACATAAATCATCCAACTTCGAAGGGAGTTACTCCTCTACGAAATGTTTGACAAAGTTTGACAGCGTCTTATAATCGTTTGATCGAACTTCGGTCCCTGGCGTCGACCTCAAGTGATGAAGGAAATAAATCTTGGCTGGGTGGAAGGGTAATTATCATACATTCCCTGTGATCTACGATGCAAATATGGGTGACATGGTGACTCGCACACCCATTAATAATTATCAGGGACCGTTCAAGTTGTACATAATTGAATCGGCAATGACGGACTTACGGCTGCCGAGTATTGCTTTGGTTGCTGTTTCCCATATACATACATAATTTTTTAATTTCATATCGTGGTTTGGTCGAGTCAAATAAGTTTTGAGTGCAAGGATGGAATAATACTTTGTGTGAGCCACAGATTGTTGTTTCGGTTTTTGGTGTTCTTTGTGCCAATTGCTTGAAAGCTCTACCAAGCAACGGACACAGGATTCATTTCCACGTGCGGGCATGTGTTAAAACTAATAAGATAAGGCTAAGATGACATTGCAAATTTATAGCACTTCGTAAAAAGCCTGAGGCTAACCGTTCTAATGAATTAAGTTAGAAATTAAGGTATCTCGGTCCGTCTTTTCTTGAGTCTCAAACAAAATGATGACACTGAGTGACACTTTGTAATTAAATATATCTGAAGGAACAGTTAGAACAAAATACTGGTTTCCACATTTCTTGCTTTCTAGAGAGGCAATATCACACAAAAAAAAATCTATTTAACATGGATTCCATTTTTTATAGATATTCTTCGTCTCCACATAGGTTTATTATAACCATTTAACATTATCTGATTTTAATTATCATATTAACCATATTCTTGGTTTGCGAATTAAACTAAGCTTACTCAACTAAGCTGTGCATACTTTTGGAGATTTCGAATCTACTACGTAAGCCTGCATTGAATTGAGAAGATTTCAGTATTACTAAATAGCTGGGCTTTAAAGAAACTTATGTGTTGAAAATGCACGTTAACCACAGAGCTTTATTCGCCACGCTATTACGAAAATAGTTCTTCACACAGGATTTACACAGAATACGTTGCGATTTTATCGAAGGCAGAGGCTATTTTTCTCAAAAGTCATGGACGCAAAGACTTCGCCAACTTGCCCGTTAATGTTTATTCATTTCGTAGCAATAGTTTTTGACACTGAGGTCTAGCTACCACGAAATATTTCAAAAAAGTAGCGAAGAAGTTTAGATTACTTTTCTAGGTTACTTGGGTTAACATTCTCTAGAGAATTGTGAACGTTTCGATTGTTTCTGTGCGTAGGCTTAATCCCACTTTTTAAAGATTCAAGAATAATAAAACAGAGATCCCTTTTATATTATTTACATTTCACCGCTGAGATTCTGGAAACACTTTTTATTTTGTGATTTACTGTACTTAGTCTATGGAATTTAAATAAACCCCTTTTAAGCTACTTTAAAACTTTGTTTTAAATATAGCATTTGCCACTTAAAACATATACTTAATATAAATATGATTTTCAACTATAAATGCTATTGATATTTGATATTCACTCCTCTTTCTCGTATCTTGATCTGCAGTATATTCAGTCTAATGTTTAGCTTGATATCTGTCAAAGTGAGCAACTCAAGTTTAAAAGTATTCAATAGTTCTTATCTCTTATAACTTACAAGTGCAGAATTCATTTAGGGAACGCAGTTGGTTTTAGCTATTTCCTAACGTGGTTAAAAAGAAATAAACCGAACTTTTTAGTGTGTACTTCTGGTAGCGCCATATATCTTTTCCATTGCTAGTTAATTATGTTAACACTTAGCTAATAAATTCCTTTGCATACCGCAGTGTCAATCTTTAGTCCCTTTCTATCCCATTCCCTCCCAAAGGCACGCCTAGCTCTAATTGGTCGCAGAATTCAATGACGCTGCGACAAGTCAAAAATCAACCATCCCGCTGACCGGCTGCGTCCTGGTGCAGCTCTGCGCCGCGACAAACACATGCAGCACCGCAATATTTTACCGCTATTTTATACTATAAACGAGAACTAACCGCCCGCGGGTGTAGTGGAGTGATCAGTGCAGCTTCAGGACCTCGAAGACGCCGGCAGCCGCTATCTTACAAGGTAAGGCGTGCTCTCACACCTCCGCCTCCTATTCCTCCCATGAACCCACTCCTATAGGCGATTCATCAGCCATCCTTTATACAGTCCACAATAATTAATATTTTTCCATATCACCAAATTGCCTAGTACACACGGTTCGGTACCACGCCGAACCAACTTCATTTAAAAAACAGATTAGCCTGTTCTATGATTTTAGATTATCATAGTAAACATCTTCTTGATTTTTGACTGTTAGCATTTAGAACGATGACTACTTAACCTACTTTTGAGCCATTTTTACTTTAAATTGAGATACGGTTTAACTTCAAAGTACCAGATCGCATATATTTTTATGCCTACAATATGTATAGATGGTGCTAAATTAGATATAAACTTGGAGTTCCTAGTGACCACATCAAAGTTGTCTAGTATATTGAATCTATCATAGCAGTTAAAAGCTTTTTGCAACAATGGTCCTAGCCAACATTTTTCGTACTATCATACCAATCTCAAGAGACGCTTAATTTGAGAAATATTTTTTCTTTTTTATTGCGGAGTAAATAATATTTTTGTGTATGTATGAGTTATCTTTAGGGACATCCCTAAGCCTTTTTTTACGTAACGGGCGACGGCGTCCTTTGATTTAGCTTTTCTACAAAAATAAATCAGTCTACCTCGGTGATTGAAACATAATGCTGCTGAATTTTAGATAACAATCTAATAGAAAGAAAAGCCACGGGCAAGTTTTTATATAAAAGAGAGAATACGCTTTGTGGCAATAATAGATATATTATATATATGACGTATCGGGAGGCTTATGATAAGTAGGATAGCCCTTTTCAATGTCCGCAGTATACACTACCTATACACATTTTATTTAAATTACCTAACAAAGTACCTACTAGACCCTATTGTCATGAACTACTTAATTTAATCACAGAAAGTTATAAAATGTTGGTAGAGTCCCTCGCCACACAGGAGTTATTCCTTGTGCGGGAGAGACTTTCAAAAATATGGTATTAAGGCGGTTACATCAATAATTTAGATGTCCAGGTACCTTTTTTAGATGTGAAATTGAACAAAGCCTTTTTATAACATATAATTGTGCTATCACTTTTAGATTGTTAGCATAAAATTTTCCACAAATAATACAAGTCTTGAATATTAGTTAATATAAACTATGTCTGAAGAGATACACGACACGTATACAATACGTACGTCTTTTCATAGTTTCGCTATATTCATGTACCCTACGTACCAACATGTATGGTGTTGTCCATGTTCGTCTTAGCAAAACATACACAATAACAGTTTATTATCAACTAGAGGACGCCAGCAGCTACGCCTGATTTTTTTTTTAATTTACCCATTTTGGCCGATCCTGTGGGAATTTTGGGAAATCCCTTCTTAGTGCACCCCTACGGTCCCCAAGGAACATACATGCCAAATTTCAGCTTCCTGCGCCCAATAGTTTCGGCTGTAGCGTGTCTGTCAGTCAGTCAGTAACGCAAGGATTTTATATATTAAGATTAGGTATATTCTAACCAAAATGAATTGCTGTTTCCGGCATCTGTAGAACACTTTTAGTTATTGCAGTATTGATCCCAATAGTCGGATTTTGAACTAATTTCACAATGAATCATTGTGAAATTAGTTCAATATGATTCATTGTCATTGAATCGATTTACATTCATCATCGCACTAGTAAAGATAGAACAAGGTTTATTTACAGTTGTCGGGAGTTATTAAGGTGCTTTTTACGATTGGTGAAATTTTAAAATAGTTTTCGGTAAGAATTACTTTAAGTAAAACATGGCGCCTCTGGTTTAGTATTCGGCTAGTATAATTTGAGCTTGTAGTAGAATTAACTTTCGATGAAACGTTCAAAAAGCATTTTCAAACTTCTCAATCAGAATCACTGACAGTTGCAAGTATCCTGGGACAATGTGTAACCTCCATTAAAGAAAATGTTAAAGCAAATATAAATGCAGGAAATAATTCTCTAGCTTACATCCTAGTAAGAAACAATTTTCTTGCAAAAACATTGTACAATGAAGTTTGAAATAAAATTATAACAATATTTTAAACATACACGGTGTTACATAGGTTGCACTAAAAGTATCGGAAATGGAATATTTCCACTGTTCCTGTCATATTAAAATCTTTTTAATTGAAAACTCCTTGGTTTTAAAAATCAAATACCGTTTATTTATTTAAAACATGATTCTCGGTCTTGTCACAAGGTTTTGTCAAACTTGTTTAGTCGTTGAGAAAATGGAATTAACTCGAGAAAATTCAAGAGCGATGATTTATTATGACTTTCGAAGTGGTTTAACACAAAAACAGTGTGTCATTTGGTGATGAAGCCCCATCCAAAACCACAATTTATCGCTGGTTTGCTGAATTTCAACGTGGACGTGTCAAGCTCAGTGATGATCCCCGTCAAGGTCGTCTAAAAACTGCAGTTACCCAAGAAAACGTTGATGCTGTGCGTAAGCTGATTGAGGAAGATCGACATGTGACATACCGCGAAATTCAGGCAACTTTAGACATTGGCATGAGTCAAATACAAATAATCTTGCATGAACAATTAGGTGTAAACAGTTGTTTTCCCGATGGATACCGCATTCGCTCTGTGAAGAGCAAAAAGCGGCTCGCGTTACTTGGTGCGTCAGAACTCTCGAAAGATTCCACGCAGGATCGTCAAATGCTGTATACAACATTGTAACAGTAGCTTAAAAATATAAATATATTCAATAATGATTCTCTGGGCCAAAAATCGTATGAATTATTTTTGAAAAGTTATCCAGAACTAATTATAATTATTTTGATGTTTACTTTGTTATAAATTGTAATACTTACCTTACGTTATAAGTGCAAATAAAAAAAATACTTTACCCACTATTAAAGAAATACGATTAATAAGGTATACTTAGTGAGACTCCTGCCAAAATAAATCATATTAATAATATTTATCCGTCTTAATTTAAAACATCCTATACCCGGCCGATATTTGGGAAAAACGCGACCGACCATGGGCCGTGAATGGCCGACTTTAGGGTTTTTTCGTTCTCGACGCATATAAACCTTAGTACTTTTGCCTTGTAGTAGAAATGACAATTTATGCCCATAAACATGAAATAGATTTATCAAACTATCCAAAACCGCATCGGATACTATCCTTTCGTTGCAAATTGATAGCGCCAGACCGATTCCACAACAGAAAAACCGTAAAGATGCCGACATTTAGCGTATTTACCCTACTACTACGTTACGGTCGGGAGTCGGTAATACGCGAAACGTGTTCGCGTACGTTCAAGTAAAAAATACTTTTAAAGGGTTGCAAATATTTTAGTATTTTGCGCGACAAAGTTCCGTAAATGTATGGCGGTAAGGAATAATATCCCATGAAAGTAAAAGTACTCCGTTACGATCGGGGATCGGCAAAACGCGAGACGCGATCGCGTACGTCCAATTTAAGTAAGAAATACTTTGAAAGTGTTGCAAGTATTAAAAAAAAAAATGGGCAAGTGCGAGTCGGACTCGCGCACTATGGGTTCCGTACCATCATATATAAAAGAAAATCACGTTAGTTGTATGTATATCTACTTAAATACTTTATAAGTTTCTACCTGTTTATTAAGATCAAGTACCAAATTGCTTAAAAATTACGTTTGTTGTATGGGAGCCCCCCTTTATTATTTACTTTTTTTTAAATTTAATTATTTATTTTGAAAGGTAATATACAACTTCATATTCTGTGAAAATTTAAAGCGTCTACTTGTTACAGTTAGTAATTTTGAGCAAAAAATACGAAAAAAAACTCGTTTTTTGTATGGAACCCCCCTTAATATTTTCATTTTTTTTTTATTAGTATTTGTTGTTATAGCGGCAACCAAAATACATAATTTGTGGAAATTTCAGCTTTCTATTTATCATGGTTTATGAGATACAGCCTGGTGACAGACAGACAGACGGACAGACGGACAGACAGACAGCGGAGGCTTAGTAATAGGGTTCCGTTTTTTTACCTTTAGGTACGGAACCCTAAAAAAAATCGTTACAATCAGTTTCAAAATTACGAATCCTACAAAACAAATGATTTTATAATACTTAGTTAAATTTTGTTTTTTATCTAATTCTATTTATCCACTTTGATGGAGGAATAAAAAACTACCTAATTTATCAATTTAAAAATATTAATTTGCCAACATCTGGATTTGAGTTATTTATCTAAATAACTAACTTGCACGTTTGCATAACTTGCTTGTAAGGCCGAAATAATAAACCAATTGTAATGACTAGCGTTTGCGCGCGACTTCGTTCCCGTGAAAGTTGAAGAGAAAAAAAAACAAACGTTTTTGCCAGATTTTTTGTTAGTTGACGAGGTATCATAGTTTCATAAATAAAAAAATAAAATGAACTGTTGTTTCATTGCTACATTTTAATAGTTACCTATTCCCCTTTTGCAATCTCGACGTTCGCTTCGCCAAGGGTTCGCCATTTAGGTTACATTAATTTCGCCTAAATACCAATTTAATTAAGAATATAATAATATAAATTAAGAATAACAATTTTCACGAAGCAGAACTCAAAGGAAAGCACCACGTAGTATAGTAAGTACCTATTATATTATCTGTAGCATGCACCACAGACCCTGGGACCACAGACCATCAGACCAAGGCAACCTCACAAGGTCATAGGTTTTGTCAAGTCTATTCAAACGAGCCCAAACACTACTAGTTTCTCATGTGTAGCTTAGGAGTTCTAGTGACCACCTGCCGGCTTCATCATCAGACCAAGGCAACCTCACAAGGTCATAGGTTTTGTCAAATCTATTCAAACGAGCCCAAACACTAATAGTTTATCATGTGTAGTTTAGGAGTTCCTGTGACCACCTTCCGGCTTCATCATCAGACCAAGGCAACCTCACAAGCTCATAGGTTTTGTCAAGTCTTGTCAAGCGACCCCAAACACGACTAGTTTATCATGTGTAGTTTAGGAGTTCCTGTGACCTCCTTCCGCCTTCATCATCAGACCAAGGCAACCTCACAAGGTCATAGGTTTTGTCAAATATATTCAAACGAGCCCAAACACTACTAGTTTGTCATGTGTAGTTTAGGAGTTCCTGTGACCACCTTCCGGCTTCATCATCAGACCAAGGCAACCTCACAAGCTCATAGGTTTTGTCAAGTCTTGTCAAACGACCCCAAACACGACTAGTTTATCATGCGTAGTTTAGGAGTTCCTGTGACCACCTTCCGGCTTCATCATCAGACCAAGGCAACCTCACAAGGTAATAGGTTTTGTCAAATATATTCAAACGAGCCTAAACACTACTAGTTTATCATGTGTAGTTTAGGAGTTCCTGTGACCACCTTCCGGCTTCATCATCAGACCAAAGCAACCTCACAAGGTCATAGGTTTTGTCAAATATATTCAAACGAGCCCAAACACTACTAGTTTATCATGTGTAGTTTAGGAGTTCCTGTGACCACCTTCCGGCTTCATCATCAGACCAAGGCAACCTCACAAGCTCATAGGTTTTGTCAAGTCTTGTCAAACGACCCCAAACACGACTAGTTTATCATGTGTAGTTTAGGAGTTCCTGTGACCTCCTTCCGCCTTCATCATCAGACCAAGGCAACCTCACAAGGTCATAGGTTTTGTCAAATATATTCAAACGAGCCCAAACACTACTAGTTTATCATGTGTAGTTTAGGAGTTCCTGTGACCACCTTCCGGCTTCATCATCAGACCAAGGCAACCTCACAAGCTCATAGGTTTTGTCAAGTCTTGTCAAACGACCCCAAACACGACTAGTTTATCATGTGTAGTTTAGGAGTTCCTGTGACCACCTTCCGGCTTCATCATCAGACCAAGGCAACCTCACAAGGTCATAGTTTTTGTCACATATATTCAAACGAGCCCAAACACTACTAGTTTATCATGTGTAGTTTAGGAGTTCCTGTGACCACCTTCCGGCTTCATCATCAGACCAAGGCAACCTCACAAGGTCATAGGTTTTGTCAAGTCTATTCAAACGAACCCAATCACTACTACTTTATCATGTGTAGTTTAGGAGTTCCTGTGACTACCTTCCGGTTTCATCATCAGACCAAGGCAATCTCACAGGGTCATAGGTTTTGTCAAGTCAATCTAAACTAGCCCAAACACGAGTAGTTTATCATATGTAGTTTAGAAGTTCCTGTCACCACCTTCCCGGCTTCATCATCAGACCAAGGTACATTCACAAGGTCATTCATCACTGCAGCAGTTCAATGCTACCGTAACATAGCCTCCAAACTTACGTAAGTATGTCAAATATCAGCTTTATGGAACAGTGTACAAAGTGCATTCCAAATTTTGAACGGAAAGACACGAAGTCATAAAAATATCGCTAGATATTTTAACGCCACCGGTACATACGTAAAATAGGTACCTACCAGATCGGTAGAACGTGTTATAACCTTGAAATGAGGCACACTTGGGTGACAAGGTGAAATATCATAATATTGTTAACATTTTAGACAGAATGCTTTTTTTATTATAGCGCCATCTCTTCTTTTTAATTGAAAATAACATAGCTTACAAAATGAGACGTAAGATGTCGCTACCATCGACTCCCAGTTTTTCGTCGCTAGCGCCATCTGTTGTATTATTTACGGTATTAACAAGTACTTATAAAAATAGAGGTCTAATAATAAAGATCTAACGTGGTCAATTTTTATGGACGACTTGCGGCATCTGTACTGGTATTGTCTTATCTGTGCCGTGTCTGTGCCTATACGTTCCAAATTCAAATCACTTTTCCGCCCGGTAAAAAGTTCTTAACAGAAAAGAGCTAATTTACTCCCGCTGAAAGAGGAACAAAGCGACACTTTTCGAATAGAAGGGATAAACATTTTATTTAAATCTGTGTTTTTTAAAATTCTTGCGTTACTGATTGACAGACAACGCACAGCTAAAAGTGTTCGATGCCAGATGCTGAAATTTAGCATGTATGTTTCCAGGGGCCCAAAGGAGTGTACTTAGAAGGAATTTCTTGAAATTCCTACGGGATCGAGGCGAAACAGTGAAATAAAAAAAATTGAGTGCTTACCTGCGGGCATCCTCTATATCTTAATAAGATAATTATTGTCATCAAAATTGTTGACCTAGGATCAGAAACCTGTTAATTACTTTGGTCACGTGAATTTAAGTGATTATAATGAAATATTGATGAACAGTTAATAATTCCGCGTTTCTGGTTTTATAGTTCAAGAACTTGATAGTAATGTGAACTATATGCGGTAATTAATATGCTGTCATATATTAACATATATCTTAATAATATATATATATATATATATATATATATATATATATATATATATATATATATATATATATATATATATATCACTGAACTCCTCCTAAATGACTGGACCGATCTTGATAATTTTTTTATGTATGTTCAAGGGGACCTGACAATGGTTTAGATTCACAATTTAGTCCACTGGAAAATGTTTTTTTACTTAATTTTTAATTTGTAAGTAGTTGTGGATTTCGGAGTGTTTCACATTGGAAGCGACGGACTGCGCTGCTATCGCAGTGTCAAATTTTATATTAATAATTTCGTCAAGGAGTACATCGAAACCTTACCTGAATAATAAAACATAAAAAAATAAAGATTTCGAGTCGACAACATATATCCGCAAAATTCGTATTGTCGAGTATTTTGTTAATTCTAATGGTTCTGACAGACAAATCACAGTCGCTATATTGGCCACTCTCGCGAAACGTCACAGATACCGGATAACATTTTGAGTACTACTAAGTCTTAGTACTAAGTAGTTTGTATGTGTAAATACTTTTTGCAGTTATATAGTATACGCCTAATAAAGGAGATTTGTGTTACCCCGAACATCGGTCATATACTATAACTAAAGAACCCCAAATTTACGTGAGCGAAGCCGCGGGCAAAAGTTAGTAATAATATTTATTTTGTAATATAAATTATAGTCAATCATTTATAAAAAAGTTGCCTTTACTGTGACTGAAACATTTTCATTATATGTATTAATTTCTTTCTAGCTGAACCTATGGTCACACACATGTTATTCACGGCTACAACTTCGCACCCGAGACAGTATAGCGTGATGAAATATATCATGTCAGCCTAGAGACGTCCATTGCTGGACATAGGCCTCCACCAAGGTTTTGCCGCCCACATCCAACCACTTCCCACGATCTTAACCAGATCGTTGGTCCACCTAGCGGGAAGCCTACCCCTGCTGCCTCGTCCGGTACGTGGTCGCCACTCCAGAATCCGCCTGCCCCAACGGCCATCGGTCGATCGAGCTATGTGCCCTGCCCATTGCCACTTCAGCCTGGCTATTCAGAGAGCTATGTCGTTGACATTGGTTCTTCTGCAGATCTCATTACTTATTCGATCTCGCAGGGAAACTCCGAACATAGCTCTCTTCATTGCCCTGTGAGTGACCCTGAGCTTTCGGAGAAGGCCCATAGTTAGCGACCACTTCTCAGCGACGAAGATCATCACTGACAAAACACACTGGTCAAAGACTATATATACAACACAAAAATACCTATTGAAATCGAGCCAATAGTTTCTGAGATTTCAACCCACCAAACAAACTTTTCTCCTCTTCAGCTTTATATTATTATTATTTAACATTAGCTTAGTTTACTCGTGTAACAGAGTCGAGTAGGTATCCTAACACAGATAATATCATAAATTATCCTTAAAAGGATACTGCCATCCGTATGATTTTTCTCAGGAAAACGAAATAAAGACATTTAAAATTTATTTCCTATTTCTTAAACAATATAGGAAAATACATGTGTCTAAGGTAATCGTTTTATACAGCTTTGCTCGCGTAAATTAAGCTTAGATAAAATGTTTAATACAAAAAAAACTGGCTAAGTGTAAGTCTGTCTCCCTCATGAAAAGTTCTGTAGTAGCAGGCAAAGGAAGGATTTGAAGGCTTTAGATACATAATAATAAATTTTAAGGCAGCAAATATATATTCGTTCTTCGCAGTGTTTGTATAAATGACAAAGCCATATTTTCGGTTTTTTAAATAAATCTCAAAAACTATCCGCTATATATTGTCATACACACCTATTTTCAATGAAAGTTTTAAATAATATTTTGCAGATATTGTCTGAAGATTTTTTAATTAGTTGATTGAATCAGGCGTTACTTGGCGGAACTCCATTGTAACCTAATGGAAGGAAAGAGGAACCCACCACGCACCCTCGGATTGACCACCCCAACTATTGCAATAGAAAAAGGTTGACAATATCGAACTTCTCTAAAAGGATAAGGGATATAGGAATGGTATGGGTTCCAGGAATATACCTGACTTGCAGTATCCCGCTGTATGCGCTGACTATTCCTCGACACGTGTTTCGCCTCTACACGAGGTATCCTCAGGAGCGATGGGCTACGACTGAGCGCTTTCCTACCGTGAGCGTGTCTTATAAACGATTGTACTTTCTAATTCCCTCCGCCGCTCGACTGAATTATGTCATTATGATGGTATGCGAATATATACAGCAATGGGGACCCGTTAAAGTTGGTTTGATCGTTCAGTAATGTATTCTTGTCCCGCTTTAAAATTTCTAATTGTTCCAATACGCACATTCTGATACCCTTTTGACAAGTGTCTATGACGTCAAATGAATGTCCGCTATTTAGACTATGGCCCGTTTGAAGTAAATGTTCGGCAAAATGAGACTTTTCTGGCTGGTTGTTTCTAAACGCCGCTAAATGTTCTTTGTATCTCAGCTCAAAACTTCTGTCCGCTGTTGCATGGTTTGCCCAAAATCTATAAAGATCAGGTGCCCATCCGTCCAGTTGTTTCATATGTCAACGCTCCAGCTTATAAATTAGCGAAATATTTAAACGGATTGATTAAAGAGAAGACGTCATTCACCGCAAAACACAGCCTGAAAAATAGTTATGATTTGATTAGCAAAATAAAACACATCTGTTTACCTAGAAACACAAAACTCGTGTCTTTGGATGTAGAAAGCTTATTAACAAACGTCCCTTATAAAGAATGCCTAATTATAATTGAAAATCTGCTGGAAAGAAATAGAATACACCCAGAACATATTAAGAACATTTTGAAATTAACCGAGTTATGCAGTACTCAATATAGAATCATATAACAAAGAATTAAATATTATTTATCATATAGCTCAATCCAACGGGTATAGTAAACGCCTAATTGACAAGATGATTCGAGGAAAACAAATTAGAATAGCCAAGACGCTTTTATATCTCTCCATAAAAGAACCTATAAATAATACTGCTGTTCTTACCTATTTTGGAACTATAACTGACCGTATGGCGCGTATACTGAGGAGAAACGGTATCAGATCAGCCTATAAACCTTACAAAACGTTAAAATTTCTTTGCAATGGTAAAGATAAAGTATGCAAGAACAAAAAGTCCGGTATTTACTGCTTAACATGCGATCAATGTCAAAATAAGAACATAGGACAGACGGGTCGAAGTTTTGAGCTGAGATACAAAGAACATTTAGCGGCGTTTAGAAACAACCAGCCAGAAAAGTCTCATTTTGCCGAACATTTACTTCAAACGGGCCATAGTCTAAATAGCGGACATTCATTTGACGTCATACACACTTGTCAAAAGGGTATCAGAATGTGCGTATTGGAACAATTAGAAATTTTAAAGCGGGACAAGAATACATTACTGAACGATCAAACCAACTTTAACGGGTCCCCATTGCTGAATATATTCGCACACCGTCATAATGACGTAATTCAGTCGAGCGGCGGAGGGAATTAGAAAGTACAATCGTATATAAGACACGCTCACGGTAGGAAAGCGCCCAGTCGTTGCCCATCGCTCCTGAGGATGCCTCGTGCAGAGGCGAAACACGTGTCGAGGAATAGTCGGTGCATACAGCGGGATACTGCACCTTTTAGAGGAGTTCGATATTGTCAACCTTTTTCTATTGCAATAGTTGGGGTGGTCAATCCGAGGGTGCGTGGTGGATTCCTCTTTCCTTCCATTAGGTTACAATGGAGTTCCGCCAAGTAACGCCTGATTCAATCAACTATATCAAATCAGCAAGCATAGCTGTACAGGCGAAATTATACATCAAACTTACACAGCAACACCGTGTCGCATGTCAAAACGTGTGGTTCAATCAGAAATGTAAATATAACAACGTGATCCCAAATTATATTACTATACGTTCCAATACGCGCAGTCGGGCTGCCAATATAGCGATACAAAAAGCTCAAAAAAATTGGCTAGGGGAAGAGGCAAGACGTTCGTTTACGGTTCGCGATAATTTAAAACTACATTTAAAAATACTGCATTTAGAGCTTTCATTCAAGTTACACAATGTCGAGTTCGATTTATTAGACCAAAAAGCTAGGGAATTAGCATCAACTGTAGCTCACGAGAAATACATCATTCAAAGTAGGAAGTTACAAGAATTGATAGGAAGAATAACACCACCTTCTGAATATACTGGCAACACCACTTGTAGTCATCAATTCCATCCAAGAATAAAAAATCTTTCGAACACCATTTTCACACGTGACGAGAATTCACTTTTGGAGAAGGGATTAAAGTATAGTATTCCTCAAAAAGTTACGCAATATTCTTTGGAAACATTGGCGGTGGATGCAGAACTAGCTATTACCAGAAATAAAAAAGATAATACAGTCAAGAGCTTAGCTGCCCCTCACTTAAAAACATACAAATCGACAAATTTAAGTAATTGCGAATATAAAATATATAAATCCATCCAAGATAAAATTCAACAAAACGATTTGGTGATAAATAAAGCCGATAAAGGCAACACCGTAGTTATTATGTCTAGATCCCAATATCATAGCAAAGTACAAGATGTAATACACACCGAAGATTTCCAGCGTCTGCCCTACGATCCTACCAAAAGATTTCAAGTAGAATTAAAACTCAGTATAAAGTCAAGTAATTACCTTTTTCCGCAAGACTGCTATTTAGCGAAAAGTATTATACCGATGAACCCTCAATGTCCGCTGTTGTATGGTTTGCCCAAAATACATAAAGATCAGATGCCCATCCGTCCAGTTGTTTCATATGTCAACGCTCCAGCTTATAAATGAGCGAAATATTTAAACGGATTGATTAAAGAGAAGACGTCATTCACCGCAAAACACAGTCTGAAAAATAGTTATGATTTGATTAGAAAAATAAAACACATCTGTTTACCTAGAAACACAAAACTCGTGTCTTTGGATGTAGAAAGCTTATTTACAAACGTCCCTTATAAAGAATGCCTAATTATAATTGAAAATCTGCTGGAAAGAAATAGAATACACCCAGAACAGATTAAGAACATTTTGAAATTAACCGAGTTATGCAGTAAACAAAACTATTTTCAATTCAACAACGAGTACTACTTACAGAAGGAAGATTTGGCCATGGGTTCACCGCTTAGTCCGTTGTTAGCGGATATCTTTATGAATAACTACGAACACGAGCATTTGGTGAAAGAACCGAATATCTTATATTATTATAGATTCGTGGACGATATTTTGCTAGCTTGGAAGGGCACCGAACGTCAGCTTCACTGTTTTCTTAGAAGAATTAATAGTATACACCCCAAGATTAAGTTGAAATTAGAAATTGAACAAAACAGCTCAATAAGCTTCTTAGATTTGACTATAAAAAGGGAGGATACCTCACACTCATTTGAAATTTATTGTAAACCGACATATACAGATACTACAATACCAGCATCGTCCTGTCATCCATCACAACACAAAATGGCAGCATTCCACAGTATGATACATAGATTATTTAATGTACCACTCAATATAGAATCATATAACAAAGAATTAAATATTATTTATCATATAGCTCAATCCAACGGGTATAGTAAACGCCTAATTGACAAGATGATTCGAGGAAAACAAATTAGAATAGCCAAGACGCTTTTATATCCCTCCATAAAAGAACCTATAAATAATACTGCTGTTCTTACCTATTTTGGAACTATAACTGACCGTATGGCGCGTATACTGAGGAGGAACGGTATCAGATCAGCCTATAAACCTTACAAAACGTTAAAATTTCTTTGCAATGGTAAAGATAAAGTATGCAAGAACAAAAAGTCCGGTATTAACTGCTTAACATGCGATCAATGTCAAAATAAGTACATAGGACAGACGGGTCGAAGTTTTGAGCTGAGATACAAAGAACATTTAGCGGCGTTTAGAAACAACCAGCCAGAAAAGTCTCATTTTGCCGAACATTTACTTCAAACGGGCCATAGTCTAAATAGCGGACATTCATTTGACGTCATACACACTTGTCAAAAGGGTATCAGAATGTGCGTATTGGAACAATTAGAAATTTTAAAGCGGGACAAGAATACATTACTGAACGATCAAACCAACTTTAACGGGTCCCCATTGCTGAATATATTCGCATGCCATCATAATGACGTAATTCAGTCGAAAGGCGGAGGGAATTAGAAAGTACAATCGTTTATAAGAACGCTCACGGTAGGAAAGTGCTCAGTCGTTGCCCATCGCTCCTGAGGATGCCTCGTGCAGAAGCGAAACACGTGTCGAGGAATAGTCGGCGCATACAGTGGGATACTGCAAGTCAGGTATATTCCTGGAACCCATACCATTCCTATATCCCTTATCCTTTTAGAGGAGTTCGATATTGTCAACCTTTTTCTATTGCAATAGTTGGGGTGGTCAATCCGAGGGTGCGTGGTGGGTTCCTCTTACCTTCCATTAGGTTACAATGGAGTTCCGCCAAGTAACGCCTGATTCAATCAACTATATCAAATCAGCAAGCATAGCTGTACAGGCGAAATTATACATCAAACTTACACAGCAACACCGTGTCGCATGTAAAAACGTGTGGTTCAATCAGAAATGTAAATATAACAACGTGATCCCAAATTATATTACTATACGTTCCAATACGCGCAGTCGGGCTGCCAATATAGCGATACAAAAAGCTCAAAAAATTTGGCTAGGGGAAGAGGCAAGACGTTGGTTTACGGTTCGCGATAATTTAAAACTACATTTAAAAATACTGCATTTAGAGCTTTCATTCAAGTTACACAATGTCGAGTTCGATTTATTAGACCAAAAAGCTAGGGAATTAGCATCAACTGTAGCTCACGAGAAATACATCATTCAAAGTAGGAAGTTACAAGAATTGATAGGAAGAATAACACCACCTTCTGAATATACTGGCAACACCACTTGTAGTCATCAATTCCATCCAAGAATAAAAAATCTTTCGAACACCATTTTCACACGTGACGAGAATTCACTTTTGGAGAAGGGATTACAGTATAGTATTCCTCAAAAAGTTACGCAATATTCTTTGGAAACATTGGCGGTGGATGCAGAACTAGCTATTACTAGAAATAAAAAAGATAATACAGTCAAGAGTTTAGCTGCCCATCACTTAAAAACATACAAATCGACAAATTTAAGTAACTGCGAATTAAAAATATATAAATCCATCCAAGATAAAATTCAACAAAACGATTTGGTGATAAATAAAGCCGATAAAGGCAACACCGTAGTTATTATGTCTAGATCCCAATATCATAGCAAAGTACAAGATGTAATACACACCGAAGACTTCCAGCGTCTGCCCTACGATCCTACCAAAAGATTTCATGCAGAATTAAAACTCAGTATAAAGTCAAGTAATTACCTTTTTCCGCAAGACTGCTATTTAGCGAAAAGTATTATACCGATGAACCCTCAATGTCCGCTGTTGTATGGTTTACCCAAAATACATAAAGATCAGATGCCCATCCGTCCAGTTGTTTCATATGTCAACGCTCCAGCTTATAAATTAGCGAAATATTTAAACGGATTGATTAAAGAGAAGACGTCATTCACCGCAAAATACAGCCTGAAAAATAGTTATGATTTGATTAGCAAAATAAAACACATCTGTTTACCTAGAAACATAAAACTCGTGTCTTTGGATGTAGAAAGCTTATTTACAAACGTCCCTTATAAAAAATGCCTAATTATAATTGAAAATCTGCTGGAAAGAAATAGAATACACCTAGAACAGATTAAGAACATTTTGAAATTAACCGAGTTATGCAGTAAACAAAACTATTTTCAATTCAACAACGAGTACTACTTACAGAAGGAAGGTTTGGCCATGGGTTCACCGCTTAGTCCGTTGTTAGCGGATATCTTTATGAATAACTACGAAGACGAGCATTTGGTGAAAGAACCGAACATCTTATATTATTATAGATTCTTGGACGATATTTTGCTAGCTTGGAAGGGCACCGAACGTCAGCTTCACTGTTTTCTTAGAAGAATTAATAGTATACACCCCAAAATTAAGTTGAATACTGCAAGTCAGGTATATTCCTGGAACCCATACCATTCCTATATCCCTTATCCTTTTAGAGGAGTTCGATATTGTCAACCTTTTTCTATTGCAATAGTTGGGGTGGTCAATCCGAGGGTGCGTGGTGGGTTCCTCTTACCTTCCATTAGGTTACAATGGAGTTCCGCCAAGTAACGCCTGATTCAATCAACTATATCAAATCAGCAAGCATAGCTGTACAGGTGAAATTATACATCAAACTTACACAGCAACACCGTGTCGCATGTCAAAACGTGTGGTTCAATCAGAAATGTAAATATAACAACGTGATCCCAAATTATATTACTATACGTTCCAATACGCGCAGTCGGGCTGCCAATATAGCGATACAAAAAGCTCAAAAAAATTGGCTAGGGGAAGAGGCAAGACGTTCGTTTACGGTTCGCGATAATTTAAAACTACATTTAAAAATACTGCATTTAGAGCTTTCATTCAAGTTACACAATGTCGAGTTCGATTTATTAGACCAAAAAGCTAGGGAATTAGCATCAACTGTAGCTCACGAGAAATACATCATTCAAAGTAGGAAGTTACAAGAATTGATAGGAAGAATAACACCACCTTCTGAATATACTGGCAACACCACTTGTAGTCATCAATTCCATCCAAGAATAAAAAATCTTTCGAACACCATTTTCACACGTGACGAGAATTCACTTTTAGAGAAGGGATTAAAGTATAGTATTCCTCAAAAAGTTACGCAATATTCTTTGGAAACATTGGCGGTGGATGCAGAACTAGCTATTACCAGAAATAAAAAAGATAATACAGTCAAGAGCTTAGCTGCCCCTCACTTAAAAACATACAAATCGACAAATTTAAGTAATTGCGAATATAAAATATATAAATCCATCCAAGATAAAATTCAACAAAACGATTTGGTGATAAATAAAGCCGATAAAGGTAACACCGTAGTTATTATGTCTAGATCCCAATATCATAGCAAAGTACAAGATGTAATACACACCGAAGATTTCCAGCGTCTGCCCTACGATCCTACCAAAAGATTTCAAGTAGAATTAAAACTCAGTATAAAGGCAAGTAATTACCTTTTTCCGCAAGACTGCTATTTAGCGAAAAGTATTATACCGATGAACCCTCAATGTCCGCTGTTGTATGGTTTGCCCAAAATACATAAAGATCAGATGCCCATCCGTCCAGTTGTTTCATATGTCAACGCTCCAGCTTATAAATTAGCGAAATATTTAAACGGATTGATTAAAGAGAAGACGTCATTCACCGCAAAATACAGCCTGAAAAATAGTTATGATTTGATTAGCAAAATAAAACACATCTGTTTACCTAGAAACATAAAACTCGTGTCTTTGGATGTAGAAAGCTTATTTACAAACGTCCCTTATAAAGAATGCCTAATTATAATTGAAAATCTGCTGGAAAGAAATAGAATACACCCAGAACAGATTAAGAACATTTTGAAATTAACCGAGTTATGCAGTAAACAAAACTATTTTCAATTCAACAACGAGTACTACTTACAGAAGGAAGGTTTGGCCATGGGTTCACCGCTTAGTCCGTTGTTAGCGGATATCTTTATGAATAACTACGAACACGAGCATTTGGTGAAAGAACCGAACATCTTATATTATTATAGATTCTTGGACGATATTTTGCTAGCTTGGAAGGGCACCGAACGTCAGCTTCACTGTTTTCTTAGAAGAATTAATAGTATACACCCCAAGATTAAGTTGAATACTGCAAGTCAGGTATATTCCTGGAACCCATACCATTCCTATATCCCTTATCCTTTTAGAGGAGTTCGATATTGTCAACCTTTTTCTATTGCAATAGTTGGGGTGGTCAATCCGAGGGTGCGTGGTGGGTTCCTCTTACCTTCCATTAGGTTACAATGGAGTTCCGCCAAGTAACGCCTGATTCAATCAACTATATCAAATCAGCAAGCATAGCTGTACAGGTGAAATTATACATCAAACTTACACAGCAACACCGTGTCGCATGTCAAAACGTGTGGTTCAATCAGAAATGTAAATATAACAACGTGATCCCAAATTATATTACTATACGTTCCAATACGCGCAGTCGGGCTGCCAATATAGCGATACAAAAAGCTCAAAAAAATTGGCTAGGGGAAGAGGCAAGACGTTCGTTTACGGTTCGCGATAATTTAAAACTACATTTAAAAATACTGCATTTAGAGCTTTCATTCAAGTTACACAATGTCGAGTTCGATTTATTAGACCAAAAAGCTAGGGAATTAGCATCAACTGTAGCTCACGAGAAATACATCATTCAAAGTAGGAAGTTACAAGAATTGATAGGAAGAATAACACCACCTTCTGAATATACTGGCAACACCACTTGTAGTCATCAATTCCATCCAAGAATAAAAAATCTTTCGAACACCATTTTCACACGTGACGAGAATTCACTTTTGGAGAAGGGATTAAAGTATAGTATTCCTCAAAAAGTTACGCAATATTCTTTGGAAACATTGGCGGTGGATGCAGAACTAGCTATTACCAGAAATAAAAAAGATAATACAGTCAAGAGCTTAGCTGCCCCTCACTTAAAAACATACAAATCGACAAATTTAAGTAATTGCGAATATAAAATATATAAATCCATCCAAGATAAAATTCAACAAAACGATTTGGTGATAAATAAAGCCGATAAAGGCAACACCGTAGTTATTATGTCTAGATCCCAATATCATAGCAAAGTACAAGATGTAATACACACCGAAGATTTCCAGCGTCTGCCCTACGATCCTACCAAAAGATTTCAAGTAGAATTAAAACTCAGTATAAAGGCAAGTAATTACCTTTTTCCGCAAGACTGCTATTTAGCGAAAAGTATTATACCGATGAACCCTCAATGTCCGCTGTTGTATGGTTTGCCCAAAATACATAAAGATCAGATGCCCATCCGTCCAGTTGTTTCATATGTCAACGCTCCAGCTTATAAATTAGCGAAATATTTAAACGGATTGATTAAAGAGAAGACGTCATTCACCGCAAAACACAGCCTGAAAAATAGTTATGATTTGATTAGCAAAATAAAACACATCTGTTTACCTAGAAACACAAAACTCGTGTCTTTGGATGTAGAAAGCTTATTTACAAACGTCCCTTATAAAGAATGCCTAATTATAATTGAAAATCTGCTAGAAAGAAATAGAATACACCCAGAACAGATTAAGAACATTTTGAAATTAACCGAGTTATGCAGTAAACAAAATTAGTTTCAATTCAACAACGAGTACTATTTACATAAGGGAGGTTTGGCCATGGGTTCACTGCTTAGTCCGTTGTAAGCGGATATCTTTATGAATAACTACGAACACGAGCATTTGGTGAAAGAACCGAATATCTTATATTATTATAGATTCGTGGACGATATTTTGCTAGCTTGGAAGGGCACCGAACGTCAGCTTCACTGTTTTCTTAGAAGAATTAATAGTATAAACCCCAAGATTAAGTTGAATACTGCAAGTCAGGTATATTCCTGGAACCCATACCATTCCTTTATCCCTTATCCTTTTAGAGGAGTTCGATATTGTCAACCTTTTTCTATTGCAATAGTTGGGGTGGTCAATCCGAGGGTGCGTGGTGGGTTCCTCTTACCTTCCATTAGGTTACAATGGAGTTCCGCCAAGTAACGCCTGATTCAATCAACTATATCAAATCAGCAAGCATAGCTGTACAGGTGAAATTATACATCAAACTTACACAGCAACACCGTGTCGCATGTCAAAACGTGTGGTTCAATCAGAAATGTAAATATAACAACGTGATCCCAAATTATATTACTATACGTTCCAATACGCGCAGTCGGGCTGCCAATATAGCGATACAAAAAGCTCAAAAAAATTGGCTAGGGGAAGAGGCAAGACGTTCGTTTACGGTTCGCGATAATTTAAAACTACATTTAAAAATACTGCATTTAGAGCTTTCATTCAAGTTACACAATGTCGAGTTCGATTTATTAGACCAAAAAGCTAGGGAATTAGCATCAACTGTAGCTCACGAGAAATACATCATTCAAAGTAGGAAGTTACAAGAATTGATAGGAAGAATAACACCACCTTCTGAATATACTGGCAACACCACTTGTAGTCATCAATTCCATCCAAGAATAAAAAATCTTTCGAACACCATTTTCACACGTGACGAGAATTCACTTTTGGAGAAGGGATTAAAGTATAGTATTCCTCAAAAAGTTACGCAATATTCTTTGGAAACATTGGCGGTGGATGCAGAACTAGCTATTACCAGAAATAAAAAAGATAATACAGTCAAGAGCTTAGCTGCCCCTCACTTAAAAACATACAAATCGACAAATTTAAGTAATTGCGAATATAAAATGTATAAATCCATCCAAGATAAAATTCAACAAAACGATTTGGTGATAAATAAAGCCGATAAAGGCAACACCGTAGTTATTATGTCTAGATCCCAATATCATAGCAAAGTACAAGATGTAATACACACCGAAGATTTCCAGCGTCTGCCCTACGATCCTACCAAAAGATTTCAAGTAGAATTAAAACTCAGTATAAAGGCAAGTAATTACCTTTTTCCGCAAGACTGCTATTTAGCGAAAAGTATTATACCGATGAACCCTCAATGTCCGCTGTTGTATGGTTTGCCCAAAATACATAAAGATCAGATGCCCATCCGTCCAGTTGTTTCATATGTCAACGCTCCAGCTTATAAATTAGCGAAATATTTAAACGGATTGATTAAAGAGAAGACGTCATTCACCGCAAAACACAGCCTGAAAAATAGTTATGATTTGATTAGCAAAATAAAACACATCTGTTTACCTAGAAACACAAAACTCGTGTCTTTGGATGTAGAAAGCTTATTTACAAACGTCCCTTATAAAGAATGCCTAATTATAATTGAAAATCTGCTGGAAAGAAATAGAATACACCCAGAACAGATTAAGAACATTTTGAAATTAACCGAGTTATGCAGTAAACAAAATTAGTTTCAATTCAACAACGAGTACTATTTACATAAGGGAGGTTTGGCCATGGGTTCACTGCTTAGTCCGTTGTAAGCGGATATCTTTATGAATAACTACGAACACGAGCATTTGGTGAAAGAACCGAATATCTTATATTATTATAGATTCGTGGACGATATTTTGCTAGCTTGGAAGGGCACCGAACGTCAGCTTCACTGTTTTCTTAGAAGAATTAATAGTATAAACCCCAAGATTAAGTTGAAATTAGAAATTGAACAAAACAGCTCAATAAACTTCTTAGATTTGACTATAAAAAGGGAGGGTACCTCACACTCATTTGAAATTTATTGTAAACCGACATATACAGATACTACAATACCAGCATCGTCCTGTCATCCATCACAACACAAAATGGCAGCATTCCACAGTATGATACATAGATTATTTAATGTACCACTCAATTTAGAATCATATAACAAAGAATTAAATATTATTTATCATATAGCTCAATCCAACGGGTATAGTAAACGCCTAATTGACAAGATGATTCGAGGAAAACAAATTAGAATAGCCAAGACGCTTTTATATCCCTCCATAAAAGAACCTATAAATAATACTGCTGTTCTTACCTATTTTGGAACTATAACTGACCGTATGGCGCGTATACTGAGGAGGAACGGTATCAGATCAGCCTATAAACCTTACAAAACGTTAAAATTTCTTTGCAATGGTAAAGATAAAGTATGCAAGAACATAAAGTCCGGTATTTACTGCTTAACATGCCATCAATGTCAAAGTAAGTACATAGGACAGACGGGTCGAAGTTTTGAGCTGAGATACAAAGAACATTTAGCGGCGTTTAGAAACAACCAGCCAGAAAAGTCTCATTTTGCCGAACATTTACTTCAAACGGGCCATAGTCTAAATAGCGGACATTCATTTGACGTCATACACACTTGTCAAAAGGGTATCAAAATGTGCGTATTGGAACAATTAGAAATTTTAAAGCGGGACAAGAATACATTACTGAACGATCAAACCAACTTTAACGGGTCCCCATTGCTGAATATATTCGCATGCCATCATAATGACGTAATTCAGTCGAGCGGCGGAGGGAATTAGAAAGTACAATCGTTTATAAGAACGCTCACGGTAGGAAAGTGCTCAGTCGTTGCCCATCGCTCCTGAGGATACCTCGTGCAGAAGCGAAACACGTGTCGAGGAATAGTCGGCGCATACAGTGGGATACTGCAAGTCAGATATATTCCTGGAACCCATACCATTCCTATATCCCTTATCCTTTTAGAGGAGTTCGATATTGTCAACCTTTTTCTATTGCAATAGTTGGGGTGGTCAATCCGAGGGTGCGTGGTGGGTTCCTCTTACCTTCCATTAGGTTACAATGGAGTTCCGCCAAGTAACGCCTGATTCAATCAACTATATCAAATCAGCAAGCATAGCTGTACAGGCGAAATTATACATCAAACTTACACAGCAACACCGTGTCGCATGTCAAAACGTGTGGTTCAATCAGAAATGTAAATATTACAACGTGATCCCAAATTATATTACTATACGTTCCAATACGCGCAGTCGGGCTGCCAATATAGCGATACAAAAAGCTCAAAAAATTTGGCTAGAGGAAGAGGCAAGACGTTGGTTTACGGTTCGCGATAATTTAAAACTACATTTAAAAATACTGCATTTCGAGCTTTCATTCAAGTTACACAATGTCGAGTTCGATTTATTAGACCAAAAAGCTAGGGAATTAGCATCAACTGTAGCTCACGAGAAATACATCATTCAAAGTAGGAAGTTACAAGAATTGATAGGAAGAATAACACCACCTTCTGAATATACTGGCAACACCACTTGTAGTCATCAATTCCATCCAAGAATAAAAAATCTTTCGAACACCATTTTCACACGTGACGAGAATTCACTTTTGGAGAAGGGATTACAGTATAGTATTCCTCAAAAAGTTACGCAATATTCTTTGGAAACATTGGCGGTGGATGCAGAACTAGCTATTACTAGAAATAAAAAAGATAATACAGTCAAGAGTTTAGCTGCCCATCACTTAAAAACATACAAATCGACAAATTTAAGTAACTGCGAATTAAAAATATATAAATCCATCAAAGATAAAATTCAACAAAACGATTTGGTGATAAATAAAGCCGATAAAGGCAACACCGTAGTTATTATGTCTAGATCCCAATATAAAAGCAAAGTACAAGATGTAATACACACCGAAGATTTCCAGCGTCTACCCTACGATCCTACCAAAAGATTTCATGCAGAATTAAAACTCAGTATAAAGTCAAGTAATTACCTTTTTCCGCAAGACTGCTATTTAGCGAAAAGTATTATACCGATGAACCCTCAATGTCCGCTGTTGTATGGTTTACCCAAAATACATAAAGATCAGATGCCCATCCGTCCAGTTGTTTCATATGTCAACGCTCCAGCTTATAAATTAGCGAAATATTTAAACGGATTGATTAAAGAGAAGACGTCATTCACCGCAAAATACAGCCTGAAAAATAGTTATGATTTGATTAGCAAAATAAAACACATCTGTTTACCTAGAAACATAAAACTCGTGTCTTTGGATGTAGAAAGCTTATTTACAAACGTCCCTTATAAAGAATGCCTAACTATAATTGAAAATCTGCTGGAAAGAAATAGAATACACCCAGAACAGATTAAGAACATTTTGAAATTAACCGAGTTATGCAGTAAACAAAACTATTTTCAATTCAACAACGAGTACTACTTACAGAAGGAAGGTTTGGCCATGGGTTCACCGCTTAGTCCGTTGTTAGCGGATATCTTTATGAATAACTACGAACACGAGCATTTGGTGAAAGAACCGAACATCTTATATTATTATAGATTCTTGGACGATATTTTGCTAGCTTGGAAGGGCACCGAACGTCAGCTTCACTGTTTTCTTAGAAGAATTAAGAGTATACACCCCAAGATTAAGTTGAATACTGCAAGTCAGGTATATTCCTGGAACCCATACCATTCCTTTATCCCTTATCCTTTTAGAGGAGTTCGATATTGTCAACCTTTTTCTATTGCAATAGTTGGGGTGGTCAATCCGAGGGTGCGTGGTGGGTTCCTCTTACCTTCCATTAGGTTACAATGGAGTTCCGCCAAGTAACGCCTGATTCAATCAACTATATCAAATCAGCAAGCATAGCTGTACAGGCGAAATTATACATCAAACTTACACAGCAACACCGTGTCGCATGTCAAAACGTGTGGTTCAATCAGAAATGTAAATATAACAACGTGATCCCAAATTATATTACTATACGTTCCAATACGCGCAGTCGGGCTGCCAGTATAGCGATACAAAAAGCTCAAAAAAATTGGCTAGGGGAAGAGGCAAGACGTTCGTTTACGGTTCGCGATAATTTAAAACTACATTTAAAAATACTGCATTTAGAGCTTTCATTCAAGTTACACAATGTCGAGTTCGATTTATTAGACCAAAAAGCTAGGGAATTAGCATCAACTGTAGCTCACGAGAAATACATCATTCAAAGTAGGAAGTTACAAGAATTGATAGGAAGAATAACACCACCTTCTGAATATACTGGCAACACCACTTGTAGTCATCAATTCCATCCAAGAATAAAAAATCTTTCGAACACCATTTTCACACGTGACGAGAATTCACTTTTGGAGAAGGGATTAAAGTATAGTATTCCTCAAAAAGTTACGCAATATTCTTTGGAAAAATTGGCGATGGATGCAGAACTAGCTATTACCAGAAATAAAAAAGATAATACAGTCAAGAGCTTAGCTGCCCCTCACTTAAAAACATACAAATCGACAAATTTAAGTAATTGCGAATATAAAATATATAAATCCATCCAAGATAAAATTCAACAAAACGATTTGGTGATAAATAAAGCCGATAAAGGCAACACCGTAGTTATTATGTCTAGATCCCAATATCATAGCAAAGTACAAGATGTAATACACACCGAAGATTTCCAGCGTCTGCCCTACGATCCTACCAAAAGATTTCAAGTAGAATTAAAACTCAGTATAAAGGCAAGTAATTACCTTTTTCCGCAAGACTGCTATTTAGCGAAAAGTATTATACCGATGAACCCTCAATGTCCGCTGTTGTATGGTTTGCCCAAAATACATAAAGATCAGATGCCCATCCGTCCAGTTGTTTCATATGTCAACGCTCCAGCTTATAAATTAGCCAAATATTTAAACGGATTGATTAAAGAGAAGACGTCATTCACCGCAAAACACAGCCTGAAAAATAGTTATGATTTGATTAGCAAAATAAAACACATCTGTTTACCTAGAAACACAAAACTCGTGTCTTTGGATGTAGAAAGCTTATTTACAAACGTCCCTTATAAAGAATGCCTAATTATAATTGAAAATCTGCTGGAAAGAAATAGAATACACCCAGAACAGATTAAGAACATTTTGAAATTAACCGAGTTATGCAGTAAACAAAATTATTTTCAATTCAACAACGAGTACTATTTACATAAGGGAGGTTTGGCCATGGGTTCACTGCTTAGTCCGTTGTAAGCGGATATCTTTATGAATAACTACGAACACGAGCATTTGGTGAAAGAACCGAATATCTTATATTATTATAGATTCGTGGACGATATTTTGCTAGCTTGGAAGGGCACCGAACGTCAGCTTCACTGTTTTCTTAGAAGAATTAATAGTATACACCCCAAGATTAAGTTGAAATTAGAAATTGAACAAAACAGCTCAATAAACTTCTTAGATTTGACTATAAAAAGGGAGGGTACCTCACACTCATTTGAAATTTATTGTAAACCGACATATACAGATACTACAATACCAGCATCGTCCTGTCATCCATCACAACACAAAATGGCAGCATTCCACAGTATGATACATAGATTATTTAATGTACCACTCAATTTAGAATCATATAACAAAGAATTAAATATTATTTATCATATAGCTCAATCCAACGGGTATAGTAAACGCCTAATTGACAAGATGATTCGAGGAAAACAAATTAGAATAGCCAAGACGCTTTTATATCCCTCCATAAAAGAACCTATAAATAATACTGCTGTTCTAACCTATTTTGGAACTATAACTGACCGTATGGCGCGTATACTGAGGAGGAACGGTATCAGATCAGCCTAGAAACCTTACAAAACGTTAAAATTTCTTTGCAATGGTAAAGATAAAGTATGCAAGAACATAAAGTCCGGTATTTACTGCTTAACATGCCATCAATGTCAAAGTAAGTACATAGGACAGACGGGTCGAAGTTTTGAGCTGAGATACAAAGAACATTTAGCGGCGTTTAGAAACAACCAGCCAGAAAAGTCTCATTTTGCCGAACATTTACTTCAAACGGGCCATAGTCTAAATAGCGGACATTCATTTGACGTCATACACACTTGTCAAAAGGGTATCAAAATGTGCGTATTGGAACAATTAGAAATTTTAAAGCGGGACAAGAATACATTACTGAACGATCAAACCAACTTTAACGGGTCCCCATTGCTGAATATATTCGCATGCCATCATAATGACGTAATTCAGTCGAGCGGCGGAGGGAATTAGAAAGTACAATCGTTTATAAGAACGCCCACGGTAGGAAAGTGCTCAGTCGTTGCCCATCGCTCCTGAGGATACCTCGTGCAGAAGCGAAACACGTGTCGAGGAATAGTCGGCGCATACAGTGGGATACTGCAAGTCAGGTATATTCCTGGAACCCATACCATTCCTATATCCCTTATCCTTTTAGAGGAGTTCGATATTGTCAACCTTTTTCTATTGCAATAGTTGGGGTGGTCAATCCGAGGGTGCGTGGTGGGTTCCTCTTACCTTCCATTAGGTTACAATGGAGTTCCGCCAAGTAACGCCTGATTCAATCAACTATATCAAATCAGCAAGCATAGCTGTACAGGCGAAATTATACATCAAACTTACACAGCAACACCGTGTCGCATGTCAAAACGTGTGGTTCAATCAGAAATGTAAATATTACAACGTGATCCCAAATTATATTACTATACGTTCCAATACGCGCAGTCGGGCTGCCAATATAGCGATACAAAAAGCTCAAAAAATTTGGTTAGAGGAAGAGGCAAGACGTTGGTTTACGGTTCGCGATAATTTAAAACTACATTTAAAAATACTGCATTTCGAGCTTTCATTCAAGTTACACAATGTCGAGTTCGATTTATTAGACCAAAAAGCTAGGGAATTAGCATCAACTGTAGCTCACGAGAAATACATCATTCAAAGTAGGAAGTTACAAGAATTGATAGGAAGAATAACACCACCTTCTGAATATACTGGCAACACCACTTGTAGTCATCAATTCCATCCAAGAATAAAAAATCTTTCGAACACCATTTTCACACGTGACGAGAATTCACTTTTGGAGAAGGGATTACAGTATAGTATTCCTCAAAAAGTTACGCAATATTCTTTGGAAACATTGGCGGTGGATGCAGAACTAGCTATTACTAGAAATAAAAAAGATAATACAGTCAAGAGTTTAGCTGCCCATCACTTAAAAACATACAAATCGACAAATTTAAGTAACTGCGAATTAAAAATATATAAATCCATCCAAGATATAATTCAACAAAACGATTTGGTGATAAATAAAGCCGATAAAGGCAACACCGTAGTTATTATGTCTAGATCCCAATATCATAGCAAAGTACAAGATGTAATACACACCGAAGATTTCCAGCGTCTGCCCTACGATCCTACCAAAAGATTTCATGCAGAATTAAAACTCAGTATAAAGTCAAGTAATTACCTTTTTCCGCAAGACTGCTATTTAGCGAAAAGTATTATACCGATGAACCCTCAATGTCCGCTGTTGTATGGTTTACCCAAAATACATAAAGATCAGATGCCCATCCGTCCAGTTGTTTCATATGTCAACGCTCCAGCTTATAAATTAGCGAAATATTTAAACGGATTGATTAAAGAGAAGACGTCATTCACCGCAAAATACAGCCTGAAAAATAGTTATGATTTGATTAGCAAAATAAAACACATCTGTTTACCTAGAAACATAAAACTCGTGTCTTTGGATGTAGAAAGCTTATTTACAAACGTCCCTTATAAAGAATGCCTAATTATAATTGAAAATCTGCTGGAAAGAAATAGAATACACCCAGAACAGATTAAGAACATTTTGAAATTAACCGAGTTATGCAGTAAACAAAACTATTTTCAATTCAACAACGAGTACTACTTACAGAAGGAAGGTTTGGCCATGGGTTCACCGCTTAGTCCGTTGTTAGCGGATATCTTTATGAATAACTACGAACACGAGCATTTGGTGAAAGAACCGAACATCTTATATTATTATAGATTCTTGGACGATATTTTGCTAGCTTGGAAGGGCACCGAACGTCAGCTTCACTGTTTTCTTAGAAGAATTAATAGTATACACCCCAAGATTAAGTTGAATACTGCAAGTCAGGTATATTCCTGGAACCCATACCATTCCTTTATCCCTTATCCTTTTAGAGGAGTTCGATATTGTCAACCTTTTTCTATTGCAATAGTTGGGGTGGTCAATCCGAGGGTGCGTGGTGGGTTCCTCTTACCTTCCATTAGGTTACAATGGAGTTCCGCCAAGTAACGCCTGATTCAATCAACTATATCAAATCAGCAAGCATAGCTGTACAGGTGAAATTATACATCAAACTTACACAGCAACACCGTGTCGCATGTCAAAACGTGTGGTTCAATCAGAAATGTAAATATAACAACGTGATCCCAAATTATATTACTATACGTTCCAATACGCGCAGTCGGGCTGCCAATATAGCGATACAAAAAGCTCAAAAAAATTGGCTAGGGGAAGAGGCAAGACGTTCGTTTACGGTTCGCGATAATTTAAAACTACATTTAAGAATACTGCATTTAGAGCTTTCATTCAAGTTACACAATGTCGAGTTCGATTTATTAGACCAAAAAGCTAGGGAATTAGCATCAACTGTAGCTCACGAGAAATACATCATTCAAAGTAGGAAGTTACAAGAATTGATAGGAAGAATAACACCACCTTCTGAATATACTGGCAACACCACTTGTAGTCATCAATTCCATCCAAGAATAAAAAATCTTTCGAACACCATTTTCACACGTGACGAGAATTCACTTTTGGAGAAGGGATTAAAGTATAGTATTCCTCAAAAAGTTACGCAATATTCTTTGGAAACATTGGCGGTGGATGCAGAACTAGCTATTACCAGAAATAAAAAAGATAATACAGTCAAGAGCTTAGCTGCCCCTCACTTAAAAACATACAAATCGACAAATTTAAGTAATTGCGAATATAAAATATATAAATCCATCCAAGATAAAATTCAACAAAACGATTTGGTGATAAATAACGCCGATAAAGGTAACACCGTAGTTATTATGTCTAAATCCCAATATCATAGCAAAGTACAAGATGTAATACACACCGAAGATTTCCAGCGTCTGCCCTACGATCCTACCAAAAGATTTCAAGTAGAATTAAAACTCAGTATAAAGGCAAGTAATTACCTTTTTCCGCAAGACTGCTATTTAGCGAAAAGTATTATACCGATGAACCCTCAATGTCCGCTGTTGTATGGTTTGCCCAAAATACATAAAGATCAGATGCCCATCCGTCCAGTTGTTTCATATGTCAACGCTCCAGCTTATAAATTAGCGAAATATTTAAACGGATTGATTAAAGAGAAGACGTCATTCACCGCAAAACACAGCCTGAAAAATAGTTATGATTTGATTAGCAAAATAAAACACATCTGTTTACCTAGAAACACAAAACTCGTGTCTTTGGATGTAGAAAGCTTATTTACAAACGTCCCTTATAAAGAATGCCTAATTATAATTGAAAATCTGCTGGAAAGAAATAGAATACACCCAGAACAGATTAAGAACATTTTGAAATTAACCGAGTTATGCAGTAAACAAAACTATTTTCAATTCAACAACGAGCACTACTTACATAAGGGAGGTTTGGCCATGGGTTCACCGCTTAGTCCGTTGTAAGCGGATATCTTTATGAATAACTACGAACACGAGCATTTGGTGAAAGAACCGAACATCTTATATTATTATAGATTCGTGGACGATATTTTGCTAGCTTGGAAGGGCACCGAACGTCAGCTTCACTGTTTTCTTAGAAGAATTATTAGTATACACACCAAGATTAAGTTGAAATTAGAAATTGAACAAAACAGCTCAATAAACTTCTTAGATTTGACTATCAAAAGGGAGGGTACCTCACACTCATTTGAAATTTATTGTAAACCGGACAGCATATACAGATACTACAATACCAGCATCGTCCTGTCATCCATCACAACACAAAATGGCAGCATTCCACAGTATGATACATAGATTATTTAATGTACCACTCAATATAGAATCATATAACAAAGAATTAAATATTATTTATCATATAGCTCAATCCAACGGGTATAGTAAACGCCTAATTGATAAGATGATTCGAGGAAAACAAATTAGAATAGCCAAGACGCTTTTATATCCCTCCATATAAGAACCTATAAATAATACTGCTGTTCTTACCTATTTTGAAACTATAACTGACCGTATGGCGTGTATACTGAGGAGGAACGGTATCAGATCAGCGTATAAACCTTACAAAACGTTAAAATTTCTTTGCAATGGTAAAGATAAAGTATGCAAGAACAAAAAGTCCGGTATTTACTGCTTAACATGCGATCAATGTCAAATAAGTACATAGGACAGACGGGTCGAAGTTTTGAGCTGAGATACAAAGAACATTTAGCGGCGTTTAGAAACAACCAGCCAGAAAAGTCTCATTTTGCCGAACATTTACTTCAAACGGGCCATAGTCTAAATAGCGGACATTCATTTGACGTCATACACACTTGTCAAAAGGGTATCAGAATGTGCGTATTGGAACAATTAGAAATTTTAAAGCGGGACAAGAATACATTACTGAACGATCAAACCAACTTTAACGGGTCCCCATTGCTGAATATATTCGCATGCCATCATAATGACGTAATTCAGTCGAGCGGCGGAGGGAATTAGAAAGTACAATCGTTTATAAGAACGCTCACGGTAGGAAAGTGCTCAGTCGTTGCCCATCGCTCCTGAGGATACCTCGTGCAGAAGCGAAACACGTGTCGAGGAATAGTCGGCGCATACAGTGGGATACTGCAAGTCAGGTTTATTCCTTGAACCCATACCATTCCTATATCCCTTATCCTTTTAGAGGAGTTCGATATTGTCAACCTTTTTCTATTGCAATAGTTGGGGTGGTCAATCCGAGGGTGCGTGGTGGGTTCCTCTTACCTTCCATTAGGTTACAATGGAGTTCCGCCAAGTAACGCCTGATTCAATCAACTATATCAAATCAGCAAGCATAGCTGTACAGGCGAAATTATACATCAAACTTACATAGCAACACCGTGTTGCATGTCAAAACGTGTGGTTCAATCAGAAATGTAAATATAACAACGTGATCCCAAATTATATTACTATACGTTCCAATACGCGCAGTCGGGCTGCCAATATAGCGATACAAAAAGCTCAAAAAAATTGGCTAGGGGAAGAGGCAAGACGTTCGTTTACGGTTCGCGATAATTTAAAACTACATTTAAAAATACTGCATTTAGAGCTTTCATTCAAGTTACACAATGTCGAGTTCGATTTATTAGACCAAAAAGCTAGGGAATTAGCATCAACTGTAGCTCACGAGAAATACATCATTCAAAGTAGGAAGTTACAAGAATTGATAGGAAGAATAACACCACCTTCTGAATATACTGGCAACACCACTTGTAGTCATCAATTCCATCCAAGAATAAAAAATCTTTCGAACACCATTTTCACACGTGACGAGAATTCACTTTTGGAGTAGGGATTACAGTATAGTAGTCCTCAAAAAGTTACGCAATATTCTTTGGAAACATTGGCGGTGGATGCAGAACTAGCTATTACTAGAAATAAAAAAGATAATACAGTCAAGAGTTTAGCTGCCCATCACTTAAAAACATACAAATCGACAAATTTAAGTAACTGCGAATTAAAAATATATAAATCCATCCAAGATAAAATTCAACAAAACGATTTGGTGATAAATAAAGCCGATAAAGGCAACACCGTAGTTATTATGTCTAGATCCCAATATAAAAGCAAAGTACAAGATGTAATACACACCGAAGATTTCCAGCGTCTACCCTACGATCCTACCAAAAGATTTCATGCAGAATTAAAACTCAGTATAAAGTCAAGTAATTACCTTTTTCCGCAAGACTGCTATTTAGCGAAAAGTATTATACCGATGAACCGTCAATGTCCGCTGTTGTATGGTTTACCCAAAATGCATAAAGATCAGATGCCCATCCGTCCAGTTGTTTCATATGTCAACGCTCCAGCTTATAAATTAGCGAAATATTTAAACGGATTGATTAAAGAGAAGACATCATTCACCGCAAAATACAGCCTGAAAAATAGTTATGATTTGATTAGCAAAATAAAACACATCTGTTTACCTAGAAACACAAAACTCGTGTCTTTGGATGTAGAAAGCTTATTTACAAACGTCCCTTATAATGAATGCCTAATTATAATTGAAAATCTGCTGGAAAGAAATAGAATACACCCAGAACAGATTAAGAACATTTTGAAATTAACCGAGTTATGCAGTAAACAAAACTATTTTCAATTCAACAACGAGTACTACTTACAGAAGGAAGGTTTGGCCATGGGTTCACCGCTTAGTCCGTTGTTAGCGGATATCTTTATGAATAACTACGAACACGAGCATTTGGTGAAAGAACCGAACATCTTATATTATTATAGATTCTTGGACGATATTTTGCTAGCTTGGAAGGGCACCGAACGTCAGCTTCACTGTTTTCTTAGAAGAATTAATAGTATACACCCCAAGATTAAGTTGAAATTAGAAATTGAACTAAACAGCCCAATAAACTTCTTAGATATGACTATCAAAAGGGAGGGTACCTCACACTCATTTGAAATTTATTGTAAACCGATATATACAGATACTACAATACCAGCATCGTCCTGTCATCCATCACAACACAAAATGGCAGCATTCCACAGTATGATATATAGATTATTAAATATACCACTCAATATAGAATCATATAACAAAGAATTAAATATTATTTATCATATAGCTCAATCCAACGGGTATAGTAAACGCCTAATTGACAAGATGATTCGAGGAAAACAAATTAGAATAGCCAAGACGCTTTTATATCCCTCCATAAAAGAACCTATAAATAATACTGCTGTTCTTACCTATTTTGGAACTATAACTGACCGTGTGGCGTGTATACTGAGGAGGAACGGTATCAGATCAGCCTATAAACCTTACAAAACGTTAAAATTTCTTTGCAATGGTAAAGATAAAGTATGCAAGAACAAAAAGTCCGGTATTTACTGCTTAACATGCGATCAATGTCAAAATAAGTACATAGGACAGACGGGTCGAAGTTTTGAGCTGAGATACAAAGAACATTTCGCGGCGTTTAGAAACAACCAACCAGAAAAGTCTCATTTACCGAACGTTTACTTCAAACGGGCCATAGTCTAAATAGCGGACATTCATTTGACGTCATACACACTTGTCAAAAGGGTATCAGAATGTGCGTATTGGAACAATTAGAAATTTTAAAGCGGGCCAAGAATACATTACTGAACGATCAAACCAACTTTAACAGGTCCCCATTGCTGAATATATTCGCATACCATCATAATGACGTAATTCAGTTGAGCGGCGGAGGGAATTAGAAAGTACAATCGTTTATAGGACACGCTCACGGTAGGAAAGCGCTCAGTCGTTGCCCATCGCTCCTGAGGATGCCTCGTGCAGAGGCGAAACACGTGTCGAGGAATAGTCGGCGCATACAGCGGGATACTGCAAGTCAGGTATATTCCTGGAACCCATACCATTCCTATATCCCTTATACTTTTAGAGGAGTTCGATATTGTCAACCTTTTTCTATTGCAATAGTTGGGGTGGTCAATCCGAGGGTGCGTGGTGGGTTCCTCTTTCCTACCATTAGGTTACAATGGAGTTCCACCAAGTAACGCCTGATTCAATCAACTATATCAAATCAGCAAGCATAGCTGTACAGGCGAAATTATACATCAAACTTACACAGCAACACCGTGTCGCATGTCAAAACGTGTGGTTCAATCAGAAATGTAAATATTACAACGTGATCCCAAATTATATTACTATACGTTCCAATACGCGCAGTCAAGCTGCCAATATAGCGATACAAAAAGCTCAAAAAATTTGGCTAGGAGAAGAGGCAAGACGTTGGTTTACGGTTCGCGATAATTTAAAACTACATTTAAAAATACTGCATTAAGAGCTTTCATTCAAGTTACACAATGTCGAGTTCGATTTATTAGACCAAAAAGCTAGCGAATTAGCATCATCTGTAGCTCACGAGAAATACATCATTCAAAGTAGGAAGTTACAAGAATTGATAGGAAGAATAACACCACCTTCTGAATATACTGGCAACACCACTTGTAGTCATCAATTCCATCCAAGAATAAAAAATCTTTCGAACACCATTTTCACACGTGACGAGAATTCACTTTTGGAGAAGGGATTACAGTATAGTATTCCTCAAAAAGTTACGCAATATTCTTTGGAAACATTGGCGGTGGATGCAGAACTAGCTATTAACAGAAATAAAAAAGATAATACAGTCAAGAGTTTAGCTGCCCATCACTTAAAAACATACAAATCGACAAATTTAAGCAACTGCGAATTAAAAATATATAAATCCATCCAAGATAAAATTCAACAAAACGATTTAGTGGTAAAAATAAAGCCGATAAAGGCAACACCGTAGTTATTATGTCTTGTAACGGGTTCTGGTAGTAAAACGCATCAGAGGTCCTAGATGCGTTTATTGCCAAGTATTGTCTCACTTCCTATGCCGAGTATGACCGACCAACAACACGACACTGGCCTGAACACTAAGGGCTGCAGTTTCCCACGCTGTTCCCTCTGGTAGTGTGTAGGCAGGCTGCTCGAAGGCTGCGCGTTGCGGTAGATCCTCGCAGGCCGTTGGTTCACCTGGCAGATGCCGGCGGTGCGAGTACGATGAGCAGGGCAGGCCAGACTCTTCGGCAGTGGTGACGCCGAAGGCGATGCAGGAAAGTGTAGCGGTCTAGGAGCGTAGCCGGAGTCTTAAGGTGAACCTGGAACCTGAAGAAAAGCAGCATTAGGAGAGCCACAACCAATAGAGTCAGGCAGGCGGCGTCAGCCGGCCTCAGCTAGCAGGTAGAGAGATGGGCAATACGATAACGCAGTAAATGTAGTAACTTACCCACAGCTGGGACCAGGATACACGTATGAAGTAGTATAATTATAGATATAGCGGTATAGAATTTAGTAGCGGTAGTAGGTTAGTGTAGAGTAGCGGTGCCGGCCTCTCTGTCGGCCCCTTTATATACCGGGCCCTCCATCAGGCTGAGAGTCCGTTTATGACCATATTTGGTCAGGCTTTGCGAGTGCGGACGATGGCTTTCTCTGATTGGCCGAGCGTATGGTCGGTACTGTGACGCAATGCGGTAAGTACCGCCACAATACCGCCCGCCTTAGGAGAGGATTTTACGTGGCTAACAAGGAAAATCCGACTAGCTGCGTTAGGTCTATGAGTCCGCTACTGTCCAAGCTAAGACGGCATATAGAGAGAAGGAAGGGAAAGTCTTCTACGGTTTGTAACAAATAGTTAGGCACCATAGTGTATAAGTTTTAGGTCCTTAATGTGCCAAAACCCAATAGAATTTCCAGACGCGTCCGACAACTCGTAAACGAGAGGCGACTTTTTATTAATCACTGTGCACTTCACGAATTTAGGGACTAGTTTCTTACAGAAGGACTTATCCTTGTCGCTCTGATAAAAAGTCCTTTTCCACACAGTGTCTCCCACCTTAAACTCAGCTGGTTTACGGCGTAAATTATACGTTTGGGAATTCCTAGCATGAGCTTGAATGAGGCGTGCCTGAACTTTGTCAAATATGCCTGATAAGTGACCTATGTTTTCCGTGTAATCGTCCCTAGGTATGTATACTATATCATCAGCGTCCGTGTCGACATAGTTTGAGCCGCATGGAACTAGTTCACGTCCATAGACTAAAAAACTAGGTGTATAGCCCGTGACTTTATTAACTGCAGTATTTAATGCAAACTGCAGGTACGTGAGTGTCCCATAATCTCTAGTCATTTCCTACAAACGCCGCTAAGGTAGAACCAATGGTTTTATTATAGCGTTCGACCGTATTGTCATGTGGGGAATATTTAGGAGTATAATGAAGATTAGGGATTTTGTACTTGCGCAACATAGCTTTTAAAGTAGCACTGACAAACTGTTTACCATTGTCCAATATAATTGAAGATGGTATACCATGAACTAAAAATATTTTTTCTTCCAAAATATTAGTTATTATTTCAGCAGTTGCGCGCCTGATAGGAAAAAGTAGACAGTATTTACTAAAACAGCAAGTTACTACAAAGATGTAGGCGTTTTGTTTTCTTGTGACGGGTAGTGGCCCCACCAAATCTACACTAATGGTTTGGAAGGGTCGTGAACACACTTTGGGTCATCCCATGGTTCCCAATGGTGCATGGTTCTGATGTTTGTGCGCGATACATGTGTCGCAAGAATTTATGAACTTAACTACGTCATCGCGCATTTTGGGCCAATAGTAACGCAGTGCTAAGCGCTTGTAAGTTTTGAATATACCGAAATGCCCCGAAGTGGGTTTGGCATGGTTCTCTAATATGGCATTATTTCGATCAGAAGAAGGTAGTACTTCTTTCCATTCGAACTCCTTACGTAGCATACACCTAGATTTAATCAAACGATACAATTTATTATTTTTAATAGAATAGTCTGGATAGTCATTAGGCGAAGATAAACAACCATTGTAGGTGGCTGAATACCATTGATCAGTGTCAACTTTAGGGCCATTCACGTTATTATTATTCGCGTTAATTATATTTACAGGTAGGGATCGTGATAACGCATCCGCTATCGGCATACTCGGTTTTTTTTCACTTAACACACTACACGGCAATGTTTTAGACATGCATACGGATGCGATATGGTTAGGCAGTAATTTAAATAGTTTCCAGAAATCGATACCTAAAATTAAATTACTTGTTACTTCTGGAATAATATAAGCTTTCAATAAGTGGGTTTGATTATTAAAAGTAGTGGGTAAGTCAATAAGACCGCGCGGCAACAAGATATTTCCATTCGCGCTCCGAATGGAATTAGTGTTGTGACACTGCTGTATTTCTAACCCGGTTTTAGTAATTACCTCCAGATGGGAGTTGTTACCTAAACTTGTAATGGCTGAACCGGAATCGAGCAATCCACAAATAGGTAAACTGTTAATCGTTACGTTAACATAGGGCCATAGGTCATTTTTAGGTTTATTATCCAGGATCGAGGCGACGGAATAACTTGAGAAATACACTTTTAGAGTGTTTAGCCAATTTCTCCAATCATCTTTGTCAAAATTGGTCGAATAGGTTGTAGAACCTAATTTAGATTTTGACACGCCCCGATCCTGACCAACTAGTTTTTTGGTTTCGACGATTTACAGTTCGGGCAGTTAGGGAATGTCACATCCCTACGGCCGCACTTGAAGCAAATTGCGAACCGATCGCGTTTGCATTCATTCAAACTGTGATCATTGATACGGCAGCGCGGGCAGTACTTGGACGTGACTAGAGCGACAGAGCTAGGTTTAGACTTAGGTTTGCTAGGTTCGTTGTTCTCAGTGTATTCGGACGTACCCTCTATAGTAGCAACGGGATAAATATTGTAGGAATTATTACGCGCTCGGTTATTAGGTTTGTGACTGTAAGCTAGGTCTGGTGCCAACGTGTCGTTATTATAATACGTTTCGCGGAATTGAGAGTTCAAACATTTCATCCGTTCGTAGTTTAAACATAACGTCTGCAGTGTTGCTATACTGTCTATTGAAGATATTGCCGGAGCTAGCACTAGTGAGTAGCATGGACGTATGTTATGCAATAGGATGTCTAACTTTTCGCGTTCGGACAATCGCTTTGACGGTGACAGCCTAGCGAACAGCTGATTCATTATCGAGAGATAAATTATTATAGTTTCGGTAGCACCTTGAGTACGTCAGCGGGTTTCATTTAATAACCGGTAGTCATAATCGTACGGTGTGAAATCGTCTATTAATTTAGTGGTGAGTTCTTCCCATGTATTGAAATATTCTTTTAGGCCGCGGTACCAGTGAAGTGCGTTACCGGTGAACATTTCGGAGGCATATGATAAAATTTTAGTGGAAGGTAGATTACGCGCGGTTTGGAATTCGGTTACGCGTTGTAGGAACGCTCGGACGCATCCCGTACCGTCGTATTTAGGCTTAGACAGTTCGCTAACTCTCAAATGCTCGCAATGCAATACTGGGCCTAACCCTGCCTGCGTCGAGGTAGACGGTGCAGGTTGGACCTCTGCCACAGCATCAGCTGAGCGAACAGCTGATTGCTCAATGGCGGACAGCTCCGCCGAGAGCTTGTCGAACCGGCTGCACAATTCGGTTATTCGTTTTGAATACGCCGTAGGACGTTCCATCCTACGGAGTCTATGGAAAATGTGGTTGTGCAGTGCGGTAGACCTCCTAGCTAGGTTCGCGTCGTAAGAAAGAGATAACGAATTTAGTCGCTTGGCCAGCTCAGAGACGGCCTCGCTAGCGCCCTCGAAGTCCACCGCTATGGCTAGACCCGACTCCAAAATGTCATAATTTGGAATGGCTTCCAGTAATTTAAGGAGCTGCTTCCGCAGACCTAGGACAGAGGTAGCCGGCTCCTCACCTCTAATCGCAACCTCGTAAGCTAACTCGCTTTTATTTAACAGAAAGTATTTTATAGGGTGTGAGCCCATTGTGTATGTAATAAATAAGCTGCGTAAGTATACACTACACACTACACTTAGTGCGCAAGCGTTCCACCCTTACAAATGGCCTACTTTACGATTAGGCGTAAAAGTTCGACCGTTAGGACTAATTAGAAAGAAAAGTTAGATTCAAATTTGCGAACTATTACGTAGTAGGTAGTTACACTAAAAGGTAGACAATTAATATAGCAATACGTACCGGTTCGCTGTAGCCGCACCTGCTCGCTTACAATGATGGAGACCTGCTAGAAGAGAACTCGAGCACGGAAAGCGAGACAATAACCCACGTAGGCGCCACTGTAACGGGTTCTGGTAGTAAAACGCAAAAGAGGTCCTAGATGCGTTTATTGCCATGTATTGTCTCACTTCCTATGCCGAGTATGACCGACCCACAACACGACACTGGCCTGAACACTAAGGGCTGCAGTCTCCCACGCTGTTCACTCTGGTAGTGTGTAGGCAGGCTGCTCGAAGGCTGCGCGTAGCGGTAGATCCTCGCAGGCCGTTGGTTCAGCTAGCAGACGCCGGCGGTGCGAGTACGATGAGCAGGGCAGGCCAGACTCTTCGGCAGTGGTGACGCCGAAGGCGATGCAGGAAAGTGTAGCGGTCTAGGAGCGTAGCCGGAGTCTTAAGGTGAACCTGGAACCTGAAGGAAAGCAGCATTAGGAGAGCCAAAACCAATGGAGTCAGGCAGGCGGCGTCAGCCGGCCTCAGCTAGCAGGTAGAGAAATGGGCAGTACGCTAACGCAGTAAATGTAGTAACCTACCCACAGCTGGGACCAGGATACACGTATGAAGTAGTATAATTATAGATATAGCGGTATAGAATTTAGTAGCGGTAGTAGGTTAGTGTAGAGTAGCGGTGCGGGCCTCTTTGTCGGCCCTTTTATATACGGGGCCCTCCATCAGGCTGAGAGTCCGTTTATGATCATATTTGGTCAGGCTTTGCGAGTGCGGACGATGGCTTTCTCTGATTGGCCGAGCGTATGGGCGGTACTGTGACGCAATGCGGTAAGTACCGGACATACGTTACAGTCTAGATCCCAATATAATAGCAAAGTGCAAGATGTAATACACACCGAAGATTTCTAGCGTTTGCCCTACGATCCTACCAAAAGATTTCATGCAGAATTAAAACTCAGTATAAAGTCAAGTTATTACCTTTTTCCGCAAGACTGCTATTTAGCGAAAAGTATTATACCGATGAACCCTCAATGTCCGCTGTTGTATGGTTTGCCCAAAATACATAAAGATCAGGTGCCCATCCGTCCAGTTGTTTCATATGTCAACGCTCCAGCTTATAAATTAGCGAAATATTTAAACGGATTGATTAAAGAGAAGACGTCATTCACCGCAAAATACAGCCTGAAAAATAGTTATGATTTGATTAGCAAAATAAAACACATCTGTTTACCTAGAAACACAAAACTCGTGTCTTTGGATGTAGAAAGCTTATTTACAAACGTCCCTTATAAAAAATGCCTAATTAAATTGAAAATCTGCTGGAAAGAAATAGAATACACCCAGAACAGATTAAGAACATTTTAAAATTAACCGAGTTATGCTGTAAACAAAACTAATTTCAATTCAACGAGTACTACTTACAGAAGGAAGATTTGGCCATGGGTTCACCGCTTAGTCCGTTGTTAGCGGATATCTTTATGAATAACTACGAACACGAGCATTTGGTGAAAGAACCGAACATCTTATATTATTATAGATTCGTGGACGATATTTTGCTAGCTTGGAAGGGCATCGAACGTCAGCTTCACTGTTTTCTTAAAAGAATTAATAGTAAACACCCCAAGATCAAGTTGAAATTAGAAATTGAACAAAACAGCTCAATAAACTTCTTAGATTTGACTATCAAAAGGAAGGGTACCTCACACTCATTTGAAATTTATCGTAAACCGACATATACAGATACTACAATACCAACATCGTCCTGTCATCCATCACAACACAAAATGGCAGCAGTCCACAGTATGATACATAGATTATTTAATGTACCACTCAATATAGAATCATATAACAAAGAATTAAATATTATTTATCATATAGCTCAATCCAACGGGTATAGTAAACGCTTAATTGACAAGATGATTCGAGGAAAACAAATTGGAATAGCCAAGACGCTTTTTTATCCCTCCATAAAAGAACCTATAAATAATACTGCTGTTCTTACCTATTTTGGAACTATAACTGACCGTATGGCGCGTATACTGAGGAGGAACGGTATCAGATCAGCCTAGAAACCTTACAAAACGTTAAAATTTCTTTGCAATGGTAAAGAAAAAGTATGCAAGAACAAAAATGTCGGTATTTACTGCTTAACATGCGATCAATGTCAAAATAAGTACATAGGACAGACGGGTCGAAGTTTTGAGCTGAAATACAAAGAACATTTAGCGGCGTTTAGAAACAACCAGCCAGAAAAGTCTCATTTTGCCGAACATTTACTTCAAACGGGCCATAGTCTAAATAGCGGACATTCATTTGACGTCATACACACTTGTCAAAAGGGTGTCAGAATGTGCGTATTGGAACAATTAGAAATTTTAAAGCGGGACAAGAATACATTACTGAACGATCAAACCAACTTTAACGGGTCCCCATTGCTGAATATATTCGCATACCGTCATAATGACGTAATTCAGTCGAGCGGCGGAGGGAATTAGAAAGTACAATCGTTTATAAGACACGCTCACGGTAGGAAAGTGCTCAGTCGTTGCCCATCGCTCCTGAGGATACCTCGTGCAGAAGCGAAACACGTGTCGAGGAATAGTCGGCGCATACAGTGGGATACTGCAAGTCAGGTATATTCCTTGAACCCATACCATTCCTATATCCCTTATCCTTTTAGAGGAGTTCGATATTGTCAACCTTTTTCTATTGCAATAGTTGGGGTGGTCAATCCGAGGGTGCGTGGTGGGTTCCCCAACCTTTTTTTCCATTAGGATTTTTTAATTTCTTATTTTAAAAGATAGAGGGGGGCGGGAGTTTGCCAAGCATTTTACCACTATGAAAGTGTCTATTTTTCAAACGATTGACTTGAAATGAATGTTTTGGAAAACTTTAAGTAATTTGTTAAGACCTATCTATAGACACAGCGCACATATTATTATGTTTGAAGAAAGTAATTTTGATATCAATTCTATGTTTCCATATCCCATTCATGGAATTGATAGGTGTTAAAGAACCGGTCATGTGCATGTCGTGCCACACACAATGAAGGGTTCCGAAGTAGCCCTTACACAGTGACCTGAGGATAGTAGGACTCAAACACAAAATTCACTTCATCGCTTGCTAATTTAAGTTGTTAGTTGTCCTGATGAGCCGTTATAAGTTTTATTGAAGGTTAATTATGTATGCACCTATTTAGTATAGTTTATAATTATAGACTACGGTTTATAAAATAGTGGGGGGAAGGAGACAATTTGCACTTGGTGTTTTTGGATAACTATTTCGTTTTTTTATTTTTGTTCAGGCTCTGAATAAATAATTAAATCAAGTGCGAATCGGATTCACCCATGAAGGATTCCATAGTAAAGGTATCTACTTAACATACCATTTATTCTTCACCTAACCGAAAATAACAAAATTTTTATCACCAAAAATACATTTTTTCCATAGCGTTTGTATAAACAACGATGTTAAATTTGCGGTTTTTGAATATGTGCTATATCTCAAAAACTGCTGAAAACATTTTGTTCAAAGCGATTTTTTTTTCAAAGATTTCATAAAGATCAAAAACGTATAATTTTTCTAGAATTTATTATTTGAAAATTTACATGGGTGGGACACTCATATTTCTATTGTACCGTCTATCTTTTAAACGATTGAGTATGAGAAACAATACTTTTAGGTTTATCAAATTTTTAAAGATCTACCTGTGGACACTCTGCATAATTTTGACAAATGAAATAAAAAAAAAACTGAGTCAGTTCCATATATAGAGAACCTGGATGGTTACCTGGAAGAAAACGCACTATGCGATAAGGCCGCCCTTGTGAATTTTCTATGTACATTTAAATCATTTATACCAAATTAGCAGTAGTATATGTATATACAATAGCAGTGTATTTTCTCAATAAAGAATTATCTATATATCTACAAAACCCCCCCTTATTATTCTACTGTTCAACTTTTGTTTAAAAGTCGTGAAGCGGTTTTTAGAATACATCTGTGGCTGTGATATACGAACGGTCAGACGGACCGACAGACAGGCATGGCGAATTTACTTATTTAGTTTAGGTTTTCGCCATTTTTGGCAACGGAACCCTAAAAAACGGCTAAAGCAAACCCTTCGTGTATTAAAAAAAATATTGTATAGTTTTGAGTTATCACAATGTATAACTCTGCCAAATTTTAACCCTCTAGAGATTATAGATTTCGCGTAAACCACGACAGTACAGACGAACGGACGGACATGGCGAAACGATACAGGTTCTTTGTAGTTTACTACGGAACTCTTAAAAGGGCACTATATAAATACCATAATTTTCTGGGCACTTAAATAAAATTAGGAAGGGCCATAGTAGGCCATAAAATAAGGTTTGAAAGTTAGAAGTAGGCCCTAAGGGGCGCGGGCCAAACGGCTGGCGACTGCTAGTAATATTATAAATGCTATATAAAAAATGAATAACATACAGCATTTATAAATGCTATATTATAAATGCTGTATGTTATTATTCTTTTACCAAAATATTTCAGATGGCAGTGAGGCAAAAAGAACGATGTATATGAATAATTTATTAGTCTATTATACAAAAAAATAATATTTAACTGTCTGCCTACAATCTCAAAATAACTGAACCTATTGCATATTGTTGCTAACCCGTTTCTAGTACCTACCCCAATGATTTATTAAGGTTGTTTGCCTGTCTGGCTATTTATTCAGGGTAATCTTAAAAATGGCTGAATCGATTTAGGTGTGAATTATACTAATGGTTCATGAAAACTCTCGAACAAACCATGAAAATTTCAGTTAGGTGTCGCTGCGTGCAAAAGCTAGTTAAAATTAAATAAGTCAAAAGCCAGTCGGACTCATTTGTAAAGGATTCCGTAGCAGTATACATTTGTGTATCTCAGCGACATTGTAAAAAAAATTTATAATAAATTATCCAAGTTCAATAACACTTTCTTAGTATTTTAAGGTTAAAGAAATAAGGGATGCCTTGGTCAGAAGTGGGACGAAGCAGATAACTGATTAGGCATGGGCGTTTTCGGATTTTTACGCAAACCGATAAATATCCGATTTCAGATTTTGAAATCGATTTCAAAAACCGATTTCAGAAATCGATTTCAGAAGCGGATGTCGGAGCATCGCTCCGACATCCGCTACTGAAATCGTTTTCGAGCGTAGTTGCTAGTTGCGTAGACAAACGCAAACAATTGAATTCTTATTCTATTGCCATTTCTTTGTCTATTAGTACCTACGTAGCATCTGCTGGTGGTTTTTAGTTAGTAATGGTTATGGTTGTAATTATGACGATTTTCCCTCATGCTTTACCTAGGCTTGGGACTAACATAAAGTTCTGTAAGCTCGTACATTTTACGCTGCGATTAGTCATACTCATAGAGATAAGTTAAAAAATTACACAACACGAATTGTTTCTATTTATATTTACACTTTACAATCCTAACCAACTAACTACCTACAACTAATTGTCAAAAAACTCAGTCGCGAAACAAACTAAAACTACACAACACGAATTGTTTCTATTTATTAACACTTTACAATCCTAACAATGTAACAATAAAACTTTTTAAATCCTATTATTATAACTTACATGAAAACCAAATATAGGTACCTACTTAATTATTATTACGCGCGCACCGCACTGCACGTGTCACTTAGGTCAAGTGAACAAAATAAATAAACATCGATCAAGTCAAAACTCTCCAAACATAAATCCCTAATAAGACTAATAAACTATTTGCAATTTTCAAAATAAACATTAAATAGTTGCAATCTGAATTAGATCTTATCGCCTCGATGTTTAGTTTTATTTTTTCTATTCAATCTGCTATTCATAAAACCGCCAAAAACTACGACTGGCTTGCTTGGCGACGATTTCACGATTCGCTTCATCTCTTTTGCTCTTTAAACGGATCACTAAGCAAGAAAGAAATGGATATGAAATTCGCTCTCTCTCATTCTAACTAAGTAGTCGTTGGGTAGAGTGAAAGAGAACGAACGAAAATGAAAACTATCGAAAACGTAAGCTTGTAGTTTGGTTGCGCTTGCACTGCACCGTTTTGTTCGGATTAGATTGTTTGCGATATCGTGGTATTGTTTGGCGTTTTCTAAAATCGGTTTTCTTATATTGGAATATCGATATGATACGATTTCTGACTGCAAACGGATTTCAGTTTCGTTTTGATATATCGGTCTCATGCCTATAACTGATATGAAGTGCTCACCTGCATAAAAATAAATATAACTAGCGAAGTATTTTGGCTTCTATAAAGGACCATCGTACATTTAAGTTAGTGAAGATTAAAGGCGCTTTGATGAGAGCCACGTACATTTAATTGAATGAAAATTAAATGCTCATCCTTTTAACCATGACTCCTTTTTGAACTCCTTTTTTAAGGAGTGAATTCAGTAACGTCACTTGAGGAGCCGATATACAAATTTTCAAGTCAATCAATCAAAGGAATAAAAAGTTTCATACAAACTTTGACCCCTATCTTACCTCCTTGAAAGGAATTTCCAAAATAAATAGTTCTTGGTATTCACTATCATCGTTTGAGTAACCAATACACACAAATAAAGTCAATCCACTGAAGGAATAATAAGTTTCATATACACTTTGATCCCCTATCGATATTTTTTTTTAATTCTTGCCCTAAGGGGTTACCCCCTTAGGGCAAGAATTAAAAAAAAAACAAATTATTAGTGTTCACTATCGTCGTTTGAGGAACAATATACAAAGTTTGAAGTCAAACCATTAAAGGAATAAAAAGTTATTCAAACTTTAACGCCCTATTTTACCCCCTTAGGGGAGGAATTTCGAAAAATCCTCTCTTAGTGCTACCCTACACTCCTCAACGTACATACTTGCTAAATTTCATCTTCTTGCGACCAGTAGTTTCGGCTGTAGCGTGTCTGTCAATAATTAAATACTTTATTGCTTATCCACAATGCACGTGGTAGGTACATAAATTCTTAAGCTAGATACAATTATGGACCCTGTTGGGCACAGCATAGATTATAATAAAATCATTTGTACATAAATAACATTCGAAAGATTGTATTCTAAAATTAATAACAGGAGAGAGGAATATGTTCTATGTATTTCAATGTATTTATAATTAAGTCAAAGTACACTCAATATTTCAATAAAAAATATAATTGGTAGGGAAGGTAGGTAACTATATATTTTTATACTTTTAATTGTTTATTTTTAATAAAATTAAATTATTTTGTTTGTACTTTTTAATATTATACTGAATTATTATGTCAAATATGTAATTGTAAGCGATACTTTATTATTTAAAATATTAAGCAATGGATTAGATTATTAAATTTTTAGTGTGGTGTCATTCATAAAATCATTGACATTATAATAGGTTTTACTATAAAGAAATAGTTTTAATTTATTTATAAAGGAATTGTAATTAGTTTCCTTTTTTATATTTTCTGGCAGCATTAATTTTTTATTGACATTACATACGGGCTTGTGGAATGCATAGTGAGGTGTGAAGATGGTAATACCAATCTATCTTTGTGTCTTAGAGTTATTCTAGATTGTATATCTTCTCTTCTTGTGAAGAAGTCAGGGTACTTTCGAACAAATTTACTTATTTCTAAGATATAGATGCAAGGTAAGGTTAGAATTTTAAGATTATGAAAATATGGTTTACATGAGACTGTTATTTCTATATTAACAAATATTCGTAGTAATTTCTTTTGTAGGATGAATATGGTGGCTGCGTCGGTACTGTTTCCCCACAGGATTACTCCATAAGATAAACAAGAATAGGCGTAGGCGTAATAGGTGGCGAGTACGGTGGTTAAATCAGTGGTCTTTTCTACTTCACGGAGCGCATATGTAAATTTTGCTAGCTTGTTTCTTAATTTATTTATATGTTGTTTCCAATTTATTTGGGCGTCAATAATGATACCTAGCAGTGTAAATTCTTTGACAACTTCTATGGTTGACCCTTCGATAGAATAATTTATATTAAGAGGTGTTTTTGATAGGGGTGGAAACATATTAATTTGGTTTTATTGAAATTTATTTGGAGATTATGGTTATTCATCCACTCTCTGTTCTGGTAAGTATGGAGTTTAAAGTTTCATTGAGGTTTAATTCTATTTTACATGGGGTAAGTAATGAAATGTCGTCTGCAAACAAAACACATGGATCTTGGATGGTGTTAGGCAAGTCATTTATATAAATGAGGAATGGTAGGCATCCTAAAACACTAGCTTGAGGTATTGATGTCCATTTTGTTAGAGAGAATGTTTACTATTTTGTTAGATTTTTGATCGTAGTATTCAATTTCTACAAGTTGTTGCCTATTTGATTGATGATGGATGATTGCATGATTTTATCCCTTTTTACTTATAAGATCTGAATTATAAATGTATTTGCACTTATTGGAAATAAAACAATTTATTATTATTATTATTATATTTGTTAGGTATGATGTAAGCCAGTCATAAGGTTTTCCTCTTATGCCTATTTTGTACATTTTATTAAGTAATATTGGAAATTGAACTTTAAGATTCCAAATGCATATTGTTTTTTGTTTATGATGTTAAGCGCCTCTTCATCATCAGCCCCTTACAGTCCACTGCTGGACAAGGCCTCTCCTTTGAAAGGAGGAATTGGCCTACTATACCACGCTGGCCAAACGGGTTGGTAAAGAAGCGCCTCTTGTATATATTTAAATACAGCTAGGGAGGTCGATCTGTTTCTTCGAAAACCGTTCTGACAATCGTAAAATATTTTATATTTCTCACAGAAGCAGTATATACGATGATTATGCATCGCTTTCTCGAAGATCTTAGAAGATGTGGGTAGGAGAGCGATGGGGCGATAATTATTTGGGTCTAATTTTGAGTGTTTTTTATGGATCGGTTTAATTAATGCCTTTTTGAGTTGGTCAGGTACTACTGCTTCTTCAAACGATTGGTTTATTAAATTATAGAAAGGTAACGAAAGTTGATCGGCGCAGAATCTAACAAGGATGGGAGGAATTTCGTCTATTCCGTGACTTTTCTTATTTTTAAGATTTTTTATTATTGAGTTGACTTCATACGGTTCTACTGGACTCAGAAACATAGTATTCTCAGTGGTATGTGATATAGGGTTGTCATTTGATTTTGTACCGGCGGAATGAAGAGTTTTTATTCCCACGGATGCAAAAAAATGATTGAAAAGATTAGCTGTGTGCCCAGGTTCGGTATAAAGTTCATTTGTAATTTAATATTTTGTTTTTCTTTTGTTAGGAGTTTATTAGTTCGCTCTTTCATGATAGTCCACACTGTTTTTACTTTATTTTCAGCCGTTAGTATTTTATTCTTGTAGTACAGTTTTTTTGCGGTGGCTACGGCTTTTTTAATGTTTTTTCGTAATGTTTATAGTATTTTGAAATGGTTGGGTTTTGTGGGTTGTTTGCTTTTTGGGTAAATATTTTCAATACCTAGTCTTTTATTTATGCAAGATTGTTTAATTCCTACTGTAAGCCAATGTTTTTTATCGCAAGGTCTTAATTTTATTTTTCGAATAGGTATAGACTTGTCTAATGCGCTTATTAGTATGTTATGAAATAGTGAATAGTTTTGGTTTATATTGTAGATTGAAGGTAAAATTTTATTCCAATCATAATTATTTAATTTCGCTATCTAAAGTATGACATGTTCTTTTGATTATATATTCTTTTCTTCATGTACCAAGTAGTTTGTTTTGTTTTGTGAGGGATTGGTAGATGTATTACCGTACCGCAGTGATCAGAAAGTCCTAATTCTTCTACTGTCGTGATAGCTTTTGTTTCATTGAAGTTTGTGAATATTAAATCTATACATGTTGATGATGTGGATGAGATTTGTGTGGGAGATTTTATGTAATGGGTGAATTTATATTCTAACATGAAGTTTTTGAATTGGTTTCTTTTTAAGTTGTTTTGCAAGATATTAATGTTAAAGTCACCTCCTATAATTACATTAAACTTAGAATATTTATTATTAATTAATTTTAATATGAGTTGAAGTTGGACAAATAATGTATCTTCCTCTCTTCTCTTCCAGTAAATTGTTACTAATCAAATATTTTGTTTAGGTAAAATACATGCACATACTTCTATAATATATTCAATTGACATATCAGTAATTTCCTTTATTTCTTTGTGTTCTATTTCTTCTTGTAGCAAGATACAAACAGTCAGTCAGTCAGTAACGCAAGGATTTTATATATTAAGATTTTTCTCATAACCTTGACATGAACTGACTTGATTATTTCGTTGCTAAGGAAATTTAGCATAAAGTTCGCATAGTATATTAATTTACTTATTTAATTATGTTAGTTCAGCGTCCAAAGCTTCTATTAACATATGTTTATCTTAGTTTGTTGTTATCATCTTAAGAATTTTAGGAAGTAAGTTTATACATCGAGGTATTTATACCTTAAACTAGTCGAGGCCAGCGACTTCGCACGCACATATTTTCGAATTTCCCGTTTTGCCCGATTCCGTGGGAATTTCGGGAAATCCTTTCTTAATGCACCTCTACGGTGTCCAAGGAACTACATGCTAAATTTCATCTTCCTGCGACCAGTAGTTTCGGCTGTAGCGTGTCTGTCATTCAGTCAGTAACGCAAGGATTTTATATATTAAGATTAGACCCCTTTACTAAAATTGAATGATGTATACAAATCACGAAAATTTAAAATCTATTCTGATAACCAGAATAGATTTTAAATTTAGAATACACGGGGTATAAAAAGACCCTTGACACAGAAGACACCTGAAATTCTATATTGATCCCATCATCACGGACATTTTGTACTGTTACCATATTTTTTTTCTAATTAGGCACAAAATCGATTCAAATACCCCGTCAATATGTTCTATAGATGTCCTGTGGTGCACGTAGATCACATCCTAGTGGTTTAAGAATAAGGCAAATTTTATTTTTTCGTCGTTTTGTATTTTTTTGTACGGAATGATTTTGTGTTGTAAAAGGATTGTGTGTAATAGAAAAAGTTGGCGTATATTAATAACACTGCAGTTTTGGTACAGTAAATTCGTATGGTACATGAGAGGCCGAAATGACTTTTAATATGGCTCTATGTGTTACTTCTAATTAAAACAAAACAATTTGCGAACTCTTCCTACAAGGGTGTTTATTTGCATTATTTAAAAATTTGCTAATATTTTCACAAGATGGCGAGCGGTGTATGCCAAAAATAGCTACATTCAAATCCAAGTATCCAAAGTTAAATAATATTTACTAATTTTTGATTTATTTATTTATCACATCCTTACATACAACTATCATTACAGGATAACCTATTGCAATAGTGTAGCAACTAAAAAAAAAACAATATACTGTAACTATAATAAATATACCTATAACTAAAAACTTATGTTAGAAAGGTAACAAAAAGCGGCCCTTGTGAGTACATCAGACAGTGCACTAAGCCACGGTAATAATATCTAACAGTATTGTAACTCCATACAAACGCACGAAACTCGAGTTATACCTACGCGCCTCGAGCAGAGTACCCATTAGACTGGGCGGACTGTGCCTACAGTACCCGCAGCCGCTATCGTGCCGCAGCTCGCATGCGGCGCGTCTGGTAGGTATATAACTCACGAAGACGGCCGAGTTACAATACTGTTAGATTATATTACCGTGACTAAGCGTACGCATTGCCCTCGTGAGCAGGTGCGCGCTGCAGTAAGTTGGTGCGCGCTCGCGCCACCGACAACAGCGGCTGTCGTCGCTGCCGCTCCGCGTGCCCATCCAGAACACACAGCCCGATTGTACGCAATATATAAAATGTGGAGCTGGAGGTCCGCTTATTAGCCTAACCTGATATGATATGATACAGAGTGACTGCCGCCTTCGCAACTCAAAGAGATAACTTTTCATGGTTTCGACCAGTATCAGTTAATTTGAAGGTATCGACTCCTCCTAATGACCGTCATAGATCTTCACTCTATTGTCGAGTGCGAAAAGCAACGCGGGTGCCTAACAACGTTTAGGTGCCTAGCTCACCCTTTATAACAAACTACGCAGACAACGTGGGCACAGCTGCCAATTGTTCTTCATCCAGTAAAACTAGAGCAGCAAAAGTATTTGATGTAATCTAATTCATGAATATGCGCCTCGATTACAATATGGTTATGGCAGGTTCAAGAGGACGTGTGTCTATTCTTTATGTACGCTCGTACAAGTCGGACATTATTAGAAGAAATCAAACAACCTGAGAGGTCATGAAGCTGGCTAGCATGTTGATAATTAATGACGCAGTTATGCATGTTCCCTATGATATCTTGGTGCCAATATTATTTGGTACGTCATCATCATCATCAACATCGGCTATATCCAATAGCATGCCACTGAGCCCTATTTTCGGCTATTTGTGTCCAGCCACAGCGAGCTACTTCGCGTCTGTCGTCACTGCCCTAAGCCGGACACCACACCACTCCACACTAGAATACCACTACTTCAATTCGGTTTACTAAAAGTTAAAATTATCGGTTGTCGACGTCGGGTTTTAGCTATCTGTTTCCTTTAATATATTATCACGAGTAATAAGTTATAATTTTGAACACCGCGTGATAGGAACGTGGTAACTAGGGTCACACATTTAATAAGATATAGATAAACATTTAATGGATGCAAAGGTTGATTGCTCGTATTCATTTTATTCGGTTTTACGATGTTTAAATGTGAGTTTTACTTCTTCTGTCGTGTGACTCGTTGACATTCTGGGGCTTATGTTTATCGAAGTGGACATTCCATGGGCCAAACTGACATCGTACTTTTTCATAATGGTTATTAGTCCAGCAAAGACTGGCAATCTGGCAAAACGCATTCCTGGAAAAGATTATGAAAATTAAATAAATCCTAGGCCTTACAAAACTGTTGTATAAATAATAATAAATTATTATAATTAAATAAAAATTACCAGTACAAGTTCGTGGACCCTCTCCAAAAGGCAAATAAGTATACGGTTTGATTGTATGGCGATTTTCTGGCAGAAACCTTTCTGGCTGATATTGGTCTGGGTTATGGAAATTTCTTGGATAACGATGAATGTAATAAACGGGTATATGTATCCGAATACCTTTATCTAATCGTAAACCAGTAGGTAACGTGTAGTCTTCCATTACTTCACGAGTTATATTAGTGAAAGCAGGATACAATCGCAGAGTTTCGTCAAAACACATAAGGCATCTCGGTTAAACAATCATATTCAAGTTTATTGTCATGCTTTTGTAGATACTCATCCACTTCCCTTTGAACTATTAGTTGATACTTTTTATGGTTAGCTAGTTCAAACAATATTAAAGTAAGTGTAGTTGATGAAGTTTCATATCCACCTGCAATAAACGCAGCGCACTGGCCAGACATTATTTCGTCATCAAATTTCTTTTTCTTTTCTTTCTTTTCTTCTTCTATTTATACTGTCACCGACAAAATATTTATTTTCTTTCAAAGATAACATCAAATCAACGAAATCGTTTCGAGCTGTGCGTTTATTATCACGTAATTTGAACACGTTAGTGAAAATTTCAACTATCGTTTTTTTCACTCCAGGTGGAAATGTCTGTAAACCTAGAGCATAGAATAACTTAGGCCAGACAGCACGCATTATATTTTTATATCCTCTTATATCGTTTTTTCCAAGTATCAATTCACCCAACTTCCTAAAAGGGTTATTGTCATGTCCATTTTGCATTAAATTAATATCTATACCAAAAGCGCATGTGCCTACACAGTCTATCATAAATCGTGTAACTAATGTATATGTATCAATACAACTTGAAACACTTGTTTCATATTCTAGCAACTTATCGAAGGCGTGAGTACATTTTACGACGAGAGGAAACATATTCTTCAACTTTGCTGATGTAAATAACGGAGTGAGACTTTGACGAACCACTTTCCAATAATCACCAGAATGAAAGAATATAGCTTGCGTGATCGCTTCGCTCTTTGCATAATTTGACTCTTCTCTGCCATGAAAATAGTAAAAATCTTTAGACATAATTAATTTCAACAGTTCTGGATCTTGAACTAACAGCGTCGGTTCAGTTCCATAATATACGCCGACGTATGGCTCGTCAGGAAATTGTTCGTAAATTCTTTTGGCAACATTGCCAACAAATGTCTTTACTATGCTAACAGCATATAATCTTTATAGTTACCAAAGATAATTTGTGGTGGTAAAAACTGCACGTTTTTCTTCTTCCAGTAATCGTACTTTCGAGTAAGCAGGCTATATATGAAACATAAAATTATATTGAACAGTAGGAAAACAATGGCCCACATCTTGTAATGTTATCACTAGAATAATTCTAAAAGACTTCAAATTTTAAACACTATATGGCAAAACAAGATAAAATTAGGCAATGACTTAGGCACACGACTGTGTAACAAAATTGTTCTAGCGCTTCAATATATGTATGTCAAATTGGAAGAATTTAAATACGATGTTTTATGATTTACGATGAAAGGTTGTAAGGTTATCGTGCTATGTATTTATCACAGACGTTAACAATTTCTTTATTTGTATTAAAATTGTATCTAGGTTTTTTTTTAATGTTTTATTTCTCATAGCGACATTTTATTGCACGTAATCAGGTTTCAGATTAGCGTATTTTTCTGCGCGTATACGGTCGTTGCAACATACACGCTTACATGCGAGTTACATTACTTGCTTCAAAGCACCGGACTCGAGTAAACGGGCATATTTTGGGGTGTTCGCTCAAAACGGTAGTGACATCGTTTAGAATTTCCAGCTTTATAAAATATTACAAGTTAATTTAGCGGTCTTACTCACTTAAGTAAGATGAGGCAGCGATAGCCTAGCGGAGATACCAACGGACTACCATGTAGAGGGTATGGGTTCGAATCCATGGCGCGCACCACTGACTTTTCGACGTTATGTGCGTATTAAGTTGTTAATCATCGCTTGCCCGGTGCCTCGGAGAGCAAGTTAAACCATCGATCCCGGCTGTCATGAAGATCTTTGGGTTGCGGAGGTCAGATTGCAGTCGCTCTGTAGAAAATTTGATATTCTATTATATCTGGTTAGACCAGTAAGTGGACCTCGCGCTCCAAGGCGCGTAAGTCTTGGCAGCCGGGATAGCGCTAGGACGATGATGACTTGCGTAAGTAAGATATTTAAGGCATAAACACCTCGGTGTTTTTTGCCAACGTTACGACCGACTTGCACTGGTCGTGGTCGTGGAGGGACTGAATCGCTTCATAAAAGGCAATGACCAAAAAAATCATATAAAGTATGAGCTCACACAATAGTTTTTGCTGACGCAGTTGAAACCCGACTGTGAGGCGTTCCCTCCATTGGCAATAAAATTAAATCAAGTGCGTATCGGACTTGCCCATGAAGGGTTCCATAGTAGAAGTGTCCACTTAACTTACCCAATTACTTTCACCTAGCCAAAATAACACTATAATTTTTATTCAGCAAAAATATGTTTGTATGCATAGTATTTTTGAATCACAAATTTGCTTACATTTCATAAGTGGCACTAATGAATAATGAGTAGACATACATCCTCAATTATTATTATCAATAATACTTATGACATACCTACACAAAATATTTTATCTAAAATATTTTATTGTTTAAAAAATAAGATGTGAGGTCAACCCAGCCGTTTGGTCTAAGCTCATCTGTGTCTCTGAAATGCTGCGCTAATACTACTTTCTTCTTTTTTCCTAAAGGTTCCAATCAAGTCGAGGATTTTCAATAAAACATAATAATATGATTGTCAAAAATTTATAGGTCCCTGCTCTTAAATAATTGTCGTCACTAGGTGGTGCGGTCTTCGTGCTCATGCGTATGAGCATAATTAAACTGTGGTCATGGAGATAGATTTACTAGTATGTGACTGTTTATCCTATTTTATTAGTATGAACAACTATAACATTGTATTTTCTAAATAGTGTAGGATTTATAATTACGTATGCACACAATAATATCTAGACAAGTAAATATTGTTTCTCACATAAAATTTCTCGACATAACGTTCTTTGTAGATCAGCAAAGCAACGTTAGCAAAGATCACCACTTTCATGGATAACCGCTAGGAATAAACAGCTGTTTGATAATTTGACCTATTCCTTAAGGGGGTCATATTTGAGGTAATTTGCATCAAATTGATCCCCGTCAACTAACACCACCAAAGTCAACGGCTGAGAAATCGGGGTTCAAAGACTTTTTTGAAATTTTCTACCTTGTCATCAATATAAAAGTAATTTAAAAAATCTTTTAACTTCTTGGATCTAAATTGTTATTTTTTGGAAGGCTTGTTAACTAGCAAGTAATCTAAACTGAAAATGCCGTGAAAGTATCTTAAGATTTCAGAAAAAAAGAGTCGGAAGTGACAAATCATGCATGCAAAATAAATTGAATTATAAAAAAAAATATGTATTACACGTAACGTACAAATTAATGGAAAAGCATCAACCTTTTGAAAGTGGTACCAAATTGACCATTTTGTAACAGTAGAAAAATACGAGCCAGTATCTTTACATATGCCAAGGATTTCTAACATAAAAATTAGCTCATCCTTGATTTTTTTTAATTGCGTTTTTTGTATTGTTTTGTCTCTAAACCATTTCCAACGAGATATGACGATATCTAATTATCACTTGTTCTTGTTGCATTTAAGAGCCTAGCTTTTGTCGGTGGTGCAGTTGCCATTGCTTTCGGTTTTCTTTCCGTTTTTTGACCTCTTGACCCCAACTTTTCTTTTAACTGTGCCGCGTTGTTAAAAAAAAATTTTGGACCCCGATATCTCAGAAACCCTAGTTGACGGGGGTCAATTTGTTGCAAATGACCTCAAATATAACCTTCTTCAAGGAGAAGGTCGAATTACCAAACACCCTGTTTAGATACAGACCTCAACTAAGCATAATAAGGCTTATATTTCTGACAATTTAATTAAAAATATCCAAGTACAGCTTGTTGAGATTTTTGTTACAGATTTAATTTAAATAGTAAAATCATCATCATCCTAGCGCTGTCCCGGTTGCATTCCAAATCTACGCCTTGGAGCCCGAGGACCGCTTTAATTTAAATTGTAAAATGACAGAATATTTTAAAATTTCTGACAATTAAAAGTAGCAGACAAAGATATTTTTGGTAATTTCTTTTAGCAACATTGCCAAAAAATGTCTTCAATAGCATAATATTCTCTTTATTCTATCTTTCTCTTTATTTCTATCTTTATCTTTATTCTTTATTCTATATTGAACTAAAAGTGTTGGTTCAGTTCCATAATAAACGCCGATATATATAGGCTCCTCTAGAAACGGTTCGAATATTTTTTTCGTAACGTTGCCAACAAATGTCTTCAGTAACATGAAATCTTTATAGTTACCAAATAGAAGTTGAGGTTGTAAATACACCACAATTTTCTTCTTCCAGTAGTCATATTTTTGAGTTAGTATATAGTATGTGAACTGAACAACGGGGATGATGAAATGTTAAGGGATTAATCTAACTTGTAAACCTACATTATCCTAGAGTCGTAGCCTATCACCTATACCTAATATCCTATCCTAGTTATCCTAATCCTTATACCTATATGTATCCTACGTATCCTAACTTGCACCTAGCGTAAAATGCGTATAGGCTTGGTGCTCTGTGGTATTCTGTGATACAGACCAGCACTTACACGCACTTACTACTAAGCGCCTAACCTATGGCACGTACTATCGTGGTACTACTGTGGTATGCTGTGATACAGACCTACGATTCGTACGCGCCTAGAACCTAACCCTATTTGTCCCTACAATCCCTAGTATATATAAATACGTATAGTAGGGCTAGGCCTACTATACGTATTTATATATACTTATATAGATAGGTGCGGGATATCTGCCACCGGAGACCTATGATGACAGACGGACTGTGGGTAGGAGTTAGGTATGGTGGAGATGGTTTTCTGACGGCCAACTCGACAGACTCACCGAGCTGATCAGTACTGATGGCTAAAGGTGTCTTGGCCACCGTCAGAGGTATGGGAAGGGTATTGTAATGGTGTTGCTGGCTACACCAAATTAAATAATAATATATAGTCCTTAGGTCGTATACTTGTTTCCACATGTGTTTGTCTTATCGCTACGCTGGCGCCAACGTTATGCAATTAGGAAACTCATAAATCCCAAGAGTTTGACAAATTTATAAGAGTTATGTGACAGGCATATAAGTAAAGAAATAGCCATGAAATGTGAGAAAATATTAGCACTGTAGTGTTCACATGCGGTGTAGTTGAGGGTCATAAAAAAGGGGATCAACGATAAGAAACGGACCTTGTCAGGTAGTAAGGATTCGAGAGGCGTTGAGTTGGTTGTGTTTGACTGGACGGTCGGGTCTTAGAAGGCGGGGCTAGTCGGGTCCCACGACAGCGTGACGTGGTAGTGGTATTGTTTGACGGGGAGTCGGTGTTAGGACACGGAGGTTGACAGATCTCGTGGTAGTTTAGGAAATACGGGTTTGTGGTGTTTGGAGACAGTCAATGTTGGGACGCGGAGCTAGGCGGATCTCGGGGGACAGTCGGTCTTAGGACGCGGAGGTGGACAGATCTCGGGAAAGCGTGGCGTGGTAGTTTAGGAAATACGGGTTTGTGGTGTTTGGAGATGGTCGATGTGAGTACGCGAAACTAGGCGGATCCCGGCGGTTGACGAGACGCGGCGTGTTAGGTTGGGAAGTATGCGTAGGGGTGGAGAAGAGTTGGCTTGGAGGCACGAAACGTATCGTACCTAGATCTAGGCGCATAAAGAATGTTCGGCAAGAATTGAGAATGAGTGTTAATTACTAACAAGGAAAGAGACGAGCGGGCTTCAAGAAAAGGTATAGGGCGACGAGTGGCAGAGTATCGGTTACCGGGTGAGAAGTCCTAACGAGGTATGACGCTGTTGATCCCGGTGAGTGCCTGATACTTAAATTTAATCACTAAAAGTCATTGTATAAGTTTTATTTAATTACACATTACAAATATGTATGTACTGATATCCCAGGCTGAATAAATTACTATAAACAATGTTATTTACTAATATGTTTGGTAGAATTTGTTATAATATATCATTTTATAATTGTTAGTTATATAATAACGATTACAGACTGACTGACTGGGTGCGCCTGGCTTAGCGTAGGTCCTGTATGGCCGAGAGAGTGTGATATATGTAAGCCACGGTTTGATGGTTGTATTCTCGGCTCTGCCCCGGGACCCAGCGTACGGAGATTGAGAGCGGAGAGAATACAAGTATCCTGCCAGTGGATCTGCGTATGTGTGATTAGCTTAGGATATTAGGCTTGCGGAGAAGTAAGAGTGTACGCAGGTCTGGTATGAGTTATCTCGGCTTTGCCCCGGTACACAGCTACCGGAGATTGAGAGCGGAGGGGTTTCACATGCTTGATTTGTGACCACGGTCTGGTATGAGTTACCTCGGCTCTGCCTCGGCACCCAGCGTCTGAGATTGAGAGCGGAGAGGTTTCACATATCTCGCTTGTGGGTGTGTGGTTATGAATGGTGGTTAGTTAACTATGTGGTATTCAGCGTACTGCTAGGCATCGTAATCTAGTTAGAAGCGAGGCAATCCCATTAAAGACATATATTATTTTGATGTCCTGTTTTCACTCTTAGAAGTGTTTACACTTGGTAAATGCTGTCAGTAGAGACATGTCCCGTCAAACCTGGACGAGTGTCATAGATTATGCGCGGAGGAGGGGCGCTTTAATCAGGGCCACTGGGGGCCCTCTGACATTTTAAACCCAGTTAATAAGAAAACTAAAATTTTAATCAGCCTGGGGTCCATAGGATTCCGTTACATTTGGTGCCGTGACCAGGATCCTCGTCATAAAATGTTCTGATTCACTTCAGAACAACGAGAAAGAACTAAAGGGTTACTACACAAACACAACGTAGAAAAATACAAACACGAAGTAGAAAAATACAAACACAACGTAGGAAAATATCGATCTAATTAAGCACAACTTGTTATTCAATAATCGATAGACGATCATGTTCATTTTAGAAAGACGAAATAATATTTAAGTCACGGCAATTATCACAATATTTAATAGTCCGAGGGGGGCGATATTGCGCCTAAGTGCCACACTTTTGCATGTGTTAATTATTCTTATGGCACTGTGGTTCCTCTTATAATATCGCTGTATCTTGAAAGCAAACATATAACTGACTACATATGTTGAAACGCTTTACATAAATGCTGCTCATGCGTGTCATTTATACTGTATGTCGAGTTCGAGTCTCGACAGTGGTTATATTATTGGGTACATAGAAATGCTTTTGATAAAGCGCGGCAATCATCTTAATATTTAATAATCGGAGGGGGGAGCCCTCTCGCACGTGTTATTTATTTTAATAGCAAAGTGGTTCCTCCTGTAGCATCGCAGTATCTCGAAAGTAAACATATTATTGACCACATAGGTTCAAACGCTTTACATAAAGCTCAGGCGTTTCATTTATACTGTATGTCGAGTTCGAGTCTCGACAGTGGTTATATTATTGGCTACAGAAAATGCTTTACGTTTAAATATGTCGAGTTCGACTCTCGATAATAAGCGTATTGTTGGTTAGAAGCACTATCGTATCAGGTTCGCTGTTTGAGTCCGATACGCGATGCGGACTAGCGATGGTTAGAACTAATTTTAGATAAGAAAGAGAAGGATTTTATATTATATAGATTATTTTTATAGGAAATCTGGTGTAAGATATTAACATGGCTTGAGATTAATGTATAATGCACACCAGAATATTCCGTGGAATATATAGGTATTGTTAAATCAGGTTAGACTCCTGAGCAAGGTCTGTGACGATATGTTGTTGTGAAACGTCGGCAAACTAGTCGCCGTATTGTTGATAACATGTTCGATACCTGTATATAACAAGGGGGAATAAGTTAAATATAAATAGTGTATAATATTTTGTTGGAATTTATTACACTAACGTACTGAAATAGCAGGTTCGACTCCTGTTGCTATGATATTTTGAAATGTTTTCAACAAACTTACTGAAATAACGGGTTCGACTCCTGTTGCTACGATATTATAAAAATGTTTTCAACAAACTTAGTGAAATAACGGGTTCGACTCCTGTTGCTACGATATTATAAAAAAGTTTTCAACAAACTTACTGAAATAACGGGTTCGACTCCTGTTGCTACGATATTATAAAAATGTTTTCAACAAACTTACTGGAATAACGGGTTCGATTCCTGTTGCTACGATATTTTGAAACGTTTTCAACAAACTTACTGAAATAGCGGGTTCGACTCCTGTTGCTACGATATTTTGAAAAGTTTCAACAAATTTACCGAAATAGCGGGTTCGATTCCTGTTGCTGCGATATTTCAAAATGGTGTCAACAAACGTATTAAATTACGAAATCTAGTAATAATATCTATCTTATGCATACGTGTTCTTTGGACAAGCATCTATTGGTTTATTACATTGGTTGAGTTGAGATTCTTACAGAATGCATATGGGTTTTTTATTGATGAAGTGTACGCGAGCTTTAATTGAGAAAAGGATTATTCTGAGGTCATATATCAGTAAATTTTGTTTCCTAACGTGTTAGCAAGTAGATTAGGGTAATATTAGCCCACTGCAGTATTTTGGTATACCTTATAAAAGCTCTAGGTTCGATTCCTGAGCATTGGTGAAAGTCGGCGGATATTATACTCATGTACCTAACGATCGGCGTCGGCTTTATAGAAGTCGTACAATGTGATTTTAAATATTTTGGGTTCGATTCCCAAACATAAAAAGAATGCACACTATTGTTGAACACGAAACTATTTTGTTAATTGTTGTTATTATAGCAGGAAATAATATTTCGCCGATAATGTGCGTCTGGAGCTGGGTTTAGTGACCATTGTTTTAAAATGTTTTGTTTAAAAATTGTTTCCCAAACTAGAAAGGCAATGCAATAAGCCGACATCTGGCACGTTTTGTTTCCAAATGCCAGCGTGTGAAAAAATAAGGTATAAAACAAAAAAGGGAAACACATTTTAGACGTTTATTAGTTAAAAGAAAGAAGGCTAGAAAGGAACTATTGTTCTTTTGTATTATTGATGTGCTTTGTCCGAACGCGCCAACGCGCACGTGAAAAGGACAGGATGGGCTACTTTGTTAAGATATGATTGCGCATGTGGCGCATTGTTTTAAGGAACTGAATGGCTTTAGAAAGTCATTTACGCCGTTTTTTAGGATGGGTTCGATTCCCATCGTGAAAGGAGCCATAGTTCTTTTGTATTATTAATGTGCTTTGTCCAAGGGCCAAGATCGGCTACTTTGTTAAGATATGACTGAACATGTGCTGCATTGTTTTGAAAAACTGAATGGCTTTTGAAAGTCATTTCCGCCGTCTTTGGTATGGGTTCGATTCCCGCCGTGCGTCATATGAAATAGATATTCTACACGTGTTAATTCTAAGCATCAGTATTTTACCTAACTGTTACAGTTTAGGCTATCTCAGATTTTAGTTTAGCTGAGTATTTACAATACTTATTCATCTGCGTTACAATGTGATAGCCAGTGGCAATGATGTATGCATATGTTATGCCTGGTATATTGTACACATACCTTTTAAGAGCGCTCAATGTACCAAGGTTCGAGCCCAAGGTTTGCTTAGAGCTTGATATTGAGTTCATATTTCTCATGAGATTTGAGAGGTGTGTAGTGTAAGCAGCATGCTAACAACGTCTTGATACATACTGGACTCATAGGCATAGTTTAGCCCTATCGTGCGATATTCGTAAACGGCTAACATTATTCTGGTGTTCAAATGAAAATAATATTTTGTTGCTAGACTCATGCAATCTAACTTATTATGCATCTCTACTAAGAAATATTCATTGGTGATCCGCATAACATCATCTTATCTCATATCATATATCTTATCGCATAATATCATCTGTTAGTTTGTATCCGGTTAGTGTTATATTATACGACTAATCTTGGAAGTTTGATACTCGTGCCATTTCATTTAAAATTCCAGGACCCTACGTCACCTTTTACTTCAACTACTGCACGTGTTGTTGCGTCCGTCGGCTGTGACTACAAAGTAGCGGCGTTCCGGTAACATGAAAGGCAGCTGCAGTATGCGTCGAAGGACATATCTCGCATTGGATCATCTTACACAGAGCTAAGTTTTCATTATCTGTACTAACTATAAACGCGCACATCGACTAACTTCAAGCAAGTGGACTCCCTCTGATCCGAACTCTCAGATATACATACAATATTAAACGAAGGTTTAAGTTACATAGGCTCTTATGTGTATCGTTCGTTATATACGACTTTTCTTTATGACATTACTATATTTGGCAACTGCATCCAACTGCACGAGTAATAATAGTAATTGTTATTTACGTTAACTGTAATCAGAGCCTTAATAATGAACCAGATATCATGTCTATTCGCTTGATGATCCGAATGAAGAACTGATTGGCGGCCATCTCACCCAACGTTGTGGGTTCGATCCCCGCGCGTACAATTCAAGCTAAATGGGAATAATTCCTAGTGTGAGACCGAGTTAAGAATTGTTTAGTTGTAGGGACTGTCGAGCTATCAACTGGGGAAAACGACTGCTGCACTATACTATTGTTTACGACTATTTAGCTCATTATATAAAACTATTGCAACTACTTGTCTGTCACTTTTGATAAAACTAGTCTCTTATACGAGTGTGTGCGAACTATTCCAGCCACTGCTACCTGACGCTATGTACACCCGCTACTGAACCCGATTTCGACGAGTGACAATGGCGAATCAGGTACCCTGATCATACCACGCTGCCCGTTTATCAAGAAGACATCTGGTATGTACACTTCCATTCTAAGCATGGATAGGATGTCTTATAGATTGTACTACTATTTTGAGAATTTATTGCTAATTCGCCATTTGGCTTATTGGAAAACATAGGTTACGGGCAACTGGTGATCTTGGTTATGTGCGCTAGTTCTAATAAGAAGGTTAGGTCTGGTAGGAGAAGTAGTACATAGACGGATTAGAATAAGCTTTTCCATTAATTTTCATAAACTTTAGATGGTAAACGAGGTTGAGGCAACAATTGCAATTAGATTCCTATAAGTGTCAATGTTGTCATAGTATAGGGATGGGCGGAGTATAGTTAGTTAGTGTATCGTACGGTGCGGCCTTAGCAAGGGTAAAGTAGGGTTATTATTATCAATCAACTATAAGTTAGGATAAGTGGTATGAAGCAATGGATACTTATTGGAAGTTGTATGATATTTGCCGGCAGTTAAATGGTGGAAAATAAGATGCAGTTTTAACTGGCGTACTCTACTACATATGCTATTGTATCTTTAGTGAAAGCTCATACGCTATGACTTAGTCTACGCGTCTGATTTTCAGAGGGGGGAATGTAATGGTGTTGCTGGCTACACCAAATTAAATAATAATATATAGTCCTTAGGTCGTATACTTGTTTCCACATGTGTTTGTCTTATCGCTACGCTGGCGCCAACGTTATGCAATTAGGAAACTCATAAATCCCAAGAGTTTGACAAATTTATAAGAGTTATGTGACAGGCATATAAGTAAAGAAATAGCCATGAAATGTGAGAAAATATTAGCACTGTAGTGTTCACATGCGGTGTAGTTGAGGGTCATAAAAAAGGGGATCAACGATAAGAAACGGACCTTGTCAGGTAGTAAGGATTCGAGAGGCGTTGAGTTGGTTGTGTTTGACTGGACGGTCGGGTCTTAGAAGGCGGGGCTAGTCGGGTCCCACGACAGCGTGACGTGGTAGTGGTATTGTTTGACGGGGAGTCGGTGTTAGGACGCGGAGGTTGACAGATCTCGTGGTAGTTTAGGAAATACGGGTTTGTGGTGTTTGGAGACAGTCAATGTTGGGACGCGGAGCTAGGCGGATCTCGGGGGACAGTCGGTCTTAGGACGCGGAGGTGGACAGATCTCGGGAAAGCATGGCGTGGTAGTTTAGGAAATACGGGTTTGTGGTGTTTGGAGATGGTCGATGTGAGTACGCGAAACTAGGCGGATCCCGGCGGTTGACGAGACGCGGCGTGTTAGGTTGGGAAGTATGCGTAGGGGTGGAGAAGAGTTGGCTTGGAGGCACGAAACGTATCGTACCTAGATCTAGGCGCATAAAGAATGTTCGGCAAGAATTGAGAATGAGTGTTAATTACTAACAAGGAAAGAGACGAGCGGGCTTCAAGAAAAGGTATAGGGCGACGAGTGGCAGAGTATCGGTTACCGGGTGAGAAGTCCTAACGAGGTATGACGCTGTTGATCCCGGTGAGTGCCTGATACTTAAATTTAATCACTAAAAGTCATTGTATAAGTTTTATTTAATTACACATTACAAATATGTATGTACTGATATCCCAGGCTGAATAAATTACTATAAACAATGTTATTTACTAATATGTTTGGTAGAATTTGTTATAATATATCATTTTATAATTGTTAGTTATATAATAACGATTACAGACTGACTGACTGGGTGCGCCTGGCTTAGCGTAGGTCCTGTATGGCCGAGAGAGTGTGATATATGTAAGCCACGGTTTGATGGTTGTATTCTCGGCTCTGCCCCGGGACCCAGCGTACGGAGATTGAGAGCGGAGAGAATACAAGTATCCTGCCAGTGGATCTGCGTATGTGTGATTAGCTTAGGATATTAGGCTTGCGGAGAAGTAAGAGTGTACGCAGGTCTGGTATGAGTTATCTCGGCTTTGCCCCGGTACACAGCTACCGGAGATTGAGAGCGGAGGGGTTTCACAGGCTTGATTTGTGACCACGGTCTGGTATGAGTTACCTCGGCTCTGCCTCGGCACCCAGCGTCTGAGATTGAGAGCGGAGAGGTTTCACATATCTCGCTTGTGGGTGTGTGGTTATGAATGGTGGTTAGTTAACTATGTGGTATTCAGCGTACTGCTAGGCATCGTAATCTAGTTAGAAGCGAGGCAATCCCATTAAAGACATATATTATTTTGATGTCCTCTTTTCACTCTTAGAAGTGTTTACACTTGGTAAATGCTGTCAGTAGAGACATGTCCTGTCAAACCTGGACGAGTGTCATAGATTATGCGCGGAGGAGGGGCGCTTTAATCAGGGCCACTGGGGGCCCTCTGACATTTTAAACCCAGTTAATAAGAAAACTAAAATTTTAATCAGCCTGGGGTCCATAGGATTCCGTTACAGTATCGAGTCAAAGTCGGATTGAACTTGTGATTGCTTTATTTCTTAAACTACATGATCTTATATACTAAACTTATCCTATGTACACACACGCAACTTTACAGTTGTGTGCTGTGTGTGTAAGGTGCCATCTCAGCGGTACATGCCTTTCGTGAATACGTGATTTTCTCTTAATTTAATAAAAATCACGAACAATAATTGTTGTGGTAAAAACTCACGTAGGATTATATCGCTGATATGGCATGGCATGTTCATGTGTGAACATGAACAGTAACACTATTATAAAAAAAAAAGTAAGAAGAACACGAACACTTTGGCAATGTTATTTCGGTTTTTCTTTTAATAATAACCGATAAAAACTCGTGACTTACAAAACCGCAGTATCACTGACTGTAGTCCAAAAACAATTTAAATGTTTACATATTAACTGAATATAATGTGTGAATAAGTTATCAATCGCTAAAGTTTTTAAAACAGTGAGATAAACTGAACAAATTTTGAAGCGAGTTTGTGCTGTGTTTATTAAATTTTGTAATAAATGCTATAGGCATAAATGTGCGCATGGGATTGGGAGGTCTCGAGTTCGATTCCCGGGTCGGGCAAATTATTATTGGGTTTTTCCGTTAGGAAATTCTCAGTAGCTAGCAGCACGGAGTCTGGTAATGTGCCCGGTACGGCAATAGGCTCGCCCCCTATTACGTGGGACCTAAGAATTCATGGCGAAATGTGGGTGTAATATTACACCTCTGCCTACCCCTTCGGGGATACGCATAGGCATGAGTCTATGATGATGAGATGAGCTTCTATATCACGGGCTGTGCACATATTTTACGGGAAAACACTGACTTAAAACACACGGAGTATAGTCATTTAAAGTTACTTAAACAACCTTTCTTGCTACTATTCATACTTAAATATATAAAACACTTTTTACATGTATATTTACGAAACTTATGAAACCTAACGTAAGAAGCGCAAATAAAACTTATAAAATCCCGACTATGTAAAGACCAAAATGAAAAAAAAACGAGCAACCAGTTTTGGTATTTTATAATCATTTTCTATATTTTAAGTTTATTATTTTGGCGAGGCCATTCACCAAGAAATGTATTTTTGATAGATCTGAAATCGTAGATCTAAAAGGCTTACAATTATTTTCAGAGCGCGTCTCAAACGTGTACCTAATTTTTGTAACCCCACCTTCTGCCATAAATTCCTATTATTTCCCCTCTTGGAACCAATCTCTCTTGAAGGAGTCGAGAAAATTTTAAAGTGTGTTTTAAAAAGAAAGCATTGTTAAGGTTGATGCAGTACAGGTTATTGTTAAAACGGATATTACGTAATGTTGTCATTGCCGCTTACATGTGTAAACAACTTCACATTATGGCAGAGACATAATGCGATCTGACGCACTGTGAATATAATCTACTGACGGACGGAACGGACTGTTAGCTATTACAAGAAGATTTGTATCGTTTCACAGCGTAGTGTAGTAAAAATTAGCAGGAGCACTTAGATATGCCTAGTTGTAGCTGCTGTAGTAGTAATATTAGTTTTACTAAGAACAAAAATGTCATTAGACACCCCTATTCCTTAGATAATACTGTTTTATCCCGAGTGTCTGTGGTTCGTGATTTGGGAATACTTCTCGATGATAAACTTCACCTTGATACTCATATAAATAAAATAGTTAGTAATGCTTACAGAATGTACGGCTTTGTGATGCGGTTTGCAAAAGATTTTATAGATTTTATTTATGTCCTTTGACATAATATCTGCATTTATATAGGACGTTGATCTGGTCGCAGTTAGAGTATGCGGTATCGGTGTGGAATCCATTTTATATTAAATACTCTGATGACATTGAAAAAGTCCAAAGAAAGTTCCTGAAAGCTATGCATTATCGCTGTTTTCGCAGTAATTCCTTACAGTACCCTGATATTCTGGCAAAGTATAAATTCTCTTAATGTTCTTGTTCAATTTATGTAACAATGTGTTTGACTGTATGGAAATAAGAAATTGAATAAGTTATATTGTACCAAGAACGACGATGAGCCGTGGTGCCCATGCGCGTCATGTTTTTGCTGTAATGTCTTGTCACACTAACGCAGGCATGCGAGCACCTCTTCGTCGAATTACTGATAATTCCGATAAGTTTTCTGTGATAATGATATATTCTCACTATCTCCTAGTCAATTTTGTAATGCAGTTCATAAGTCTCTTAGTGATTTAAATCTGTAATAGTCATGGCATGTGGAGGTAACTGAGGTCTAATACCTACTAATATCGTAATAAAAATAAATAAAACATTTGATTGTTGTGCTCTTGTTTGCATGTTTTTAGGGTTGCGTAGTCCACAAGGAACCCTTATAGTTTCGTCATGTCCGTCCGTCTGTCCGTCTGTCAAAGACGCCTGGTGCTAGAAAACTGATATTTGACATGAATAAAGACATAAGATATTGCAACAAAACTGTAGAATAAAATTTAGGAAAATATTTTTTTAAGGTTATCTCCCCTACATAATTATATAGTGGGGTTGAATTTTTTTTTGGTTGAGTACCCCATCACGTGGGGTATCATTGGATAGGTTTAAAAAAATATTAGTTTGCTTAAATCATTTTTCGATCAAGTGATTGGTTTGTCAAATATCAAGCTTTGAAGTGAAAAAAATTGTTAGACTCAAGTGTCCCCCCCCCCGCCCCCCTCTGCCGGCTAAACTATTAATGTGGAAGAGGTAAAAAAAATCACAAATGTAGTATAACGAATTCAAAAGGAAAACTATCATGTCTAAGTAGATATCACTAGTTTACGAGTAATCATCGGTTAACTTATAAATACCTATTTCTGTGAGTTTACATTGGGCGCGCTGGCTTAATCTTAAAGATATACGTACTTTGGTATGTAATGTACTACAGTACTACGTATGTATAGTAGTATTATATCTTGGAAACCACATTTTATGTTTACAATACATAACTGGATACATACCTAGTATTTTTCTAAACAAAACTTAGGTTCTTATAATAGTGTTATATAAAATTATTTTTTCAGCAAGTCATTATCAGTGACTGCACGGTTGGCGTAGTGGTTTAAGCGGCCGCCTCGCCGCTTGACACTGCGCCGAGTGTTGTGGGTTCGATCCCCACACGAGGCAACACTTTGTGTAATTCACAAATTGTTGTTTCGAGTCTGGGTGTGCTGTGTCCGTTAGTTGTGTGTTTGTAAAGTCCCCCGCGACACAGGATTTAGTCCTAATGCGGGAGTTGTCTTTTAAAAAAAAAAAAGAGCAACTACGGAACCCTACATTGCGCGTGGCTCGACACGCATTTGGCCGGTTTTATTTGTCTTTTAGTTTCGGTTTTGCTGTAAAATATACTTGTATTACTAGCTGTCGTACGATGTAATTTTTCTAAATATTTTGTACTTATATATATTTTGTGGAAAATGCTGCTGGTTACATATTTGTCCATATTCTGTTACAATTCGTTATTCTGTAAAACTTAATGTGTAACTGTTTATTGCCCAAATAATAAATAAATAAATAATCATACATGCAGCTATGGACGTAGTATGTCAACAGCAGAATTTATTTTTACTTAGAAAACAGTACCCTTTTCTTTGTTTATGTAAAAGTAACCCAAAATCATGAGCTACAACATTCCTTGTTTATCCAATGAAGCCACTGCCCGTTGATTAAGCTTGTTACAAGTCTCATGGTAAACGTCAGAGTATTACAGAATATATCTACCAATTTAACGCGCGTTACATTTATCCAATGTATAATATGTATGTATTTACAAAAAAAAAGTATATATGTATGTATCCATTATATAGTATCCATAGTACAAGCTCTGTTTAGTTTGGGACTAAATGGTGATGTGTGTATGTGGTAGAATATTATATATATATATATGGCTAATGTGAACTAAATTAGGTCTAAAATTAGATTTCAGTTTTGCAAGTCACTCACTTAGACTTATACTGTAAATAACCTTGCTAAGGCAATTCTTTGCAGAACTAATTTCATTTGGGTCGATCATGCCTTTATATATGAAGAGGAGGAGTAGAAAATGTTTATCGAAATTTGTTTTTTCATCTCCTATTGTAATCACTTCATATTCATCTAAATTTGTTTTTTTTTATATGTGCAATATGCGTATAATGTACCTATTCTCTGTCTGGGAAAAGAGAGATTGATATATATAATATTTGCCGTGGGGTGTCCGGCGGAATAGAATAGCCCCCCCTCACTCCTACCGAGGTGTCGTAAAAGGCGACTAAGGTAATCCGACGCCCGTAATATCAGCAAAATATAATTTAGATTGGCGTCCTTAGTCCTAGAGAAGGAAACTTGATAGAAACCCGGAGGTCTGTCCCGCCGTTAGGGACTAACTGTCAAACCCAAAAATAAGCAATAGGACAGTAAAACTACCGACGTGATCATGGCTGTGGGAAATATTACAGTAAATTTACCCCAGGGGGGTACCGGCGGAGCCGGAGAATCCCCTTCTCATCCTGTATCTACAGGACGAGGCTGCTCCTCGTATTCTGGGGGGAGCAACCTTACAGCTGTAGGCGGCGACGATATTCGCCATACGTCACGCCGAAATAACCAAAACCTCAAGCGAAACTGTTCACGTCGGGGCGGAAAGTGGGCATCGGAATGTCGATTTGCGACGTTGAATGTAAGAGGAGGAATGAATGAGAAACTGCATGAAGTATACGAGTTAATGAGTGACAGAAATTTGGATGTATTGTGTGTAAATGAGACTAAACGTAAGGGGAAAGAAATACTGACGCACGGCCCTTTCACAGAAATATGGTCAGGAGTTACCAATGACGAACATGGTAGTAAGGGCGTCGGTATTATTCTTTCAGAGCGAATGGCAGAATGCATGCGAGGGTATGAATGCGTAAGTCCGCGCCTTATGTGGGTCCGGATGAAAGTAGGTCTGACACCTCTATTCCTGATAGGTGTATACACTCTGGACTCTTCCTACAATAAGGCGGTAAGAGAGGAATTTTGGGAACAAATGAGAGAGGTTGTGTTATTGCGTAAGTGGAATGAACGTATTGTCATGCTTGGAGATTTTAATGCAAAGGTTGGAGTGAAGCGTGAGGGGTATGAAAAGGTACTTGGAACGTTTGGTGATAAGAGTGTGAATGACAATGGCGTGTACTTATTAGATGTTTGTGTGGAGATGGGTCTGTCTGTGATGAATACGTGGTTTCAGCACAAGATGATACATATGTACACGTGGCGTAAGAACGATGGACATGTTACGTTAAGAAGCATGATAGATTTTGTGATAGTCGATGAAAGAATGATAATGAAAATAGTAGACACTAGGGCTTATCGTGGACCGGATATTGGCACAGACCACTATTTGGTGATATCAAGAGTTGGTGGTATGTTTAAAAACTGGCGGCACAGAGCCAAAGAGTCGTATACAGAATGAGAACGCATAAAAGTGGAAAGATTGAAAGATCAGCATACGAAAGAGATGTATAAAAAGCAATTGAGCGAACGGCTGGATAAAAGCTGGAGTGATGTAAATAAGGAAAGTGTGAATGATGTATAGTTGGTATTTAAAACCAACGTAGTGAAAAGTGCTGAAGATGTATGCGGTGTGAGTAAAAGAAGAAGTAAGAAATGTGAGAAATCAGACTGGTGGGATGGTGAAACTAGAAGTATGGTTGAGGAAAAGAAGAAAGCGTGGTTGGATATAATAGCAGTAGAAGCAACGAATCGAGCGAGCGGTGGTATGAATGAAGATATTGTTAAAGAAATGAAGGACAAGTATAGATGTGTGAAAGCTAAAGTAAAAGAATGTATAGAGAGGAAGAAGAATAAGCAAAAGAAGAAATATGAGGATCAATTTGGCTCAAGTTTCCGAGACAATATAAAACTGTTTTGGAAACTAGTCAAAGAAGCGCGGGGCAAAAATATAAATGGATCAATGAGAGTTATTGGGAATGAAAAAGGTGAAGTTATGAATGAAGAAAAATGATACTACAGTGCTGGAAGGACTATTTTGAGAGTTTATTTGAGAAAGATGTGAGTGAAATAGAGCAAAAAGAGATGATAGATATACATGATGGCCCTAGTGATGAAATTGGAATGGATAAAATTATGAAAGCGCTAAATGGTATGAGGTCTGGCAAGTCTGCTGGGTGTGATAAGGTGACGATTGAAATGTTGAAGGCTGGCGATGGACTAATCGTAAACCTGCTGCATCGCCTTTTTAACCTGTGTTGGAAACAAGGCCAGGTCCCTGATGACTGGACGAAGGCAGTGCTAGTCCCAATTTATAAAGGGAAAGGTTCGCAGCAGGAATGTCGAAATTATCGCGGAATCAGCCTTCTTAGTGTTGTAGGAAAAATGTATGCCAGAATATTGATTGACAGGGTAGTAAATGTGACTAATGAGAAGATATGGGATGTGCAAGCGGGATTTCGGAAGGGAATGGGATGTACGGATCAGGTCTTTTCCTTACGCTGCGTAACCGAAAAGTGTCTGGCAAAAAACCAGAAGGTATATTGCGCGTTCATAGACCTGGAAAAGGCTTATGATAGAGTGAATAGAAAGGAATTATTGAAGGTGCTATCTATGTATGGGGTGGACAATTTTATAATTAGGGCTCTGAAATCTCTGTATAGGGGTTCCAGAGTCTGTGTCCGGGTTAACGGTGCCTATACAGACTGGTTTGACATCTCTATAGGTGTCAGACAGGGGTGTGCAGCCTCGCCCTGGTTGTTCAACTTATTCATGGATAGCTGCATGAAAGATATGAGGGAAATGGAATGCGGGATCGATATGGCAGGATTGCGTGCTAAGTGCCTCTTGTACGCCGATGATCAAGTTATTCTGGCGTCGTCGGCGACTGAGTTACAACAAATGATGAACAGCATGAATGAGAGCTTTGAATCGAAAGGTATGAAATTGAATGCAAAAAAGACGAAAGTGATGGTGTTTGAGAAGGATGAAAATGTGATTGAGTGTAATATTGCGATTGGAGAAGAAAACATTGAACAAGTGGCAGAATTTGTATATTTGGGTAGCATGTTTACAAGAGATGGAAGATGTGAAGGAGATATTGAAAGGAGAGTGACTGCGGGAAACTGTGTAAATGGAGCGCTGCATGCCTTTATGAACGGCCAGAATGTGCCAAAACAGGCGCGACTGGCTGTTCATAATGGAGTGCTTGTGCCCACGTTGATGTACGGTAGTGAGTGTTGGGTGTGGCAGAAAAAGCATGAAAGCAGAATTAACGCAGTTGAGATGCGGTCACTGCGTAGTAAGTGTGGGGTAAGACTGATTGATAGAATTCCGAATGCAGTAATACGAGTGCGATGTGGCCTGAAAGAAGATGTCGTGACAAGGATTGAGAAAGGAATGCTAAAATGGTTTGGGCACGTGGAGCGAATGAGTGAAGAAAGAATGACGCACCAAATATATGAGGCTAACGTGTATGGGCAAGCCGGTCGCGGCCGACCTCGTAGGACATTCGTCGACCAAGTTGGTGACGTTCTGAAAAACGGGAAGGTCCTAAGCACCCGGAACCGGCGAGCATGTATGAACAGAGTAATGAATGTAGAGGAAGCGCGTGAGGTTTGTAAGGATAGATGCAAGTGGCGTTCCGTTGTCTCTGCCTACCCCGACGGGAAAAAGGCGTGAGTTTATGTATGTATATATATATATATATATAATATAACTGTAATATAATTCAGTTCATCTGCGATCGTGCAACGATGCCGAAATAAGTATAACGAATTTAAACTTTCGTGGTCTTGACTTACTAGGAACTACAACAAGGAACACTTTTGGGCTGTCAAAACATTTTACCAATGTTATCAATTCACCTCATTGTGGTTACTCTGGTTAGACAAGCGCGCGGACCCCGGGCATAAAGAACAACATTTTAAGGTTCCAAAATTTCATCGATATTCGTTTAAATTACTTAGTTGGTTGTTTACAACTAAATTTAATGTTAACCAAAGTTGTTGAAAATTTAGTTCAAGTGACAAAACAATATTTGCAACCTATGCGACCAATAGTTTGTCAAATAAACCATGAAAAACCATTGGCACTCCTTCGAAAAGGGATTAAATGTGAAACGGCCCGAAAGGGATATCATATACTTCTCCAGCTGCGTCCAAAATCGTGAAAATATTCAAAGGATCCAGGAAAATAAAAATCTTCTTCTTGAAACTAAATGTGAACAATAATCAACAAATCATTCCCATATATGCAACTCTAGCAGAAAATAAATCTTGAATTACGCCCGTAACAAATTTAAAAATATATGCTTTCTCGCTATGCATTTTGTGGTTACCGTGTAAGGTCAACATCATGCATGCATGTATGGTAGCCAAGATTAGAACTATTAGCAACTTCAGTATAATCTACCTCGGACTTGATATCGCTCGGTTTAACAATGTTACATGTAGTTTAAAGGTCCGCACATCTTAGCTCCATCTAAACATCAGAGCTTTTCAATTGCGTGCAGCTAAGTTTGCAATTAAATAGCGTTGCTTGACGTAGAAGTTTATATTACTCTAATACTTAAGCAAGCAATTTGTGTGCAAGAATTGGTTGCAGCTAAAAACCACTTTCATTTACAAAGTGTCAAAGTAACAATCCTTGGGTCACGAACTGAAACTTAAATACTTATTATACTTGCTAATGGTGTGGTTTGAAGGTCTAAGGATTGGAGTTTAGAATGATAAATTATTATTTCGACTCAAATAATAAGATCAATATATTTTGTTTCTATTTTCGTTACGTGATTTATTCTTGCAAAAACAGTTGACTCGCTAATTTTTAAAATCAAGACACCTGCATCAAATTATTTGGTATAAAAAAGCTGAGACGTCGAAGTAAAATACTTAAAATATGCACATAAAGCACATGCATATCACTACATAGTACAAAACATAGTCTGTCTTCTGTCTGTCTGTCCGATTAAATCTTAACACTTTGAACGCCAATCACGGGACGTTCACGTGATGAATAAAATGATCTCATACGCCGATCATGTGAGGGTGACATGATCCGATTTCAATATATTTTGTTCTAAAATCACGCGCCGTTCACGTGTTTGGCTGTTATTGGTCATTAGCTACATTCATAATGCACACATGTTCAAAATTATAGGCACGTAGCTCTTTTTATGTGTGTGCCAAGTCAACAAGAACGAACGCGTTCCGTCGTTCAGTACGGCGTCTCGCTTCGTTTCGAGTTTTTCAGTGCTTCGTTTCGCGCCAAAATACCGTTCGGACGTATTTGCAACGATCGCGACATAACTATGGAGAACCTCTCTGCATACATCCTTGCTTCAAAAAGTATCACACTCTAGTTAATTATACGAGCTAAGTGGTACTTTTTGAAGTAAATTGTTTTTGTAAAACTTTTTATTTTTCTAAATTCTTGTCTTTTTGAAAAATGTCTAATAAATACATGTTATTATACATATATTGAATAATGTTATTTCATAAATAAGAAATATATATCTAAATTTACAATATATAAAAAATATGTAGGTATCTGTAATAGACATTATAAGATAAGATAAGATAAGATAAGATAAGATAAGAATATACTTTATTGTACACCAAAATAAATGTTTACAATATAGGCTTAAAAACTACGAGTAATGCACAATCGGCGGCCTTATCGCTAAGTGCGATCTCTTCCAGGCAACCTTTGGATGGACAGGAATGATGTTAGCGTTTTATGAGGCGATGGTGTAGTTAATAAGTAGAATTCGCAATAAAAAAGATTTACATAATATACATACATACATTTACATATCACATATAAATACTTACACATACATAGATTAAGTATATACATGATACATACATACAATATAAATTATATATGAATATATATAAATATACATATATAACAAACATGATAGATACATTGTAATACATACCTAGAACTCGAGTAAAAGTAAACTACATAAATAAATTTAAATACGTTAAGAATTTAAGTAGTGTTTGTATAACAAATTTTTAAAAATAGTCAATGATGTTGCTCTTCGAATTTGTAATGGCAATGCATTCCACAGACGCACTGCCTGAACAGAAAAGGATTTATCAAAATAATTTGTGGAATGCCTTGGCATCTCCAGAGTCAGATCCTCAGACGACCTCAAAGACCTTATATGTGTGTCATGAAGGAACTTGAAACGTTCTTTGAGATAGGAGGGAGTACAAGGATTAAATAGAACATTATATAATAATGTAAGAATGTGAGTATTCCTGCGAAGACGAATTGGGAGCCACTTGAGTTTGTTGCGAAAATCTGAAACGTGATCATATTTGCGCAGACCAAATATAAATCTTATGCAAAAGTTTTGGAGACGCTCAAGTTTATCCATCTGCTCCTCTGTGGGGTCAAGATAGCTGACATCAGCATAGTCAATTATGGGCAGAAGCAAAGACTGGGCGAGCGCAATTTTAGTAGCAGTTGGAAGGAAGTTGCGTAACCTACGCAACTTCCTTCCAACTGCTACTAAAATTATTTACAAATTTTCAAAATAATGCAAAGATCGCCAGCGTACGGTATTAGACTAGTTCAAAAACGCGTAGCGTTCTAAGTGTTAAAAACCACGCAACGAATTCTAATGCGGTTTTTTTATTAGATAAAATGATTCAAGAGGAAGGTTTATATGTATAATTGACGTGGGCGAAGCCGCTGGTGACGTCTGGTTTAGTTTAAAAACAGGATATCAATAACTTATTATCCTGAAAACATCGTTCTAGCTTTGCAAACACATAGTGTACGCATTAGTGAAGTTGACTGCACACGCGAAACAAAGTGACAATTATGTACGGAGTAAATAGTTTATTTTATGAATATGCATATTTTTGTAGTTGGATGGAATTGAAAGTAAAAATACATTTGTATTTTGAATATTTAAAAGTATTTAGTGAAGTGTAAAAATAAGTTACGGTTAAAACTATTAGGGGCAAGAAGCTGAAAGGCGTCTTTGTTCTTTGGGGCCCGTAGGTGTGCACTAAGAAGAGGTATCCCAGACTGCGCACGCGAGCGATATTAAAAAAATTATATGCGAGCGTAGGCTGCGGGAGTCTCTAGCAGTCACATAAATTTGTTGAGAACAGAGAGGCAGCGATAGCCGAGTGTAGAGAGGATGCTTTATAAGTTATTTCAGTTTATTGCAATAATTTTGAATATGCATATTCATCATCATCTTCATCATCAGCCTTTTAACAGTCCACTGCTGGACTAGGCCTCTCCTTTGAAAGGAGGAATTGGCCTACTTATACCACGCTGGCCAAACGGGTTGGTATTTTTATACCTATATGTATCAAGTTTTCCTTCTTTTACAGTGTTGTTCTCTGCAATAATAATATGCTCCCTCTGTCGGCCCTAACGAAACCCATAGGACGATATGGGATGGTGACATTCCGTATTCTTAATTCGTCACCACACCATTTTATGTTTGTGCAATATGCATATTACCATATGCATATTGCACAAACATTAAATATCAGCGTCCATTTGTCTTAAAATAATTAACTTGTAAACCATGAATGCAATGCAGAACATTTTGCACAAGAAATGTTTCCGTAGATAGGGCTGAGTTGGTACAGCTGAGATTAGATATCCAATCTAACTTTGTACATCTAAGTCTGTCGTGCGAAATTGTTTGAAAGCGCACCACTGCCGAGTCGATCGGAAGATGGATCAAACTGTTCCTATTGTGTTTAAATGGTAATCGGGGCGAAATATTCGATGATTTTGCAAGCAAAGCGATTGGAGTATTGTTTATTGAAGTACTAAGCAAATATAACGAGATTTGTTATTGCTTTTGGAACAGATTGTGATTTCATTGAATCTATTGAAAACCTGGAACTTATCACTTAACCTCACAACTTTCAACAAAGGTATCTCATCCTCATTCCAATTGTTATATACCGTGAAAATTATTAGTAAGAAGTTACATAGTCTATATATTAAAATACGATAAAGTAAACATAATATAATCTTTCTTTTTTATATTTCATAAAAGATACCAGCAGCTTCACCCGCACATTATTTGTAATTTATAAGTAACAATTTCTTCCCAATCCCGTGAGACTTTCGGAAAATCCCTTCTTAATGCACCCCTACGTTCCCCAAGGAACATTAATGCTAAATTTCCTCTACTTGCGCCCAGTAGTTTCGGCTGTAGCGTTTCTGTCCGTCAGTCAGTAACGCAAGGATTTTATATATACAGATACTGCGCAACTAGGCAATATAAATTATACACTACATCACTATATAGGGAAAAAGATACATTTAAAGCACATTGCAAAAGCTCTAAGTATTCTTCAGCCTAATTTAGTTACGCTTTAAATTGAAATTTAGCTTTCCACCGCACCGGTTTTTGCGCTCTTTGGACGCACACTGCGGGATTAAGTGGGCACCCTAAGTATTTTCTGAAAGACGTTTTAGCTGCAGTATTTTCCTGAAAATCTACAACAACTGTGGGTAGTTGTAGCATCAATATCTACAGTTTTAAGCTCTACTTATAAAAATTTAAATAAAATATTTAAAGTGTTATTTTATAAAGTTTAATGACCTTAGATTATTAAATACATCTACTACCTGCCAGTACAGTGTTGACAACATCCTACGTACACAAACAACAGAAAACACAAATATCAAATTATGGCTGAGTCACTCCAAGAATCGATGAGCAGTTTGAGAGACATGTTCCTCAAGCGGATGGCGGTTTTTGAAGCTGAGCTACCACAATCCCAAAGCTCTGCATCAATGACAGGATTGGCCACGGAATATCACTCATTTAAGGTATTTGTCTTGGAGGCTCTGAATGGCTTTCAACGGCAGATTGAGCTTCTTGCACATACAGTGGACACTATGGAGATGAGAGCCAGGCGGAAGATGTTGTTGCTGCATGGAATGCCTGAGGACAGCAAGGAGGACACATCCAAGGTGGTGGTGAAAGTCTTCAAGGAGCACCTCAAAACCGACTTGACTGCTGCCGATGTTCGACGATGCCATAGAATGGGGCGCTTGTCAAATGACCACAAACCCAGGCCCATTGTCTTAAAACTGAACGACGCATCCGTACGCGATAAGCTTTGGTTTGCTAAAACTAAGCTCAAGGGCACTGGGGTCACAATTTCTGAGTTCCTGACCAAGCAAAGACATGAAACTTTTATGGCGGCAAGACAGAAGTACGGTGTGTCGCAGTGTTGGACCAGGGAGAGCATCATCCATGTCCTGGCCCCCGATGGTTCGCGTCATCGTGTGGTCAGCCTCGCTGAGATGCACGAGGCCGAGCAGAAGGGTATGGAGAAAACAGCGACAGTCCCGAAGCCAGCCACCAAGTCCAAACGAGCTGTTACCCAAAAAAAGTAGTTTGTTTCTTTTGTTTTTGTTTGTTTTTGGCCGGGTAGTATATAACATTTTCATTCTACTATTGTCGGTACCCACTTATTTTCGATCTTACTTATTAGATAACCACTACTCTTAGTAAAATATTAATAATTTATTAATCACTGTATCTGTTGGTGTTCGATATTTTCTACTACTGTCAACTGTCAAATCTGTCATCTCCGTAAAAGTACTTCTTTGGGTACAAGGCATTTTAGCTAAAATTTAGTTCTTATTTTCTTAAATATTTTAATTCTTTTTCTTCTTTTCCCTACTATCGTTTACTTAACTTCTTTTTCGCTGACTATCTCAATATTATTTTACCCGGTCCGACATTAACCCTTCTTTTATCTTGTGTTTTTGTTTATGCATGTATGTCAGTGTAACTTAAAAGTTCTCTTTTGTTAACGCAACTGGCAGGTGGTGTTTTGGTAGATTTGTATATTTTATTTAATTTTATTAATATTATTATTTTTCTTTTATATTTTAGTTTATTAATATTTAAATTTACATTGTGTTATCAATTACACTAAGTATTTATAGATATATAAAATATATATTGTATGAACTTCATCATCATCAGCCCTTTACAGTCAACTGCTGGACTAAGCCTCTCCTTTGAAAGGAGGAATTGGGCTACTAAACCACGCTGGCCAAACGGGTTGGTATAGGGCTTATTTCAAGTTTTCCTTCTCTTACAGTGCTGTTTTCTGCATAGTATGGTCCCTCTGTCGGCTCTTACGACACCCATGGGATGATATGGGGTGGTGACATTTCGTATTCTTAATCCGTCACCACACGGACGAATGTATGTACTTATTATACATATATTTTTACCATCATTGATATTATTAATGTAAGTGATGACGATAGTTTCTATTCGACATGTAGCGTAGATGATAGTTTTTCCAGTGTGCCGTCATTAGCTGACTGTCTTACCGCACAATTTTCTGATGTACCTAAAAATTTCAATGTCGTTCATATCAATGCCCAAAGCATTCCGGCACATTTCTCTGATATGCTGGCGAATTTAGACTGTAAGAATATTCACGCTATCTTTGTTTCTGAGTCATGGCTTATGCCCTGTCTGCCCTCTACATTATACTCCCTTACTGGTTTTCAACTTATCAGAAATGACCGTGCCGTTGGGGGCGGTGGTGGTGTTGCCATATATCTTCGTTCACATATTCCTTATACAATTGTTGGTATGTCATCACAGCCACCGCCGCCAAGTGCTGGCGAGCATTTATTTCTTGAAGTTGTTTTAAACCACACCAAAATCCTAATCGGCGTTTACTTTTGTCCTTCTTTACGAATAGATTACTTTTCTACTTTCGAAACCTTATTGGTCAATACCCTGCCCTCTTACAGTCACATAATCATATTGGGCGATTTTAATACCTGCCTGCTCAAAAATGATGCCCGCTCGTCTTCTCTTTCTTCAACTTGTGCATCGTGTAATCTGTCTATATTGCCACTTAGCGCAACTCATCATTACCCTAACTCCACACCTTCACTCCTTGATCTTATAATGGTTTCTTCAAGAGAACATGTTGCCATGCACGGGCAGTACCCAGCCGATATGTTCTCATATCACGATCTGCTTTTTATATCCTACAAAATCCGTCCTCCTAAAATAAGACATAAACTACTTATGCAGCGCAATTTTGGTGGAATGAACCTTGATAACCTTTGTGCCAGAAATATTGATTGGACTCAACTTGTCAATTCGCAATCTAGTGATGAAAAGGTCAGCATATTTACAAGTAAAATCACTGAACTACAAATGCAAGCATGCAACAATTCACCCTGTCAAAATGAAGCACCCTTCCTCGCCTTGGCTAACGGAAAATATCAAACAGCTGATTCACAAGAAAGCGGCTGCTAAATTTAGATACAAAATAAGGCCTGACGCTCTTAACTTACAAAAATATGTCGCGATAAGGAATCTCTGCAATAAGGTGTGTAGGGATGCACAACGCCAACATATTCACAGATCTGTACAAAACGGTGATCCAGCTAAAGTCTGGAAATTTCTTAAAACCCTAGGGGTCGGCAAGGCTCGTCAACACATCAATCCTAATGATTTCAATATTGACTTGCTCAATCAACATTTCTCTGCCTCGTCAATATTGATAGGACTACTAAGGCAAGCACAATTAATTATCTTTCTTCTCTGCCTACCCCTAGTTATTCACAATTTGTCTTTAATCACTTCACCGATAGTGATGTTAGGAAGAGCATAATGTCAATCACATCCAACGCTGTTGGTAGTGACTGTGTCAGCAGTAATATGATCCTTCCTATCCTCGATTTAATCCTTCCCATCATATCCCACATCCTAAATCACTCCTGTTCCAGTGGTATTTTCCCGTCAATCTGGAAGGATGCCCAAATTACTCCTATTCTGAAAACTTCTCACCCGTCATCCTTTTCTGATTATCGTCCCATTTCAATCCTACCATTCCTCTCCAAAGTCCTCGAACGTCTTGTCTACAACCAAATGAACTCATTCTTATGTATAAATAATCTACATAATCCTTTTCAATCTGGTTTCCGTGCGGGTCATAGCACCGTCACATCCTTGGTCAATATTACGGATGACATCAGGGCTGGCATGGAAGGCGGTGAACTCACCATTCTTGCTTTTCTTGATTTCAGCAATGCCTTCAACACAGTAGATTACGATATTCTACTTGGTCGCCTTTGCTCTCTTAACATATCTCCTACGGTGATTGATTGGTTTCGCAGTTACCTGTGTGGCCGCCGACAGCGTCTACGCATCGAGAACTCACTCTCTTCTTGGTGTGATACATCTGTTGGCGTGCCCCAGGGTGGCGTATTGTCTCCTTTACTCTTCGCAATTTTTATAAATTCTATCTCAAACAACCTTCGCTCCTCCTACCACCTTTATGCAGATGATCTCCAAATATATACGCGGTCTTCATTAGCATGTTTATCGCAAGCTCTAGCTATCATTAACTGTGATCTGGCACTGATCAACAGTTGGAGCAATTCCTTTGAACTCAAAGTGAACCCCACGAAAACCCAAGTCACTGTTATTGGTAGTTCCAGAATGAAATCTAAAATTGACTGGTCTTTACTGCCTCCAGTTATTTTTGATAGCACTACTATTCCGATACAGGATAAAGTTAAAAACTTAGGTCTCACTATAGACTCCACTCTGTCTTGGGATCCGCAGATCCAAGAAGTGAGTCGTAAAGTGTTTGCCTCAGCAGGTTCACTAAGAAGATTAAGGAACTTTCTTCCCACTACCACCAAAATTGCGATAGAAAAATCTCTTTTGCTGCCCATTATTGATTATGCAGACGTCAGCTATCTAGATCTCGCCGAAAACCAGCTAGATAAACTTGAGCGACTTCAAAATTTCTGCATACCATTCATATTTGGATTACGCAAATATGATCATGTTTCACAATTTCGAGCCCAACTCAAGTGGTTACCTATTCGACATCGTCGGAATGCTCACGTTTTAACTTTACTATACAATATATTGTTTAACCCTTCAACACCCTCCTATCTTAAAGGACGATTCGAGTTCCTTCATGATACACATAACCGATATTTAAGGTCATCAGAAAATTTACGACTGAAAATGCCGGCACATTCCACTGCATTCTATGATAAATCCTTTTCTGTAACGGCTGTTCGCTTATGGAATGCATTACCTCTAAACATAAGGCAGGCACAGACGGATACTTCATTCAAAGCTTTAGTTAAGGCACATTACTTGTCCGCTTAATTTATTTCCTATTCTAAAAATATGTATTTAGTATCATGCACCAATTTATTTATGTATGTATATTTTTATATATGTATTATATATATATATATATATATATTGTATATATGTATGTATCATATGAATGTATATGGTTATAATATAAATATTAAAACTGGTACACCTACAACTACCACTTCTTTTCCTACCAATATCTCCATCCAAAGGTTGACTGGTAGAGATCGCTTTAAGCGATAAGGCCGCCCTTTGTACTTTACCTATTATATAAGATTTATTTAATGTTGATACTGGTGTACAATAAAGTTTAAATAAATAAAATCTACGGTTTCATTATTTAATCGAGGTGTCTTGGGAGAATGTTTTATGAGATATATTAACAAGATTAAATTTAAATTCTTATAACACCTGAGCCATTATGGATGAAGATAAGGTAAGACAGATTACAGGCGGAGTCATGGTAAAGTATGTTAACCGTGATGTACCTGCGGAGCCACACGTACGCTACGCGTGGCTCCGCTGGTACGTCACGATAACGGACACCTCATTAGTTTTAGTGGGCAGGTCGCAAACACCTTTAGGTGAGTGACACACACCTCCTCTGCCTGCCCAAGAGCTTCATCTATTAGGCAGGTAGATCCCTCAGAATGAGCTCTTAGTTTCGGGATCCATCGTGAAGTCGAAAAAAAGGGAGATCCAATGTTATCTGCAAAGTAGTAGTAAACTTCGTCAATTTAGGTTTCAGTACCGCATATATACTTATAAACTTACTAGCTTTAGGTTTTAATATGCCGAAAGCGGCGATAGCCTAGTGGTGTATGTAACGGACTGCCGAGACGATGATCTCGGGTTCGATCCCCAGATACCCCGGGCACACACCTCTGACTTTTCGAAGTGATGTGCAGCCTAGCGCAAGATCCTAAGAAAAAACCGAACGTATCAAACGTGCTATCTTTTTAATGGCTACTGAAATATGTCGGGGTTTGAGGTGACTCTATTCAGACACACACAGACAATATTCAGTACACGTGAGGTGTGAACTTATTACTACAATAAATTCGTAATATCAAATTTCATTACTTTACACTACTATTATATGTATAAAACGTGAAGATAGCATAATTCACTATGTATCCTTAGAACAGTATTCTTTCAAAGTTAGACATAATGTTTATTTATTATAATAGTGTCAAACATTGAAAGGATCGTAATGAAAACAAGTCAAATTACGTACGACATATTCCATACAACAATGTGCCGGTCAGGCAGTGAAAAAAGGGTTTTTATGGCAAAATAAAATTTCCCTAGATAAAGATCGGTGAGTATTTTTAATGCTATAATGTGATATATTTCAATGAAACATAAAAAATAAGGAAATATTCTAAAGTTTCATTAGTATCAACCTAGTACTTTGTAGGTAAACAATAGTACTGCCTGTCAGTTATCGAAAATCCGTTATAGCTATTTCGAAATAACTAAAAGAGAAGTGGTGATTACGTATTTTGAATTCGAAATTTACACAAGGACTAAATAATTCAATCTTTTTTTCGTTTAAGATGAGAAAAATGGATAGCAGCAACTGGAAATCAAGACTTGATTTATGTGGCCATTGACAAATTACATCAGTTGAACTATGTGTGGCAAGTATTTTAGGCCGAAGTACTTCAAGAAAAAGGGAACTCAAGTCAGAAAAACAGCTGTGACTAGTATAAACATTTCTTTAAATCCTATTACAGAAGAAATGTTGAAAGACTTTCCATTACATATACATACATCTTTTAGTTCTGCGTATTTTTCTTCGCTAATCTAGAATAGATTTATAGATAGATTAGGCTTATTTGTTTAAATAAACAGATAATTATTAAATACATCTTTTATTTGTGTTGGGCAAGTATAATTCTAGTCGAAATATTATTATAATTTCTATTACCGAATATTATCGATATCGATATTTAATTAATCACTAGACGGCGACATCCCTATATTGACGAATATGACAATGCTGGCAACATAAAAACGACGTCAATTAGTATCTTTATGTTGGTATGAGTTCTCCATGCACGTTTCATACAAAGGTGATCTATGGCACATCCGTCTCTTCTTACGTAGTATTTGTATATTCTTTGGTGATGTGTGTATTAAAAACGTTAATTATCGCTCGCTTAATAATGTGTCCGGTAGATAGCAATAGGCTCGCCCCTATTACATTGGGACCGAAACATAACTGGCGAAAAGTGGGTGTGTAATACACCTCTGCCTACCCCTTCGGAATTAAAGGCGTGAAGTTATGAAGAAGTTAATATGTAAGCTTTAGGTTTTATTTGGACTACTTTCTTAAAATGTATACTAAACAATTTTACTATAAAATGTACGATGTCTGTACTGTATTAGCTAAATACATTTGCTGTCATTCAGAAATAGTAATTTACTTGGTAAAGTTAGGTAGGTACTATTTTGCATTATAACTAATAGAAAACAAATCTGAAAAGGAAATCATCATAAAATCCTTAAGCTTAGTCTTTCTTTGTACAGCAAAAGGCTCTCAGTCCAGTTTTTTTTTGTGTCTCTTTGGATCCTCATGCAGTCCCTCCGCCCTGGGGGTGGGCGAAGGGGACTGTCAGAATTTTACTGCCTAAAAAGCAACCCGTGTTCCTCATGTACCCGTGTGTCGGGGAGTCGGGTATCACCGAAGTATTCTTCGCTACCCCTCGACGGGTATTGGCCCGCCAGATGGTCAGGCGGACCCCGAACAAAACTCCCTTGGCGGCGGATGAAGGTGTTGGGCTCCGACGCCAAAACACCCAGCGGCCGCAGAGGATAGGGAGGACGGCAACCTGACAACACCGCATCTCCTCTTCCTCTGTGGCCCCACCGCAACGCAACAAATGGTGCGCCCCCATTTGGTCGCGGGAGATAAGGCGCGCGGCAACGCAACACCGACACGCTTCTCCTCCCGCGACCGCGCCATACTGCGAGGCACCCTGCGCAGGCCGCACCGGCCCCCTTGGACGCATCCTGCTCAGGCCTCCGTCAAGCGCACGCGGAGCGTCCACTCCCGGGATCTCGCTTAAAGTCACCGTGGGTGATCCAAACACGGCAACTGTGCCCCTCCACCACGACAAGGTGGAGATCCCACGGGGGGCCCCCCGCCCCCGTCCACCTTGTCATGGTGGTTCGTGGGTCGTTATGGAAGACTTGACATTTTAACAGTCTACAACTAGAACAATAGGAATCTAGCGTATTTTCCGAGGCCTTAGTGTATTCTGTCATAAATTTTAGAATGTGACATCAAAGTTCAGATATGAATGTACGGTCGGCAAAATGTGAGACGGTAATGTCGTGTAAGATTCTCCATTACTGCTGTGAACTGGATTGAATTCGCGGCCTCGAGCGATGTAACATATCCATGGAGCTTTGTAAACAATGTACTTTTCTTTGATGAGAAAAGGAAGTCCCTACATTCTTTACAATAACATGAAGCTTCTTTGATCAATGCCTTAAATTTTACATGTGAGTAATAGCACTGTGGCATCTTATTGTTTCATTGTGGTACCTATAAATTATGGTTGTGGTCGTTAACCGGAAAAAAGTGGTCCGTGTACATTTAATACTAGTTATTTGCGTAGAAATTGGCGTCCGTGGTTACGTTATTGTGTAGTTGTGGTTCGTGAGAATTGCTTCTTAGTCTCATAGGTATATTATACAGTATGAAAAAAAATATTAGTCGACTAATACAATATCATTTTACCCATAAGACGTCTACTGCGGAGCAGAGGCCACCAAGAGGTTTTTTTATAAAGCCTTGTTGGGACTGCCATCTAAAGGAAGTAGAAAAATGATTCAGGGCTCCAAGTTAACATACAGCTGGTTCAGAATGAAAAAAAAACCTCCGATCCATATTTTATACTTATATTAAATAGCTCACTGAAGTAGTGGCGTCGAATGTCGATTTCATATTTCAATGTGCAGCATATTAAAATCGAACGAATGGCTTCATATAGGTGAGGTAAGTGAAATATTTTGATATAAAAATTATTTTAAGGTTCAGTTAGATACCATTTTCTGACATATAAAATAATATTACTTTATAATGGTTAAAATCTTTTAGTTCTGCGTATTTTTCTTCGCTTATCTAGAATAGATTTATAGATAGATTAGGCTTATTTGTTTAAATAAACAGATAATTATTAAATACATCTTTTATTTGTGTTGGGCAAGTATAATTCTAGTCGAAATATTATTATAATTTCTATTACCGAATATTATCGATATCGATATTTAATTAATCACTAGACGGCGACATCCCTATATTGACGAATATGACAATGCTGGCAACATAAAAACGACGTCAATTAGTATCTTTATGTTGGTATGAGTTCTCCATGCACGTTTCATACAAAGGTGATCTATGGCACATCCGTCTCTTCTTACGTAGTATTTGTATATTCTTTGGTGATGTGTGTATTAAAAACGTTAATTATCGCTCGCTTAATAATGTGTCCGGTAGATAGCAATAGGCTCGCCCCTATTACATTGGGACCGAAACATAACTGGCGAAAAGTGGGTGTGTAATACACCTCTGCCTACCCCTTCGGAATTAAAGGCGTGAAGTTATGAAGAAGTTAATATGTAAGCTTTAGGTTTTATTTGGACTACTTTCTTAAAATGTATACTAAACAATTTTACTATAAAATGTACGATGTCTGTACTGTATTAGCTAAATACATTTGCTGTCATTCAGAAATAGTAATTTACTTGGTAAAGTTAGGTAGGTACTATTTTGCATTATAACTAATAGAAAACAAATCTGAAAAGGAAATCATCATAAAATCCTTAAGCTTAGTCTTTCTTTGTACAGCAAAAGGCTCTCAGTCCAGTTTTTTTTTGTGTCTCTTTGGATCCTCATGCAGTCCCTCCGCCCTGGGGGTGGGCGAAGGGGACTGTCAGAATTTTACTGCCTAAAAAGCAACCCGTGTTCCTCATGTACCCGTGTGTCGGGGAGTCGGGTATCACCGAAGTATTCTTCGCTACCCCTCGACGGGTATTGGCCCGCCAGATGGTCAGGCGGACCCCGAACAAAACTCCCTTGGCGGCGGATGAAGGTGTTGGGCTCCGACGCCAAAACACCCAGCGGCCGCAGAGGATAGGGAGGACGGCAACCTGACAACACCGCATCTCCTCTTCCTCTGTGGCCCCACCGCAACGCAACAAATGGTGCGCCCCCATTTGGTCGCGGGAGATAAGGCGCGCGGCAACGCAACACCGACACGCTTCTCCTCCCGCGACCGCGCCATACTGCGAGGCACCCTGCGCAGGCCGCACCGGCCCCCTTGGACGCATCCTGCTCAGGCCTCCGTCAAGCGCACGCGGAGCGTCCACTCCCGGGATCTCGCTTAAAGTCACCGTGGGTGATCCAACCACGGCTACTGTGCCCCTCCACCACGACAAGGTGGAGATCCCACGGGGGGTCCCCCGCCCCCGTCCACCTTGTCATGGTGGTTCGTGGGTCGTTATGGAAGACTTGACATTTTAACAGTCTACAACTAGAACAATAGGAATCTAGCGTATTTTCCGAGGCCTTAGTGTATTCTGTCATAAATTTTAGAATGTGACATCAAAGTTCAGATATGAATGTACGGTCGGCAAAATGTGAGACGGTAATGTCGTGTAAGATTCTCCATTACTGCTGTGAACTGGATTGAATTCGCGGCCTCAAGCGATGTAACATATCCATGGAGCTTTGTAAACAATGTACTTTTCTTTGATGAGAAAAGGAAGTCCCTACATTCTTTACAATAACATGAAGCTTCTTTGATCAATGCCTTAAATTTTACATGTGAGTAATAGCACTGTGGCATCTTATTGTTTCATTGTGGTACCTATAAATTATGGTTGTGGTCGTTAACCGGAAAAAAGTGGTCCGTGTACATTTAATACTAGTTATTTGCGTAGAAATTGGCGTCCGTGGTTACGTTATTGTGTAGTTGTGGTTCGTGAGAATTGCTTCTTAGTCTCATAGGTATATTATACAGTATGAAAAAAAATATTAGTCGACTAATACAATATCATTTTACCCATAAGACGTCTACTGCGGAGCAGAGGCCACCAAGAGGTTTTTTTATAAAGCCTTGTTGGGACTGCCATCTAAAGGAAGTAGAAAAATGATTCAGGGCTCCAAGTTAACATACAGCTGGTTCAGAATGAAAAAAAAACCTCCGATCCATATTTTATACTTATATTAAATAGCTCACTGAAGTAGTGGCGTCGAATGTCGATTTCATATTTCAATGTGCAGCATATTAAAATCGAACGAATGGCTTCATATAGGTGAGGTAAGTGAAATATTTTGATATAAAAATTATTTTAAGGTTCAGTTAGATACCATTTTCTGACATATAAAATAATATTACTTTATAATGGTTAAAATCTTTTAGTTCTGCGTATTTTTCTTCGCTTATCTAGAATAGATTTATAGATAGATTAGGCTTATTTGTTTAAATAAACAGATAATTATTAAATACATCTTTTATTTGTGTTGGGCAAGTATAATTCTAGTCGAAATATTATTATAATTTCTATTACCGAATATTATCGATATCGATATTTAATTAATCACTAGACGGCGACATCCCTATATTGACGAATATGACAATGCTGGCAACATAAAAACGACGTCAATTAGTATCTTTATGTTGGTATGAGTTCTCCATGCACGTTTCATACAAAGGTGATCTATGGCACATCCGTCTCTTCTTACGTAGTATTTGTATATTCTTTGGTGATGTGTGTATTAAAAACGTTAATTATCGCTCGCTTAATAATGTGTCCGGTAGATAGCAATAGGCTCGCCCCTATTACATTGGGACCGAAACATAACTGGCGAAAAGTGGGTGTGTAATACACCTCTGCCTACCCCTTCGGAATTAAAGGCGTGAAGTTATGAAGAAGTTAATATGTAAGCTTTAGGTTTTATTTGGACTACTTTCTTAAAATGTATACTAAACAATTTTACTATAAAATGTACGATGTCTGTACTGTATTAGCTAAATACATTTGCTGTCATTCAGAAATAGTAATTTACTTGGTAAAGTTAGGTAGGTACTATTTTGCATTATAACTAATAGAAAACAAATCTGAAAAGGAAATCATCATAAAATCCTTAAGCTTAGTCTTTCTTTGTACAGCAAAAGGCTCTCAGTCCAGTTTTTTTTTGTGTCTCTTTGGATCCTCATGCAGTCCCTCCGCCCTGGGGGTGGGCGAAGGGGACTGTCAGAATTTTACTGCCTAAAAAGCAACCCGTGTTCCTCATGTACCCGTGTGTCGGGGAGTCGGGTATCACCGAAGTATTCTTCGCTACCCCTCGACGGGTATTGGCCCGCCAGATGGTCAGGCGGACCCCGAACAAAACTCCCTTGGCGGCGGATGAAGGTGTTGGGCTCCGACGCCAAAACACCCAGCGGCCGCAGAGGATAGGGAGGACGGCAACCTGACAACACCGCATCTCCTCTTCCTCTGTGGCCCCACCGCAACGCAACAAATGGTGCGCCCCCATTTGGTCGCGGGAGATAAGGCGCGCGGCAACGCAACACCGACACGCTTCTCCTCCCGCGACCGCGCCATACTGCGAGGCACCCTGCGCAGGCCGCACCGGCCCCCTTGGACGCATCCTGCTCAGGCCTCCGTCAAGCGCACGCGGAGCGTCCACTCCCGGGATCTCGTTTAAAGTCACCGTGGGTGATCCAACCACGGCTACTGTGCCCCTCCACCACGACAAGGTGGAGATCCCACGGGGGGTCCCCCGCCCCCGTCCACCTTGTCATGGTGGTTCGTGGGTCGTTATGGAAGACTTGACATTTTAACAGTCTACAACTAGAACAATAGGAATCTAGCGTATTTTCCGAGGCCTTAGTGTATTCTGTCATAAATTTTAGAATGTGACATCAAAGTTCAGATATGAATGTACGGTCGGCAAAATGTGAGACGGTAATGTCGTGTAAGATTCTCCATTACTGCTGTGAACTGGATTGAATTCGCGGCCTCGAGCGATGTAACATATCCATGGAGCTTTGTAAACAATGTACTTTTCTTTGATGAGAAAAGGAAGTCCCTACATTCTTTACAATAACATGAAGCTTCTTTGATCAATGCCTTAAATTTTACATGTGAGTAATAGCACTGTGGCATCTTATTGTTTCATTGTGGTACCTATAAATTATGGTTGTGGTCGTTAACCGGAAAAAAGTGGTCCGTGTACATTTAATACTAGTTATTTGCGTAGAAATTGGCGTCCGTGGTTACGTTATTGTGTAGTTGTGGTTCGTGAGAATTGCTTCTTAGTCTCATAGGTATATTATACAGTATGAAAAAAAATATTAGTCGACTAATACAATATCATTTTACCCATAAGACGTCTACTGCGGAGCAGAGGCCACCAAGAGGTTTTTTTATAAAGCCTTGTTGGGACTGCCATCTAAAGGAAGTAGAAAAATGATTCAGGGCTCCAAGTTAACATACAGCTGGTTCAGAATGAAAAAAAAACCTCCGATCCATATTTTATACTTATATTAAATAGCTCACTGAAGTAGTGGCGTCGAATGTCGATTTCATATTTCAATGTGCAGCATATTAAAATCGAACGAATGGCTTCATATAGGTGAGGTAAGTGAAATATTTTGATATAAAAATTATTTTAAGGTTCAGTTAGATACCATTTTCTGACATATAAAATAATATTACTTTATAATGGTTAAGGTATCAAACTACTGATCTTGATTTTTGAGTGCATACCTCCTTTGCAACTTTAAAGTTAAACGCTATTCCAGCCCAGCTCAAGCATCTGGCTCAGTTGCAGTGAAAAATTAATTTCTGTATTAACAGGGAAGTAGGTTATACTGCCTCGTTGGTCTCGCGGCATAAATGTGCGCGTGGGATCGGGAGGTCCCGGGTTCGATTCCTGGGTCAGGCAGTGTTATTGGGTTTTTCTGTCACGAAATTCTCAGTAGCAGCACGGAGTCTGGAAATGTGCCCGGTACGGCAATAGGCTCGCCCCTTATTACGTGGGACTAAAGTATATCTGGCGAAAAGTGGGTGTAGAAATACACCTCTGCCTACCCCTTCGGGGATAAAAGGCGTGACGATATGTATGTATGTATGTAGGTTATACTTCCCTGTTTGATTAAATGAGCCGTTTATCGTATTTCGTCCAAAAGCCAAGCTTAAGTGAGACAGAGGAAAAGTTAGCCAACATTATCGGTAATTGTCTTCCTGATAAGAAAAATTTTAATTCTTACTATTTGACAGTTATTAATACAATGACCTAAAAAAGTGTTTAAATATTAAACTTTTTAGGCCAGTGTATTAAGAAACATCTGTTATGAAAATATTATCAAATTGACCAATAAAAACTCTCCCAAGAACTAAGTTAAATTCAGTTTATGGCAATCAACTGGAATTACAAGCGCTACATTAATCATTCTAACGACATCATAACTCTCAAAAGTTGATCGTTTGTTTTATTTTACTTCTTCTTAACCTTATTACTCTCAAGCTTATATTGAGGTCAGCTTCCCACTTTATTCAGGTGACGGCTGAAAATCTGATTATACAAGAGCTTCGTGTTTAAATAGCCGCTCATTAAAATGCATCTGAAGAAAAATACTTAAATTTTGACTGCTTCAAAATCATGTTTTTGGGTAGTAGTATTCTACCTAGTAGTAGTATAGACTCTTAGTTTTATTTAATATTTAATGTAATTAAAGGGTTATATATCTTTGAAATTTAATAATCAGCTCGATTCAGAATTCTCAGACCTTTAAATCATAGCCCATTCCCTCTCTATATACTATATTTTCTAAATGCATAGAGCATTGAATACAATATACCAAGCCCAGCTGTCACCTGCTCTATTTTCTATATCTCGACAATATTATACCTGCCTGGTCTAATTATGGACTGTCCAGCAATACACCCAAACACCACAAAAGTTGTCACACATTTAATAGGTACTGACAGTCATCATCATCATCCTCTTAGCTTTATCCCAGTTTCAGTCTGGGGTCCGCTTTCTAGTCTAACCGGATTTGGCTGAATATTAGCTTTTCCACAGAGCGACTGCCTGTCTGACCTCCGCAACCCGAAGGGATAGCGATATTCCATGGTTAAAGACTAGTGTCAGTTTGTTTAGAAGGTACTGACGCCCTATAACGACTGTCAAAGATCTTCATGACAACCGGTACCGACGGCTTAACGTGCTCTCCGAGGCACGGGACAAGCGATAATTAACCATTCAATACGCACATAACTCCAAAAAGTCATTGCTGCGCGCCGTGGATTCGAACCCGATACCCTTTGCATGGCAGTCTGTTGGTATATCTACTCGGCTATCGCCGCCTCTATTTAATATTATTTAATAGGTACTGACAGTATTTGTCACAAAATCTTAAATAATCTATTTGAGTAATTAATATTGTCGTGCAACGTATACTGCATGTTTGAGTGACGTCTGGTTTAACGAGCTTTCGGAGCGAATGCTTAGTGTTTTAGATTGAAAACAGTTTTCGTGGAAGGCGATCGTTTCCAGAATCACTGTGTAGTTGATAACTTTATAGAAAAATACACAAATAGTACATAAATATTAATTTGTATGAAGTGGAAAAATGGTAATATCCTTAAATTGAAGAAAAATATAGGTAATTCACATAACACATAATTCAATGACATTAAAATCTACTCTGTCACGATTCCCTTCATAAACTTAGATGCATCCAGCAACTGTCTACCTACGCCACCTGCAGCACTCATCTAGACAATTCGTGTGAGTGTACATGTAGGTAGTGCTCCGTTTAGAATGCATGTTACTATCTCAGTGCTTGCAAAACGAATCGCCACTACTTCTGGTAAATGGTCAACCATCTAAGTCTCCACCGCGGCAATATTACCAGCCTTTATGTGATCTGCTTTATTCTATTCCGTGTTAGAATTTTCTGGTACTTGAAATCGTACGTTTTCAACGACATATCCAATTTTCCGGGTCGTCGCTGGTATTAGAGTGCACAATACTACGGTTGCTATTGTTAGCGGTAGTGCAATACTGTGCCACTTGTCTCGGCATACAGCACGGAATTACATATCTGGCCTTAGCTGACCATGTGATAAATAAGAGACCGTTGTATTATGTGTGAGAATAAGGAATACCTGTGAATGATTGAAATATTATTTTCTTTTTATTTTCTTTTTAAAAGACACTCCCGCTCTTGGAATAAATCTTGTGTCGCGGGGGACTTTACAAACATATAACGAACGGACACAATGGACACCCATTGAGAGTTTAATTTCTGCACCAAATATTACAAAAGGCTACTTGAAAAGATTGACTTTTATAGATTTAATTCAGTGCCCATACTGTGCTGAAATTAAAAACAAAAGAATAGGCTACTTGACTCGTATCAAATTTGACCCAATAAATCAGTATTTCCTGCGGTATTTGACATAAAAAACCTAAATATTTTGATTTCAGTTAATAAAAGTGCAAGATGGCTGAATAATTTCAATTCAAAAAATATTTTTTTACTCTTTGCTTGGATCGCTGAAAACGCATTCGGCCAAGACGTGACGTCACGAAATTTGTAAACAAACCTTATGTCAGTTGTCAACTTGTCACTGTTGTCATTCGTGAATTCGTGTTCCTGATCGTGGTCTTTTTTCCTTATAAAATATTCAAAACCCTTTAATCGACGTATTACTCTTTCTATTTTCTAATTTTATTCGTAAAAGCAATCATGGACGAAATAAATTTGAGTTTCAATCGATAAAGAATCAGGATCCCTTTTATCAAGTTTTAGCCAGGTTTCTCGCATGTTTTTATCACTCGGTACCCTAATCCACAACTTTCCTGGGGTCTTAATTGATATATTTTTGCATTCTCGCACAATACAATCATGGTAATTACTATATTTTTCGTGTAAATTCGTCGAAGCCGTGGTTTATAACAATATTGCATGAGCGATAGCTATCAATTTTCAATATGTCAGATTATTGTTTACAACAGTTTGCAAGGCGAATGACGCCACAACACAGATAACAGACAGCGTTTTCGCCAGTTAAGGAGAAGCAAATTATATAAATTATGTATTGCTGATTTATAGACACCAAAAAATACGCTTATATTTTTTTAACCTAATTAAGGGATGATTAATAATTTAAGAACTATTTTAAAAAAGAGTCAATTACCTATTACAAATGTTCCCTAAGTTCTTACTATTTGTGGAAAAAATGTTATTTTCTCAACTTTCACTCGGTAAGAAGACGAGATGAGAAAACGTGTATCTACTCACATTCACCGAACGCAACGCAACTGCAGGAATAACGCTATAAAAATCTTTATATACGCAGCGTATGCAGGCAGACTTAATGCCATGGGAATTATCTCCCAGTCTACCTTTGAGTGGTAGAGAAAAAAGAAGTAGGCGCTATATATATAGTCGAGAACTCTCTAGGGCGCGCCTCCAAAAGGGGGTGAAAAGAACCTTGTTCAATTTAATCCCACTAAGACACAAGTATGCGCGTTCACTGCAAAGAAGGACCCTTTCGTTATAGCGCCTCGATTTCAAGGAGGACCTCTGCATATTGCCGAGAATATTGGAATCTTCGGCGTCGAAATATTGAACAAAGTCCAACTTGGGAGTCATTTGGAGGATAAAGCCAAATTGCCCAGCAAGAAGCTGGGAGTGCTGAACCGGGCTAAGCGGTACTTCACACCAAGCCAACGGCTTTTGTTTTATAAAGCGCAAGTCCGGCCACATGTGGAGTGCTGCTCACATCTCTGGGCCGGAGCGCCAAAATATCAGCTTGATCCACTTGAATCCCTACAGAGACGGGCTGTTCGAATCGTCGATGATCCCGATCTCACGGCTAGACAAGAGTCGCTGGAGCAGCTGAGAGACTTTGGTTCTCTCTGCGTATTTTACCGACTCATTCAAGGGGAGTGCTCCGAAGAATTGTTTAATTTGGTACCAGGGTCACCCTTCTACCAACGTACCACTCGCCGACGCAGTAGAGTCCACCCGTACTACCTGGAAGCGTTCTCAACTAGTACGGTGCGCTTCCAGCGATCTTTTCTACCACGTACGTGTAGGCTCTGGAATGAACTACCTGCTGCGGTGTTTCCCGAGCACTATGACTTGTCCTTCTTCAAACGAAGCTTTAAGAGAGCATTACTTTCACGGTAGATAGCGGCTTTGCTGTGTATACCCTGACAATCACCATAGGAACTACCATATTCGCAACACATTCACAGCAATTTACGCCGTTAGCTCAACTGCAGAAGTTTAAATATGTATTTATTTAAACAGTTGTTAAAATAGCTCGGTAGCAAACACGCGTGTAATTTGATTTGCGCGGCAATCTGAAAGTTCGCGCGACCGCTAGTTAGAAGCTCATCGTAATCCTCTCATTGCTTCAGTAAACACGAAGTGCTTATGAAATATTTCTTACTGAGAAACTTATAACATCTTGCGTCCTGAAACTAAGCTTTTTAAATATATGGTTTCTTTTCAATGCTAGCTACTTTAGAGTATGCTCCAGTTTTTGTTGCATTTTGAAATTTAAGGATAACAAAAGACAAAAATGTCTTCTCTGATTATTTTTTAGTATGAGGTGCTTTTACCAGAAAAAATATATTAGTAAAAATAATACAAAGTGTAGTAAACATTACAATATGAATTATTAAGTACATTTTTGATGATGTAACCGCTATCTTGTTTACGGTTTGCCTACACAGATTTTGAACCTTACACATATAATATTTCTGAATCGGTGGGCCCTTTTTGGCCTTTTTCACCGTTGTTAAACAGCTCAAAATGCTAGTTTATTAAAAAGAAAAATAGAAGCGGATAGCTTTTGTTTATATTTCGAACGTTGGTTATCTGTATATCATAACTGTCTAGCATGCCTATGTCTGATATTTTTGGATCACATTCCTTTTGAATTATGGATATTGTTTCAGGATCTGTATCTTTTCCCTGTAGGATTAACCGAGTCATATCGGATCAAGGGATTTCAATACACATGCATTCATTGCTGTCCTCGACTTCATCACCATGGAATAGCAAGGTACAATTGAATATAGTGCTTATTCACAAAAAAACTTAATATAGCTAAACAAATACCATTTAGAATACTTACTTACTTATCGTATACTTAAAACACTTTAAATATATTTGGCCCGCAACTCGGCCACTCGAATGGCGTTTGGCCTTGCCTCAAACAGGTCATTAAGCGTACACGAACCCGGGGCTGCGGGGCACGTAAGTAAATGGCCCATCGTCTGTGGAGACGCGCCACAGCCGCATTTAGTCGTACTTGGGAAGGAAACCCGTTTTCTGCAGGTAGTTTTTCTTCCAAAGGGACGAAGGTTGTAAGGGGGAATTTTTCACGCCATGGGGTTTCTCTGGCCTCGGAAGCATTGTTGTCGCTGGCTGAGATGGTAGTGAGAAAAGTCTTTCTGCTTTTCAACCTCTTCGTGGCTGGGCTTCGGCCATAAAATGGGTGTCTACAATCAGTCTGCTGATTTGTCCATGATTGAGGCTACTTCTCTGCGGACAGCTGGAGAGGCAATGCCTGCCAGTCGATATAGCATCTCTACCGGAGTCGGTTTCAAACATCCCGTAATTTTCCGGCACATTTCGTTCAGAGCTATATCCACTTTTTTGGCGTGAGACGATCGGTGCCAAACTGGGGAGATTACTTACAATGACATCAGCCCTATATACATACCACTTAACACTTGCATTTTTTCAGTATCAGAGGATGGGCTGTCTCTGATCAAGTATGGATTGGCAGACTTCACATGATTTTCAAATATCCCTATATAGAGAATTCTCAGACATGCAGGTTTCCTCCTTACCCATTAAGCAAGTGATAATTTACAATTTAATATGCACGTAACTTTGAAAGGTCAGCAGTGCAGCTGACCGTGGGTTGAACCCGAGATCGATCGATTCAATTTGTCAAATAATTTATGACAGTTTATTCCAAGTTTGTTTATTTCTAAGCTGTTTTACCTTCATTAAGAGTCATTCATCACAAGAGTTTATTTAACGGGTCAGCGCGTCAACAAGAAATGATCTGTAATATATAATTTTTTTGGTTTATTCACTGACTGACAAATAACGCAGAACCAAAACTATTGGGCGCATGAGGATGAAATTTGGCATATAATACTACTTGGGAATCGTAGAAGTGTTTTAAGAAGGGATAGCCCAAAGTTCCCAAGGGATAGGGTAAAAAGATTGTATAAAAAATACATAATTATGCAGAGGATTGTCCATCTGACTGTCCATCCATGGCCCATCGTCTCCACAGACGATGGACCATTTACTTACGTGCCCCGCAGCCCCGGGGTCGTGTACACTTAGCGACCTATGAGGTAAGGCCAAATGCCATTCGAGTGGCAGAGTTACGGGCCAAATATATTTAAAGTGTTGCCACCGATACGATAAGTAAGTATTCTAAATAATATTTGTTTAGCTATATTAAGATTTTTTATGAATAAACACTAATTTAAACTGTTTCTTGCTATACCTGGTGGTGAAGTCGAGGACGGCAATTAATGTATGTGTATTGAAATCCCTTGAGAGCTTATTTATTAAAAGAGCATGCATGAGGAATCTGATGGGAGTAAATGAAGCAAGAGAAATATGTCAGGTTCGTTGCATATGGCGTTCCGTAGTCTCTGCCTACCCCTCCGGGAAACAGGCGTGAGTCTATGTATGTACATAATTATGCTGCAAATACATAATATGCCACGAGCATCCTCTAATTTAATCTAGTCTAGTAAAAAGTCAATGAATAACCGCATTAAATTATAGTTTTCTAAATAAATCTGTGACCTACTAAAACAAGTTTTTATCATTTGACCTTTTGTACAATTAGTTATCTGGGGTTTTAGGTCCCGATTCAAAGCTGTTTGTATCTCAGTTTGTTGACGTTTGACTTGCATGTTTTTGCATAATAGCGTGCATGTAATAATATTGCTATTTATTACATGCACGAGTTGCATACAATTTGTTGATTCGATAAGTGTTGTAACTTAGTATATTTTGAATAATTATATAACTTGTTTGGACATGGAAACACGGCTATAGCTTTTTATACCAAACTCACATATTTTACAGGGTTGTCGTACTTCCTAAATCTTCTGTCATATGGTTTCCTGTTAATTGTTTGGCTTCTTGTCAGGTAAGCAGGTTAAGCCGTTGTTTCCGAATCTTTGATAGCCGTTTTGGGGAATAAGCCTCCCAAATGTCATAATATTGATGTAAACGATAAACTATAGCCATAAAGGTTCTTTTGACACATATAAGGTTTATTCCAGTCTCTCTATCCACTCTCTCTCTATCCACATTTTTATAAGTCAAGTTAACAAAATCGAATACACCTCAGATAATTCTCTGACCGTGCGCTCTACGCCCTCTATCTCGAAAACAGTTCAAGGTATAAAAAACTGACATAGAAAAGTTATAGAGAAATTAATTTTCTACAATATTGATAAGAAATACAAATAACGTAAACCCATAGAAAACGATATTTGCCAAAATATAAAATAACTGCCGTGTGGTTGACGGCATAAAATACAAGTGACACCACCCCGTATCTTCCCGTGGGTGTCGTAAGAGGCGACTAAGGGATAACACGATGCAAATACCATCTTTGCGTAGAGACGGAAAACTCGACATCAAACCCTATACGACTGCCTCGTTGGTCTCGCGGCATAAATGTGCGCGTGGGATCGGGAGGTCCCGGGTTCGATTCCTGGGTCGGGCAGTGTTATTGGGTTTTTCTGTCAAGAAATTCTCAGTAGCCGCACGGAGTCTGGAAATGTGCCCGGTACGGCAATAGGCTCGCCCCTTATTACGTGGGACTAAAGTATATCTATCGAAAAGTGGGTGTAGAAAAACACCTCTGCCTACCCCTTCGGGGATAAAAGGCGTGACGTTATGTATGTATGTATAAAATAAATCGATTTTTGTGATCTTTGACCCCTGAATTTAAAACTTGCGGACATCCAATTATATCTGACTTTTGAGAACAGCTGTTTTAGGATGCCAAAATACAAGTTTTTACGTGGTAATATACTGGGTATGTCGATTTTCCGAGGTCAACCCCCTATAATGACTGGACTAGTTCAAATGTTAGACAATTTTATAGAAATCTAATATTAAATCGAATTGTTATTAGGAAAGGGAATATTTGGGAAGCAACTAGAGTTGAGCTAGACTGATAACAAATATTAAATTTAATTACAATTTTATTAAGTCCCAATTTAAAAATAAAGTTTTTATATTCAAGCCAACAACAAATATAGTCGAATAGATATCTAAACATTAAATATAATCTAAAAACTAATAACACGATATCAATCTAGCCCAGAGGAACTATTCTATTGATAAAACAAATTAAAAGGTTGCCGTGAATACTGTTGTTGAAACTAGTTCGTGCCTTTAACAAATTTAATCATCGATGTGGAATCTATTAACCTACCTATTCTGTTTTTTCGGCTGGTGTGCGCCAGATCTGGCCGCTATTCATATAGAATAATAACCGTTTAATAGCATATTTAAATATTAAATGCGATATCCAAATAGGCATAATTTAGTTTTTGCTATCTGCCAATTATTAGTTAACCGTAACTTATCAGACAGTACTCAAACTGACCCAAAGAGATTTAATCTACAAATGATTATACAACCAATCATATCATGATGTATTCAAGAGCCTAATAAATTTTGGTCATCGGATTTTCGTGGGTTTGAAAAATGGTTCCGTAAATCGAGACAAATCGACAACATCTATCAAACTCATTATGATTTTTAGGCGAACAAATTCCAAAAACCTGTCTCTAAAATAAAGTATTGAAATATCTCAAAGAATTTTCAGAGCCAGCTACTGAGCCAGATCAATCAGTCTCTACGCATTGACCAGAGTTACCTTAAAACGAATAGCGGCACCGGGTACCCAGGATATTGATGTAATAAAGGCAGGATGGAAGGGACCAGAATGTGGAGTCATTTTTCAAGACATTTTCTCACCAAATATCCAACAATATAGCTGCGCGCTTGTAACACAAATAATTGAAAATTGATCCCTCGGGTATCTCTCAATCAAATAGCCCGTTGTTTTTGTTTTATCATCAGAACGGGATAGCATATTTCATCACCGTTTATAGCTACATGTATCCTCTGACCTATTTTTGTGTATTACTATGACACTCTTTGTTTTAAATTGACAAGATCAGGACATTGACATTGACAAGGTAGCAATATCAGTCCCTATGTAACCACGGCTGTTGCAAGATGGTCGAAACGACGGAAAACATAGGTATTTAAACCGTTAATCGGAAAACATAGGTAATTAAATAAGTTCATTTTACGCGATAAATTTAAACTATTTAGTGTGATGTAGACAAATATCGGAAGTGAAATAAGGTTTTCAATGACGAACTTCGAAGCCTCTAATCTTTGGCAGTATCTGATCTAAATATTATAGAATGTATACTTTGTTCATGGATGATAAGTCACGAATCCTTTAGATATTGTAGCGGTACCTATTGCAACGTTAACTTTTTACTGAGTAGAAACGTGTATGTACGGGGTGAGTCTATAAATAAAAAATAAAATAAATAAATTTTAGCCTAAAATTAAATTTTGTAATTTTACCGAAGGTTAAATTAAATCATACACCCTTTGATGTTATTGGGTTTTGAATACACGTGTGTTATATTTATACGTGTCGTCTTATTATTATTTCCATGTAAATATAAGGAAATAATAATAAGACAGAAATATACTATTGTACTCAAAGGCTGCCCGTAACTACGCCCGTAATAGAAGGGTTATTATATATATATATATATATATATATTTATATATATATATATATACACATATATATATAGGTACAAGGTACATGACCTATATGAAGTATTTTAGTTATGTTTGTCAATGGTTTGAAAAATAAAAGAGACAACTATCTAATTCTTACTTTTATTTATTCAGTTTGTCTCAAGAATATATATACGAAAAAGAAACATTTACATTTACCGCCACTCTTGGCCATTCTTTTAATAGTCATTGTTTATAAAAGCAGTACAAACTATATCATATTTATAATATTGGGTAGCAAGGTTGTGGGTAGTTCAATATATCAAATATAACATTAATACAATGGCTTAGCAACAATATAATTCATTTAGTATTGACCACCGGTATCTTTAATTATTATTCTGGGTATATTTGATATGGATATATTCAATATTTACAACTGTAATATTCACCACAGGTTCATATAATTGATATGGCTTGTTTCACAGCATATGAATCGATTCTTTTATATGATATCCCAAGTTCTAAACTTATAACATCTCACAACTGACAAAACCACAATATCAATTATACAATAGCTACAGTGCTACACTATATAACATTGCTTCTGCATATTTCTATTGAGAATAGGAAGTCAAATGTTTTATTAAAATGTCCTAACAATAGTTAAACAGATTGAATAAAAAAGTATAAATATATTAGCTTTATTCAGGTTCATATCAAGATAAAGAATGGCAATCATAATATTATTTTAAAATATATTTTAATTTTTGCCTTGACTATATTATAATTTACATTTATTTTATAAATTCACAAACTATCTACTTTACTTTGTGATGTTGGCATGACTTTATTATTAAGATTTAAAACGTCCAAGTGAGACAATACAGAACATTAACCCATATATGCCCAGAAATATTTAGATCACTAATTTTAATGAATTTTGGATATTGTTGTCTCTAATGGAAGTAATTAAACTGAAAACTAGTAGATTTCAGTTTTAGTACCTGGAAGTTACTTTTTTTCAGGTGGTCGATAACGACCCCTTGGGCAAAAATGATACAGAGTGTACTTCTTTTTCGCAGGTCACGGCGCGTGCTCCCAACGAATGAAATTGCTGATGTCTTGGAGAATTTGACCGATAGTGATGATTTTGGTGGTGTTGACATATATTTGGACCCGCCTTTAGGAGAAACAATATCCGAAGCTGACTCAGGGGACAAAGAATGTAATGATATTGTGAGCTTTAGGCAATGAAGAATCCAATATCAACGTTACAGAGAATATATCCATTCAACAACCAGAGTTAGAGGTTCCTTTGGTTATCCATCCAATCACTCCCTTCAGTAGTCGCAGTCACACATTGAGGCGATAACGTAGTAATGCACAACTTTTTTCCTTTGATGCACAAAGGAAATTAATCAAACGGAACCTACGTCAATCTGAAATTGAGTGGTCAGCACCACCACCACGAGCAGTAACAACATTGTCGGCTGAAAGTGAGCCTATTGAGTTTTTTGAACTTTTCTTCGATTTGGAGGTGGCACACTGTGAAGCATTCTGATATATATGCTTTCAGCAAAGACCTAGATACTACTTTCTCTCTATCGACTGATGAGATGCACTGCGACTAGTGGGGGGAGTGATTGGATGGATATCCAAAGGGACCTCAACCTCCGGTTGTTGAATGGATATATTCTCTGTAATCTTGATACTAGATTCTTCATTGCCTTGTAATATCAACTCATCCGGGGCAAGAAGCTAATGACGGCTAAAGCTCGCAATATCATAACATTCTTCGTACCCTGAGTCACCGTCGGATATTTTACCACCTAAAGGCGAGTCCAAATATATGTCAACGCCACCAAAATCATCACTATTAGTCAAATTCTCCAAGACATCAGCAATTTCATGCGTTGAGAGCACGCGCCGTGACCTGCGAAAAAGAAGTACACTCTGTATCATTTTCGCCCAAGGGGTCGATTTCGACCCTAACAAACATTGCATCCAAAATTAGCAATAATAGATAGTCCTGAACAGATTTGATATGTTACCAACATACAAAATATATTCATTTTATTAATTCATTAACAATAATTGCAAGATTTCAAGCAAATAAATAAGTACTTACATTTTTGTCAGCGAAGGTCTTAAATTTTCGACCAAAAAAACGTGTCCCTACTTTTCTCCTAATTTTCAACTGTTATTGCTTTAGTTTTGCATAATGTAACGCTCTTACAACGTACGTAGTTCTTCCGACAACTCGTAGATAACGTTAAACTATGAAAATAATATACGGTTTTTATTTATGGCGCTTTGCCACTGAACATGTACCGATGGATCGTTTTTGTGCTCTTGGGCATATATGGGTTAAGAGAAATGCTCAAACAGTTCACTAAACAGATTTATCTATATACTTGGTTTAGTTATTTCTCGATTACTTCTCAAGCTTTTGCAACCGTATAAAACTTATTTACAGACAGCTTAGTAATGACTACGTTCTAAAAGTTTCCAAACATTAAACGAAGAGCAAAACTAGTCGTAGTTTCTCAATAAAAATATATCGTTCCTCTTTCCGATGTCGTTCACAAAGAAGATATTTGCGGCGAGAGTTTTGAAAATTGTTCTGCTCCAGATTTCAAGCTCTTTGTCCCAGTCACGAGCGCGGGAGTCCTTGGGGAATGTAGTTGAAACACTCTTACGGTCAATGTATGTGAATACGAGCCTCTCACTAATACTTTATAAGTATCTGTTTCATATTGCGGCACTTAGTTGCAGTTTGTTCCTTGTTTCATTTCTTAATGTTAAGGGCTTTGTATAGTTGTGCAATTAAAATTATTGCTAAATTCTAAAGTATGTTACATTTTAAGATTCTAATAATAATTGTTATTCTAACATATTTGACGTTTACCATATGAATAAAGGATACTGTCAATGAATGGGGTGGACAGCAGCCTCATTCGAGCTCTGAAATCCCTTTATGAGGATTCTAGAGCTTGTGTGAGGATAAACGGGGCATACACTGACTGGATTACCATCGATAAAGGTGTTAGACAGGGATGTGTAGCGTCGCCGTGGCTGTTTAACCTCTTCATGGACAGTTGTTTGCAAGATTTAAAATATTATATATAGTGACTGCGGATTAAGGATGAATGGGTTACTCGTCAAATGCCTCCTTTATGCTGATGATCAGGTTATACTTGCATCTTCAACGGAGGAGTTGCAGGAGATGGTAACAATCATGCATCGTGCGTTAGAAAGGAAAGGAATGAAAGTGAATGTAAGTAAAACGAAAGTTATGGTTTTTGAAAAGGAGGAATGCGTTACGGCTTGTAATGTTTTGATCGATGGACAGCGAGTGGAACAAGTGAATGAGTTTGTTTACTTAGGTACGTTGTTTACAACACATGGTAAGAATGAAGCAGATATTGAAAGGAGAGTCAATGCAGGTAATTGTGTGAATGGAGCTCTGAAGGCGTTTATGAACAGTCAAAACGTGTCCAAAAAGGCACGTTTGGCTGTACGTAGAGGTGTGTTAGTGCCTACTCTTATGTATGGTAGTGAAAGTTGGGTATGGCAGAAGAGATTTGAAAGTAGAATAAATGCTGTAGACATGAGAGCACTGAGAAGTATGCGTGGTGTGTCTTTGACCGACAGAGTAAAGAATTGTGTGATACGAGAGTGGTGTGGGGTAAAAGAAGATGTAGTGACAAGCATTGAGAAAGGCATGTTTAGATGGTTTGGGCACATGGAGAGGATGGATGACGATAGACTGACAAAGAAGATATATCAGGCTAGTGTGAATGGGACAGGACAAAGGGGAAGACCTAGGAGAACGTTCTCTGACCAGATTGGAGACATCCTGAAAAAAGGACAAGTCAGAAGTACCCTTAACAGAAGAGCATGCATGAGAAACTTGATGGGAGTGAGTGAAGCAAGTGAGGTATGTCAGGATCGTTGCAAATGGCGTTCCGTAGTCTCTGCCTACCCCTCCGGGAAACAGGCGTGAGTCTATGTATGTATGTATGTAATGAAATAAATTTCGGCACACACTGCCATTGTGACGAAGTTACACAAAAATGTCAAATCTACAAAATTTACCAACTTTTAACCACAAACCACAACCATTATCGTACTCCCGAGAAAGCCAGCGTTTATCTAAACGAAACGAATATCGCATGCACAGGCAAACTCATTATACAAGATTGATTTTTTGAACACACGCAAATGTTTACTGTTTATTCCGTTCTCGTATCGTGAGCAATAATATTCAGATAGCAATCTCATTACCCGAGTCTACTGTCGCAACAAACACCCCTATTCGTTGAACCTTTCCTTATATAAAAAATAATCACCCGTACAGTATGGAGGCGCCTGGATGACATGACATTCAACGGACTATCAGACAAACTAACAATAATACTACTATAAATATAATTGGGTTGTTTTGTTGCTATCCAAAGTTATATTATGCACTTGAGAATACATAAATGATCCTTAGGGACTAACAAAGGTCAATACACGAGTGTATATTTCAACGCCATAGAGATTAATTTTGATAAAGATAAAGTTTAATTAATTAAACAGGGCTTAGAGGTTGCTGCTCTGAATTGAGGTAGGTTTAATACGTCAACAGCATAAATTAAGAATAATCTGTGAAACAGAACATAAATGCTCGTTAAGATAAGCCGACATATTCAACGTTTTGTTTTGATACTCAACATATGAATGTTATAGATAATAGGTTCCTACCTCTACGGACTTATTCATACGGATTTTGAATACGGATTTATACGATTGCTGTGATATTTAATTGAAGGTATTATGTTTCTATTTGAAAGAGAATATTGCGAGAGTCGCATCCTTTGGTCTTTTGTTGGTTTTCTCGTAACAGTGATACTGCGCCCGTTATCCAATATTGTCTATTATCGATCGTTTATAATCGTTATTTCCTTATAATTTTTATATTTAACGTGTTAGTTACTGTAGAAATAAATTATTTTTGAGGTAACACCAAGTAATGCATGCAGGATCTGTATAACCTGAATATTATAACCTTGGGAATGTTATGACTTAGCTATTCAAGTAAAAATCATGTGATATCAATAGTAGCTTTGAATAAGATGTTTTTTTTTTATTTAACGCTGTACGTCGTCTAGGTACTATAGATACTTGTTTAGACACAAACTTGCTTCATTAAATAATAATATTTCCTTGGCAAATTTAATACAACGTTAATGTCGCGGTAATGGTAGCGAACGTCATATGTCGATAACGGTCGATTAATAATTACGTAATGGCTACCGAATTTAACTACTGCATTATTATAAAATTTCGGAAATAGTTTCCATTAATTATTTGTTTATTGTTTTTGCGTGTTGTGTTAAAATAAAGTGTTTCGTATAAATTATATTCTTGTGTTACTGACAAACTGGAAGACAACGCACAGCCGATACTATTGGGCGCATGGGGCTGAAATTTGACATGTATGTACCTTCCAAAGGGGCCACATGACTGCGGTAACTATTGCTAGGTGGCTGGGGTGCGCCTTTCTACAGAGTGACTGCCGTCTACACTTTTCGACCCTAAGTTATAGCCATATTGCACAGTATAGACCATTGTCACAAGGTCTGATAGCCGAATAATAAAATCATTCAAATGTTAATGAGGTTAGAATTGATTTTAGAATTTAACCCATAATTTGATGCATTTATAGTCGATTGATTGTACATATTAAGTCAAAATCGACTGGCACGTGTACGCTCTGATAGTTCTCTAACATAAATCAAATCAAATTAAATCAAAAGGGTTATATAAGAGATTCCATACAAACATTTTTCACAGCGGACACCAAGGACATCTCAATACGTCATAAACATTTGTGTGAGGCACAAATCTCACGTGAGAGTTAAAATCACAACATTCGGCGCACTGCTAAACGACAAGGCGGTTACATAAACTACCACTCGTATTTTTTAACCAGATAGCAGACCCTGTCAACCCTCTGCATGGCTTTGTTGGTACCTTCACCAGTCAATTAATGCCTTCTTACTTAAACAAAGCAAAGGCAGTTTAATCATGTACGCCCATACATCATGAAAATATTTAATTAAAGCGTAATTCACACCTTAATTTGGCAACACCGGGAATTGGGTAAACTGTACCTCGGTAAACATAAGTTTTACTTTAATGAAGGGAACTCAAACAATATATAAAACAGCCCGTACAGTAATGTTGCCACAACTCTGCATCGGCTAAGACGGCAACTGTTTCCCCGTCTATCAAAAAGTTATACGCGCGGTAAAGTTCACTCGTCAATCATGTATGTATCCAAACGGTACACAAGCGAGCTTAACTTCAAATTATTCCCAACTCCGTCACCTAAATAAACTCTGGCGTCCTAATTGATTTTTCGCTTATAAGTTCAGTAAGCAAAGAAGTTAAACATTAAGTGCCCTTTTATTTAGCTGTTTTAGCCTTTCAATTTTATTATGAAGAATGTTACTGTGCTTATACAGAGGCATGCAAAAAAAAAAGTGCACCAGCATATGAATTTTTATCGTAGAAGTGTAATAGATTATTAATTCGATGAAATAATAAAGTATTTGACCAGTATTCACATATTTCTGACTAAAATGTTTGACCTCCATATTAGTATAATAAGTTATAGGTACTTGACTAGAAGATACCCACAGAGCTAAGTCTGCACATTTATTTTAACTTAAGCGTTTCTGCCCGGTCCCGTGAGAATTTCGAACAATCTCTTTTCAGTGCATCCGTACGGTCCGCAAGGAACATGCCAAATTTCGGCTTCTTGCGCTTAATAGTTTTGGCTGTAGCTTGTCTGTCAGTCGGTCAGTAACGCAAGAATTTTATATACCTATACATATGTAAGCTGCCAAATCTGTGAATTAGTAAACCAAATTTAAATCTGGTCAGGTAAAAAGAAAATACACTGAGTGCCTAAAACACATTCATTTTAGTTTCCTATGACATTATTCTAGATTTATAAAATTGGAAGCTATATTTTTTTCCATTTATGAGAACATTTTTCAAAAAAGTTATTTTGTGTAAGTAACATTGTCATAATAAAAAAAGGTGACATAATAATATTGTTAGTCTGAAGTCCTCACTTCTGTTTACAGACAATTTCAGTTACCACATATAGTTCACACTAATAGAGTTTAATATGGAACTGAATGTGAAGTTCAGGCCCATGTTACGTATATTACAAGGTTGGTCCTCTAAAATAAACTGTTACAAACAGACTACACATACTTATTATTTGAAAAATATCTTCTTTGGTGCTAACAATAAAACAACCTGATAGATATGAGGAGCTGGTTTTTTGAGGTACAGAAATCCAGTGTACCGGTAATAGATTACCAGGCCCCTACCCAACCAGATAAAATATAATCAAACAGCAATATGCAGAATAGCATATGATTATTATGTACATAATATTAGTGCATGCAGTAAATGAATTTTCAAAACCTTTTGGAAATTTACTGCATAGTTATCGAAATATCAAACAGAAATATAATGTCTAAAACAAAGGCAATTGAAAACGTCATAAATCAAGATAAGCCGTATGTAAATTATACCATATTGCGATCAATCTAAGTTTTCTTGTCGCAAATCGAAGAAATAATGTCATTGGCTAGCTCGTGTACGACTGTAATACACCGGCAGCGTCATGTGCACACAACATATTGGGTTTTTATGACTAGCACTGCAAGGCTATTGCCAAGAAAATTAAGTTCGTTACAATCAAGGAAGAAAATACCTATATTTTAGGCCTACCTTCATCTTATTATATAAAATCCTTGCGTTACTGACTGACTGACAGACACGCTACAGCCGAAACTATTGGGTGCAGGAAGCTGAAATTTGGCATGTATGTTCCTTGGGGACCGTAGGGGTGCACTAAGAAGGGATTTCCCGAAATACCCACGGGATCGGTCAAAACAGATAAATTAAAAAAAAACGTGCAGGCGTAGCTGCTGGCGTCCTCTAGTATTATATAACCCAGCGGAGGAACAAATTACAAAGGAAAGGTTTTTTTGGCATCTTCCTACCGTTTTTATTTTAAATTTACTTAAACACATAAATTGCAAAACAAAAAAAATCTATAAAATTGGAAACAATCTTTAAATTTAAATTCTGACCTGACTCTGACTGTATGAATGTAGGAAAATTAACATAAATATGGATAAATAAAGTGCAAAATTATATTTATATGCTTATAGTTAGCAGGAAGCATATACAAATATAATAATAACATTTTTTTCAAATTACTATAGACAGAGAATCTGCAACGCAGTTATAAGAAGCACAGAACTTTATTAAGAAGACCGGGGTAAAGCCATCGATAGTTTGACTTTAAGATGGTGATAGATTAAGTTACATTTAAGGGTCGATAGATAAGTAGCATTATTAAAAGATTCAATAGGGATTAAAGTATTCAACGGGGCTAATAGGGATTAAAGTATTCAACGGGGCTTAATTATTTTCTTCTAACAAACTTATTGAGAAAGTTTTCTTAGAAAATACAAAATCAATTTACTTTTTATGTGGCGGTCCAATCCGTGACGAAATAGTTGAAATAACTTATTTTAGCGAGATAATGTTACGTCAGCACGAAATTAATTAATCATTCACAATCATGTCTGAGATTTCTCGATTAAAAGAATACAATTAAGGCTTAATTCGTTGGTTTCGTAAACGTATTCAGCCTTAATTGTTACGTTACTTACAATTGCTATTTTTATGATATTGTATTGTGATATTCTTACAAGTCCTTCTTGTTTTTTGTTTTGCTTTATTTTGAGACTAATAATGCTATGAAATATAAGGAAGTTGAGCCGTTATAACATGGCTCTGATATTGTTTAATTTTAGAGATTACTTATGGGTGATCACAGAAGCCATTTTTTTTTCATTAGCTTGTACTGTCCCACTGCTGGGCAAAGGCCACCCCCAAATCTTTCCATACTTTCTTGTCGCCTGCAGTCTCCAGCCATCTTTTTAGGAGCCGGCCCCCAAGACGTCGTCGTCCATCTTCTGGCACCCATAGTGTCGAGATTTTCACCCAACGATCCTCGTGCATACGGCTGACGTGGCCCGCCCAGTTTTTGAGCGCAGCTCAGTGTTTTGTATCCTATCTTTGAATGAAATACCAAGGATGCTGCGCTCCATAGCTCTTTGGCAGACCGCAAGGCGCGACTTTAGCAACTCGGTAGGCACCGTAGGTTAGAATGGGCAGAATACACATATCGATGAGTTTTTGCTTCAGGGAAATCGGCAGATCCTCCTTCATTAGCGTCTTCATGGACCAGAAGCTTTTCCAAGCGTTTTCGATACGGCGATCGATTGCTCTTTCTAGCCTACTTTCGAATGAAACTAGCAGGCCCAAATAGATGTACTCATCGACATATTGTATCTCCTGCCCATCCACCTTAACTTTATGTTTAGTGCTGTTTGTCATAACCTTACTTTTCGACTGGTTTATCGCTAGTCCCAGAAGCTATAGAAAATCTAATTTAGGGACTTACTTCTTTTTACTTATATAATACAGAATCTTATACATATTGGATTTCAAACTTATAAAGAAATTGAGAACTAATTTGGCCTATTACTAAAGTCATGATACCTAGGATCTATATACAGGTTGTCACAAGACCCATCACCAAACCGAAGTCTACTCGTTGTGGACATCATGCCAAGTCATACTAACTAAAATTAATGACTAGGAAACGATTTTTTTTTAAGTTTTCACAGTTTTAAACCGCAATTAAAAGCGCGCGCGTGCAATGCTCGAAATACCTACTTATCCATGGAGTCATAGAGCATCTAAAAACATATTGGCGGAGTAAATGCATCGATTTTGTACCTAATTAGAAAAATTCCATACTAACTTTGTGCCCCAATATCTCCTGAACCAGGAATTTCCCAGGCATGGTGCCGAAGTAAAAAATGTTCGTAGTGATTGGTACAATATGGGATTTCAGTTTTCGTTAAGGATCTTTTTACAGCCTGTATATACCCTAATTTGGTTTTAAAAGATTTTCGGTATCAGAAAATACTGTTATTTACATGAATTACATTTTGAGAACAAAATGCGTGCATGTTATCAGCCAGACTCCATACTTAATAATAGTGTTACGGCGGATAAGTATTAAAGTAAAAATACAACGTTGTACAGCCACTTTAGTTCGTTACCGATGTTAGATATCATCAGTATTACGCAAAATTGAGGGTTAAATTTTATATAATAATCTACTTATTAATCTTATTCAAATTTTATATTGTTGATATTACTTTTCACTCAAACGAAATTGCTATATTAGGTTAATGGTAGGAAAAAATTAGACCGAAAATTTGTTTCATCTACATCCAATTTATCATGGATTAAATGATGTCAATTTTCCAAAATAGATAAATGTACTACCGTAGTAAATATATTAATATCAGAGCAGTAAAAAATAATAACATAAAAATCGGGTATGCTCAAGTACTTTTGTAGCGAGGTTTCGATAAATTCAGTTGAGCTACTCTCATATAAGTGAAATCAGAATGCCACTTCAAAGATAAAAAAAGAAAACAATTGTGATGACGACTTTAAGCTGTCAAATGTATGACACCCAGATATCCACATGTGTAAGTAAGTAAGTAATTCTTAATTATACACCACAAAAATGCAAATACAAGGAAAAAAATATTTAAACAATAGATGCACAATTGGCGGCCTTATCGCAAACAGCAATTTCTTCCAGGCAACCAGTCTGTGATGGACCTAACCGTAGAAGAAGACAAGGTAATTTGATGGTGTAGTGACAGATGAAACATAACATTTGTTTTAACATATACATACAGGGTGTAACAAGACCCTTAACGAAAACTGAAACCCCATATTGTATCAATCATTAAAAACATTTTTTGCTTTGGCATCATACCTGAGAAATTACTGGTTCAGCAGATATTGAGGCTCAAAGTTACTATGGAATTTTTTTAATTAGGTACAAAATCGATGCATTTACCCAGCCAACCTGTTCTATAGATGTCCTATGCACCCATGGATTAGTAGGTATTTCGAAAATTGCACGCGCGCATTTTTTATAGCGGCTTGAAAAAAGTGAAAACTCAAAAACAAAGTCGTTTCGCAGGTTTTATTTTTGCTTAGTATGACTTGGCATGATGTCCAAAACGAGTAGACTTCGGCTTGGTGATGAGTCTTGTGACACCCTGTATATACAAATAAAATACAATAAATACATATACTTATAATACATAATATATCCATATATACATTTATAATATATATTTCAACATATATAAATATAATCACATAATCATATAGGGAGTTGAGGAATAATGACGCAATTACATTGACAAATAGTGTTGCTTCAATGCATTTTTTAAAATTTTTAGTGTTCTTGCTCGTTTAATTTCAACTGGCAGCGCATTCCACAAACGCACAGCCTGAACAGAGAATGATTTGTCATAGAAGTTTGTGGAATGCGGTGGCATCTGCAATCTCAGATCCTCTGACGACCTCAGGCACTTTGAATGTGTGTCATGAAGGAACTTAAAATGTTCTTTGAGATACATGGGTGTGTTAGGATTGAACAATACATTGTATAGTAAGATAAGAATATGAGTATTCCTGCGAAGACGAATCGGGAGCCACTTGAGTCTGCTACGAAATTCAGATACATGATCATATTATTTGCGTAAACCATATATAAATCTTATACAAAAGTTTCGGAGGCGCTCAAGTTTATCAAGTTGCTCCTCATTAAAGTCAAGATAGCTGACATCAGCATAATCGAGTATTGGAAGAAGCAAAGATTGTGCAAGCGCAGTTTTGGTGGATATGGGAAGAAAGTTCCGCAGCCTATGTAATGAACCTGCTGAAGCAAATACTTTTCGGCTTGTCTCCTGCATCTGACGGCCCCAGGATAAAGTTCTATCAAGATAAATCCCCAGATTTTTTACATTATCTGCAACTGGTAAAATGTTGCCATCGAACAAAATCTGAGGCAGTAGTCACCAATTGATCTTAGAGATCATCCTGGAACTGCCAATCAGAATGATCTGAGTTTTGGTTGGATTAACTTTAAGTCCCTAATTTTTACTCCACTCACAGATTTGCGCCAAGTCCGTATTAATAGTAGAAAATGCATTAGATATCGATTCTAATGGTGCTTGTGAGTATATTTGCAGGTCATCTGCGTAAAAGTGGTAGGACGAAATTAAATGTTTGGAGATAGAATATATAAAAATTGCGAAAAGTAATGGAGAGAGAACGCCACTTTGTGGTACACCGACAGTCGCTTTACACCATCTTCAACGCGTATACGCTGACGGCGTCCAAACAAGTAACTACGAAACCAGTCAAATACCGTTGGAGATATGTTAATAGAGCGGAGTATGCCAAGCAGGATGTGGAAATCCACGGTGTTAAAAGCATTGCTAAAGTCAAGTAAGGATAGAAGCGTGAGCTTTCCACAATCCATACCCAACCTAATCTCATCGGTGATGTGAACCAATGCCGTGGTAGTACTATGACCAGGACGAAAACCGGATTGAAAGGGATTTAGGAGAGCATTTTTGGATAGGAAGGTAGTTAGTTGTGTATATACAAGACATTCGAGGACTTTGGAAAGGAATGGTAGTATGGATATAGGTCGGAGAAGGAACAGGGTTTGGGTTTCTTTGGCAACGGAATTATTTGTGCATCTTTCCATGCTGATAAGAAGATACCACTAGCAACGGAATGATTTAAGATGTGACATAGGACAGAGAGGATTTCATCAAGGATGGGTAGGAGCATGTTTCGGCTGATACAGTCAATACCAACAGCATTGGATGAGATTGAAATTATGCTCTTTTTAACATCACAACCGGAAAATTGCTCGAAAACAAAAGGTGAATATTTGGGAGTTGGGATAAGTGAAAGATCTTTTAAAGTATTCGTTTTAGTTGTCCCATCAAAGTTGGACGAAGAGGTGAAATGTGCATTGAGTGCATCAAAATGTATGTTTATGGGGATTGCGTCATTGCGCTACATACCAACTCCCATCGTTCTAAGAAATTTCCAGACTTTAACTGGGTCTCCATTTTCAACAGAGTTGTGAATATGTTGGCGTTGTGCTTTCCTATACACCTTATTGCAGAGATTTCTTGCACTAATATATTTCTCCAAATTATAAGGGGTTGGACGACACTTACACCGCGTCTTAGCTGCAGCTTTTTTAGAAATTATGTTTTTGATATCGTCAGTCAGCCAAGGCGATGGAAGATGTTTTAACTTTATGGCTCTGATAGGCACATGTATGTCGTACAACTGAATTAATTTGTCTGTAAATATTTGCACTTTGGTGTCTATGCAGTCTGAGGCAAACAACTGACTCCAATCAAGCTTACTCGCATCTTCGCAGAGCTTCGAACGATTCATCCCACCGAAATTACGCTGCATACTGATCCTCGGTTTAGCCTTGGGAGGGCGTATTTTATAGGAAAGATAGGTCAAGTCATGGTAGGAGAAAACGTCGGCAGAGAATTGACCATGCTTGGAAACAAAGGTAGGAGATGATACAAAAATGAGATCGAGGAGAGAAAGAACAGAGTGTGGAAAGTGATGTGTGGCATCAAGAGGAAGAACAGATAAATTACTAGAGTTTAAAATACGCAAAAGAGTGGAAGATCTTACATCTTGTTTTAAAATACAAGTGTTAAAATCGGCCATTATAATTGTGTGACTGTAAGAGGGAGTCAACGTTTTTAGGAGGTATTCAAAAGAAGGAAAGAAGTTTAAGCGTGACGAAGGGGAATAATTAACTCCTAGAAGAACTTTAGTATGATGAAATTCCACTTCTAAGAAAAGATGCTCGCCGGCGTTAGCAGGTGGTGGCTGCGAAGAAGTGCTTACTACACGATATGGAATTTGGGCACGTAAGTACATAGCAACACCACCACCTCCACCGACCGCACGATCATTTCTTATGAGATGGAACCCAGGCAGAGAGTAGGAAGTTGAGGGTAGACATGACTTCGAAACAAGAATAGCGTGTAAGTTCTTACAGTCGAATGTTGCCAGCATATCCGGGAAGTGGGCGGGAATACTTTGAGCATTAATATGGACTACATTAAAGTTCCTCGGCACGTCAGAAAACCGAGACTGAAGATTATCAGCGAGCGAAGGCAAACTAGCGAAACTGTCATAGAGACTAGTAGCGGTTACAAAGCTATCATCATCACTGTTTGAGTCAGTCATTACAAATATGTATAAATATTTAATAATAATATATAATAATATATGAATAAATATATAATAATAATAATTATGTATAGGTTATGTAAATATATAACAAAAATATAAAAATTTGAAACTACCTAAAATGGTAAGTCCACCTGTCAGTTAAGTGTTACACAAAACATTAATAGTTACAATACAATAAAATTAATAGCACTGTGATAATTTAAAGTAATAAACTAAAAAGAAACGATTTTTTAAATTTCGACAAAAAAAAGGCAATAAACAGACTAGGCTTATAGATTAAACCGGGTAAATTGCATTTTTACGACTAACAGATTTAAAGATTAAAAGACTCGTATTCAAATGACAAAATGTATAAGTAGGCGTTTGTGACAGCTATGACAGATGGCAAAATATGTCAAAGTGAAAACAGAATTGTGAACATAATTTATAAATAGAAAATTAAAAGGGTAAAATCAAGTTAACAATTACAAACAAAGAAGGTAGAAGCTGTGATATAGAAAGCAATTCACCCATACGTATAAACAAAGGACAAATAAAAGTTAAAAACCTAATTTTTTGGGAGCTACAGCCCGTCTAGATTTCGCGGTTGTCTGCACACCAGGTTTCTCCGGGTCGGCGCCTTTGATCTTGTCCAGATCTCCCAGGGTCAGAATCCGGTGTCGAACCCCTTCCTCGCCAAGGACGTAGACGGAGCCTTCTCTGGTCCAACATTTCGCAACGCCAAATTTCTCCCTCGCTGCCATGAATGTTGTATGTCGCGACCGGGTTAGAAATTCAGACAGCGTGAGACCAGCCCCTTTTAATTTGGTCTTGGAAAACCATATGCTGTCTCGCACCGAAACACTATGAAGCTTGACTAGAATGGGTCTGGGCTTCTTATTAGATGGTTGACGGCCAATTCGGTGGCAACGCTTGATGTCTGCAGTCGTGAATGTATCAAGCTCTAGCTGCTGTTTGACCACCTAACAGACCACATCAGCTGTCTCCTCATTCTTTTGCTCCTCAACTCCGTGCAGGAGAAGCATCTTCCGACGGCTGCGCATCTCCATATTGTCGACCTGACGAGCAACTATATCGAACTGCTGAGAAATTAACTTCAAAGTTTGCAACTTTGCAAATTCCTCTTCCAAGCTGCTGGTACTAGAAGACTTTGAAGTCGTATGAAGATCCGCTTCAAATTTGGCCATCCACTCCTCAAAATACTGCTTTAGACCGAGTGTTGAAGCTTCCATAATGTTGTTAAAGTGAAGTGTTATAGAAGTGAACTTTTTGTTGTGCTACAATGGAGATAACACTCAACGGGCAGGTACTTAACGTTAGCTATCTTTATTATTCATTAAATTGATATAAAATAAACATAAACTATTTTATTTTAAAATTTCGTGAGTTTGATCAACTACCCACCAAATTAAAATGTGTGTACACCACGATATAATAACAAAACCGCGAGCAGATATTCCGCGGTATCCCCGATTTAGTAAGAGATGACAAAAATACTGTTCACGGTGAAATAACCTTATAACCGAGCGAGAAAGCACGTAGTCCTTGCTCATAAACATCATTCACCCGTAAATACTTCAGTGCATCCGTGATCATAGCGCTTGCAACAATACCGGAACATCGGATCGACGAAGCTACGACCCCAATTAACATGTGAATTATAGTGTATTAAACATTAAGTTGACTGTAATTTCAAAGCATTTTAGCATGCGTTATAACACCACAAGATGAATTAAAAAAAGTCGCTTTCTTCATGTATCTACCCATGTGAAGAAAGCGAATTTTTTAATTTATTTAATTTTGAAACTAATCTTTAGGTGAGCAAAGTTCTTGACTCATCTCGAGTTATTTCAAAACACATAGATGGAGGGGTACTAGACACAGGTGAAATCATTCCAAGGTGAGATGAGGACACCAAAAAGTCTACATTATTCACCCAGGTGAACAAAGTAGATTAAACCATAATGGTTCACTTATACAAATAAAAATTCCGACCCACTGTCACCTCCACACAGTATCACCATTCAAAACACATAGATATTGCACCTTGTGCCTCCATATCTCTGGTCCGTTATATAGACGATCGCATTGTGCCCATAACTTTACATTTGTATCCAGAGGCGACATAACGCCCAAAATTTGAGCACGTACTCATATTGCCAAGTGTGAGAAGGTTCATGCACACCATACGGAAATATTGAGGGCTACTAATGTAAACAGAAAACATATCGGAAAGAGTTGGTGAATCGGTACAATGAAAACATGCTTCTCGCAAGATGTTGAGGAAAATGAAACCTAAAAATAAGTTTCAACGTATCGGTTTATTATATTACAGCTTGTGCTGAGCTTCACGGAATACTGCGCAGAGGAGTTTGGTTTTGATCACAAGGTCTTGTCAAGATAAAGTGCGAACTAAATTATATTGTCAATTAATATCACTTGTTAATCAGTGAATGAAAATGTTGTGTAAAGTCTGCGTGTCTTATAGTCTCCATGGTATTTTGAAAAGATATGTTAAATTCTCAAAAGGTCAAATTCTCCTATTGATTCACCGTGCTAGTGTGAAGCACATTAGGAGAGGGTTAAGTACAGCATTGGACTGCGAAAGGCTGTAGAGGAGGATGTGAAATCTTTCCACCCGAACGTGGCTTGGGGACTGGGGCCTAATAGTGAGAAAAGAAGGAGAGTCGTCCCTGCCCAGCACTGAGACGCATTGTATACAAATGTTTGTTTTCGTATGCATTCAATACTTATCCATCATTAAAATATTAACATACGCGTTTTAGCATATTTACCTCATGTAAATTACAGATTTACTCTCAACAAATATACTGGTAGTATACCTCTCGAGATTTTTCCTTATATTTGTAATGTTAAACGCCTGACTACCGATATTATATCATAAGGCGCAACCTCGTAATACAAACAATTTTTTCTTCATGTGAAGGATTGATGTTACTTGAAACCTACTTTTCGAATAAATATTTTGGGAATACTAGACTGTAACTGAGGGCGTCGAAGCCATTAATCTTATTATGTCACATAAGTACCTAATCTTGGGTGAACATACTCCTTGGAACGTGCTACTACGTGTACGAAATAATCTCAGAAATCTATTTTCTTTTATTTGTTGAGTCACGTAATCTAGTGCCTACAAACAGAATGTTGTCAGTAACTATGACTATCGTCTGCGAAAACCTTATTATGGAACTATTATTGTACTCAATTATTACTATACTTTATTATTGGAATAATTTTTTTAGTTTATTTTTCAGTGAAGGTTTTCATCATCTTCTAGGATGAGATTCATCATAGAAGCTGATAATAATCCTTATTGTCTTTTGTCATAGTTTACGTTGAATTAAAAACTCGCCGCCATAGTGGCACTAAAAACTAAATTTGATGCGCAATTGCTTTTTATCATGTATTCCAACTTTGAGCCCCGGTTTCATCCTTGCTAAATTCCTTGTAAGCACCTGATGGTACTAACATTAATAAATGAATGAAAAATTTGGTAGTCTAAAATGTCAACTTCTGCTAAGCCCAACTTTTCCATTATCATCCGCAGTAGACAAATTCCTGGAAGCTTTATTCAGGTTTACGTCTAAGCTGAAATAATAACGTACACTTACGGGGAAGGCTAGAAATTTTTGCAGTTGCGCAACTGGATATAAATTTTCAAAATGGACGCAAAACACTAAGTTTTGTACGTTTATATCTTGAATTTTCACAAACACACTGCTCCAGAATAAATAGTGCTTTATTATGTTTGACTGCTTATGTTTGGTGCGAGCTCAATTTAAAATCGTGTTGATTTTGAATTTTTAATAGCTGAATGTCGAGTCCAATGTCTGCTCGTTGATAATAATAAGTACCTAAAAGTTCGTAAGTACATTATGACAAGTGTGAATGGGACAGGACGAAGGTGAAGGCCTAGGCGGACGTTCTCTGACCAGCGGACGTTCCGATTCAGAATGTCACGATAAGTTATCGTACGATATCTCAAATTATTGTCCTCATCTTTTAGCCGCCTATCAGAGATATTTTGAACAAATATTCATAGAATTCGGTTTATTTATTAATTTACTACATACTGAATGCATAAAATTGATAGGAAATGCGATAGTTTTGACAAAAAAAGTGCTAGCCCATTTGACAATTAACGAAATCGAATGTCAAATGAGATATCGAACGATTCTGAATCGCCCGCCAGATTGGAGATATCTTAAAAAAAGGACAGGTCAGAAGTACCATAAATTGAAGAGTATGCATGAGAAACTTCATGTGAGTGAAAGCAAGTGAGACATGTCAGGATCGTTGCAAATGGCGTTCCTCTGCCTACCCCTTCGGCAAACAGGCGTGAGTTTATGTATGTATCTAATTATATTTAATAAATTTATGTAGCAGATCTAAAATTTTTAAAATGTTGCATAAAGAATCATTATATTCAATAGGAATAGTATATTAAACTAAGAGGTCCAGGACATAAACTTTAACATTGAATCGGTAATTTGAAGCATGAGCAGCAAAATATGGTTATCTTACGGCCGGTTTCAATAACCTAACTACCTTTAACTATCAGTTGAATTCGTTACCAAAAGTAGCGGTCGGCACATATCTGTGTTTCAATAAACTTACTTAGATAAGAATTTCTATCTTTACCTTTGGTCTATCTTTGGGAGGGCGGGACGCTTACCAAAGTTAAGTAGAGCCATAGAAAAAAAAAGTTAAGCGTTTCAATATCGTATTGACCGCTTACTAAGGTTTGTTATTATTACTAACTGTTAAAAATTTGTTATCGTTCGAAATCGGGCGTTAAGCACCGTAGACAAAAGATTAAACATTAGTTTTAAAACAAATAATGGATCTGTTTAGTGATTAAAGAGATAATGAACTAATTGAAGGCGGTTTATTTGATTCTGAGGTAATTGCAGGATCTGAAGAACGCAGATATTATATTCGTATCAAGTGAAAGTGAACTTACAGTCTGAATGCTGAATTACTTTCAGATTTCGATTGAATAAAACGAATGTTAATGAATTATTTATTAAAATATTATCATCTCTAAACGTTACCACTTCTCGGTGAGTATAATGCTTCACAAAATGAGTACTGAATGTTATGAACGTATACCATTCGTGGTATTTCCACGTTATTTTTAAAGCGTTGATTAAATATGTACAAAATAAATAATATAAAATCATTCAGAAACTATGGTGTCCGGCCACTACATCAGTTATTGCTCACCCTGAAATTCTATGCATTAGGCACAATGCTTGGTTTTTGCACACTTCATATTGTAGATGTAGATTTTGAGACTTCATTGGAGTCTCAAAATCTACAGCAAGCAGAATTGTGTCGAATGTGTCTCGGGCAATAGCTGGATTGTATCAATGTATCCTGAATATGTCAAAGTTTTAGACAATACTCAGCATGCCTTTTACAACTTTACTTAATTTCTGCTGGATCTTTCGTATGATTCAACTGTAACGAAACGAACAATGAAATATGACTGAAGGCGAAAGCTTGGAATTAAGATTTTAACATATCCAAATAGCATCTTTTTTTAAGACTGGTATAACTTTGAATGAAACTATCTAAATATTATTAGTAGTGTAGAATTGGGGTTTCTGGATCACAGATCCAGAAACCCCAATTCCACACTTGAATTTAACACTATTTTAATTTATCAATTCAATCATTTTAGTCAATTTTCATTTTTCATTACCTACTCGATACTCAGATTCAAAATTGAACCATGATCTCCTTCTGTAGAATAGGTTCATTTACTATAACTTCACCAATAAATAAAACAAGATAATATTTATTTCAAAAATTTATTGCATGGTAATTGTATTTATAATGTTATAGTTTTACACCATTTATCTAAACAGAGAACGTTTTTTAAAGCACATGTTGAATCATGATAAATACAACTATCCAGATCATGAGACTGTTCATACTGTTTATACAAGTTTAATAAACTAGGACAACCTTTATCTTCTAAGTTATTAACATTATTATTATTTACAATACTTTTTAACCACAACACTTTTTCAGCACCTTTGGTAAAAATACATTTATCTCTTAAAATATTTATAATCAAATTCTGATAATTGGAGTAAGGCACAATTCCTTCATTCCAGTATATCTTTCTATTGCGTTCAATCCAGCTTACTTGTCGTCGTTCTTGTTTAGTCAAATCGTAGAATGGGAATGGAGCCTTTATTAGAAATACTTGTATTTTTTTATCGCATAATATCGCAATTTCTTTTATTATAAATTCGTTTGCTTCTGTTTTGAAACCTTGAACATCTACAATGGCAATCATGACAGCCTGCGCACAATATTACTTAACGGTTTGTATTCCACAAGTCGATCGTTTATAATTAAACAATATGCAGTTGTATTATCTGGTATTAATGTTGAACATTCAAATTCCAGCCTTACGTCTACCGGCCCCGTTTTTAGACAATCATTTTGCCTCGAGCAATCAATGATAAAAAGTGGAGCTTTTTCCTTAAAATCTTTCAGATCAAGTAAGGGATCGACTGGGCTGTTGTAATACGACTGACGAAATTTCACATACATTTAGTATAATATACTGTACTTATTTTCAGAAAACTTTAAGCCTAACGGTTCGTAGGGGTAATATTGAGAATTCGAAAATAGCGTTACGTTTGTTACGTCACAGTGATCAAATAGGGAACTGTCTTTTGATTTATTACTTTTTCTATTAGTTTGTAAGCAGAAAATTACATATCTTGGTTTTTCTAACTGTGAAGCCGTTTTAACTGACCAAGAATGCTTTGTAGATTTGGGGAGTATAGGATATTTATACAAATCCCAATTTCTAAATGCCATTTGAGTAGATTTATCTTTTTCCAAATATTTCAATAGTGTTAGTCGTTCCCGATCTGAGACTTATATATGTGGCACCCGCCATTGCACTCTTTGAATATCTATTTTAAAATGAGTAATATCATCACTAAGTATGACACTGTTTAAATTTGAATTGCTTCTATTCATTATTAGTTCATGTTAACAATTAATTATAATTTTATTATAATCCTCAGCAAACCGGAAAATTTTATTTAACGGTATTACTGCACTAAAATGACCATCGCTTTTAAATCCGGCCAAATTCTAACCCCATAATGCAGCTACTTAATTTTCTGCTTCGTTTAATGAAATAAATGACTTTATTGTTGAAGTTATGCCAGAATTTTTCATACGATCTATTTCAATTCTGTTTATTTCGTATCTGATGTCTTGAAACAAAAACATAACAGGATTATTAGTGAACGTAACAGGTTTTTTGATCGGTTTCCCATCTTTTCCGATGAGTTTTGCTTCACCTTCGATGTAAATTGAGCTGGCTGATAGCAGCACATATACGTCTTGTTGGTGTACGGGAATTCTGATTTCATCATTTTCTCTAAAACTGTTATTGTAGGGATTGTAAGAATGGACTTCGTAACTTTCAATCGAAGTATCAAAGTGTGGTAACTCAGCAACCTGTAGTATATTCATATTTGGAATCCTAGGGCTTTAAGAAAATCTTTATTCGGTTTCGTCAATTTCTTCACTTGATTGCTACGTCTTTGCACCTTAAATCCTTTAGAAGAAGTAAGGCGTTTTATATTAACTGCAGGGTTTTTATAATACAAGATCATTTTGTCTTTTTTAAATGAAGGCAGTTCAATTTGTTCTTTTCCAAAGTCAATGCACTGACCGGACTGATCAACAATCTTAATAGACATAGATGTAATTAATGTTTTGTTTACAGGAAAATAAATAACGTTTTGTGGTGATTCTATGCACTAATTACCTGCAGCAGTATTAGCTATAAATTCGTGAATTACATGAACTGGTAATGCGTTGGAGTAAGAACCGTACACTAAATCACCATCAATTCTAATAACAGGTAGAATATTATCACGAAAATGATGTACTGAGTTTAATACAGAAAAGTATAGTAAACCACACTCATATTGACCAGATAAACTCAAAGGTGGTTGAAAGTATGAAGTCCATTCTGATTTATTTCCGGAGATAGTTACCGTTATAGACATGCTTACATACTGAACAATGCTGAAGTATCTTGTTTATTTTATCTTGCACCCATCCCAAAAATTCTTCAAAAAGTTTAAGCAAAGATGCCCGCAATTAAAAGGGTGATCACGTTGTATATTGTCATAATTATATTAGAACCTAAGTATCTTATAAATTCTTTTGGGGGTTTAAGATTACCATAACTATCAAAATATTCTATGTAATCATTATATTTTACATAGGCTACCCAATGAGAACCGAGATTTTTGGAAGTATCTAAATTAATGACACCACATTCTTTTTTAAAAGGTTGTGTTGGGAGTTCATCTCGCATAAAGACCCCTCGAAAATAGGGAATACTATTTCCATATTTCAAAATGTCTAAGTTAGATAAAGGACGATTGGGTAGCCGATACTTTAGTTTTTTTGTTTCGATACGTAAATCCCTAGTCCATTTTTATGAGGTTTAAGATGTAATCCTCTTCCGATGCAAAGAGCTTCCATTTTCTCATTATGCCTCTTCAATTCAGCGAAACGCTTTTTAAACATCTTGTATTCATTAATAGTTTTAGCAATACCGGCCGCACCACCTGCTAAGGCTCCAGTCGCCGATAATCCCGCAAAAATTGGAATTAAAGGCAGTACTCCACCAGTTTTTGGTAAAGGAATAATACGAGGAAGTTTTATAGACGAATCATCAATGATTTCTCTTGTAGCAGCCATAGCTAATTCTATTTCTTTTTCCCTGCATTTTGGCTTTAATGTTTGTATATGTTTTTTTGTTTTAGAAATCACATTCTTAAATTAATTTTTCAAATCAAGCTTCATTTTTCTTAAATATTTTGTTTTACGATCATGATGTTTTAAGCCAGCACCAGTTTTAACTTTAGCCAACATAGCTTTATTTACTACATGGGCTGCAATCTTTTCACTTACACTCGCATCAGAAGCAACCGTGCGTTTCTTTGCCATTTTCATTAAAACTAAATCTGCTTTATGTCTATCTTTCAAATTTGAAGATTTGTGATAGGCAATATCGTGTTCTTTGCAATATTCGTCTAATTTTTTTATACCCTTATCACCACGTAAAAGTCTTTTCCTTAATTTGGTACCAGGTCCACAATAATTGTATCCTGGTATATGTAATTCAAATGGTAAATTATTTATAAACCAATTGAGAAGACTAATCTCTCCTAAACACATTATAATACTGATTGATCATGAAAATAATGTTTAATATATAGGTTTAATTACAATATATTCGATTTATTAATCCAGCTGTTTTCAGAGCAGGGTAAACCTAGCCATTTTACTAAAACCTCGTTTCCTTTTCTTCTAAGAACTTTTTCGACTAAGTATACATTAGGATGTTTTGTCTTTTGAAGTTCTTGAGCGTAGAATGCCCCTAAAATGGGATGACCTCTGATTGTGTCTTCAATTAAATAAGTGACAGGGGTTGTGTTTTGTATTTTTCTAACTTTAAATACTTCTGTCGACCAGTTGGGAGTGTATCCTTTTTCGAATGTACCTTTGTACTTACTGATTCGCACATAATCCCCTACTTTAAACTTACTCTTAGTATTAACTTTTTTTACTAACATAAGATATCTTTTTAATACAAGTGCTTTATTAATATCACTAACCTTTGCTGGAATTTCGTCAATTGTTCAATGTTTAGTGTGGTTATATCTATATGTAACGTTATTGAGTGTTTTATTTATCCAATTATAATTACCCTGTAAACTAAATTCCTTGTATAATTTAGATTTCAATGTTCTGATAAATCTTTCAACTATTGAAGCTTTCTTTGTCGAGAAGGTTGAATAATGATTAATAATTCTCTCATGAAATCATATAATGATTTCATGAGAGAATTAAATTTGTTGTTATAAAATTCTGTTCCATTATCAGTTTGTAGATTATTCGGGATACGTCCTTTATCCAACAAAAGTTTAAATGTATTATATACGTCGTCTTTATTCTTACTTTTCAAGGGAAAAGTCCAAGCATACTTAGAAAACGTATCAATAACGGCAAGAATAAGTCTAAAGCTTTTATTTTCCTTAGAAACTGATTGCATATCAATTAAATCTGCTTGCCATAGATCATCTATATCCTTCATAATAACGTTTCTACGGGGAAAATGTATCCTCGCATTTTTATGAATTTCATTGACTATATCGGCTTTGCTCATAATAAGTTCGGAATTTATCTTATAGTTTGTATAACTCTGAAGCGAGTAGTACCTACTAAGAATTCAACAACCGGATATGCGGGAAGTAAAATATCCACGTTGCGTTAACAATAATTGGCCAATGATCATAATGAATGACTGTATAATACTAAAATAAAAACTATATAGCACATCTATTTATTTATTCCTTTATTACTCGAGCTTCTTTCAATTCTTCAATTATTGATAAAATTTCATTATCGTGATTCGTATTACCAGCATCTCTTGAAGCTATCAACAATTTTAACCTTTCAACCAATTCATTAGGGTCATCCCAATATACCAAGTCAGTTTGGGTTTTATATTTCTTGAGTTTAGGTAAACTACCTCCATGTTTGATATGATATTTATCATTTGAAGTATTAGAAAACAAGGGTTTGATTATATCTCGATATTTATTTCCTTTATCACCTCTCATTTGACCCTTAGGATTAAAATCTCTCTTATGCGCATTTGTTTGAAGTAATATATTTTTATATACAATTTTATCTTCGCTCGTTATTGATGTCAGATCAGGTTTTTTTCGAAGCAAAAGTTCTTTCGGGCCTGGAGTTAAATTGTAAGTTTTGTCGTCAATTTTTACCATTAATATATTATTTGCATCCAAACTGTCAATTTTTGAAAATGATACTTTTGAGCTACCTATCATTAATTGGTTATTATCAGTTCTTATTCCAAATGGTACATTTAGACCCTCATAAATTCCGTAGACATCTTCACCCTCTAATGACATTGCTAAATTAATTAATTACCTTTTTCTTTGCTGTTAGATGCACTTGCAATATTTAAATCGGCATCATAAAAATCATCACACTTAGTAGAACAACTTTGAATACTTTCATCTGATTCAAATACTTCTGAATTTGTCTCATTTTTTATTAGTTCATTATCCAGCGGTTTCTTTTTTAAATTCACTAATGTTTGGAGAGGCTCCGAAACAGGTTTTCGTATTTTATCGAGGGACAAATTCATTTCATATTCCTGGTTTTTCATCTGTTTTAATTTATTTTTTTCCTCCATATTATTACTCGACACTGTATTCAACCAGAGAATTGATAACACTGATCATTTTAACGAATGTATTTATTTATATGTTCAGTCAAAATATAAAACCGATTTATTATTTTCTGTCTCTGAAAGAACTGACATGATCATAAAAATGCTTTTTATTAGTTATTCAAAATTTATATAGTTGTCAAATGATTGTCTGTATCTGCCATTGTTTAGTTCACAGTCTTTATTAATAGTCAAAAAATCGTACGGTGTCAGCCATATTTTAGAACAAATATTTTTGAACTTAGACCATTCCATATCAGAACTAACATGTTCATCATAAATATGCTTCAAGTTCAAATCATTCTGTTTGAAAATAACTAGAAAATTAACATTGTCACGTAGCAACTGCTTCGGTACTTTTGTATAAGTCTGAGACAAATAAAAACAATCTATTCCTCTATGCCTTCCAATTGTATAATAATTCCGTATATTCATTTGTTTTTCACCAACCATATCATCAAATATTGTTATAGAATTTGGTAAGGCGTGATAAGGATGAATAACGTCCTCATCGAATTCAAAAGTGAACAGTTTTACTTTTGGTACTCTTGCTAAGATTTGTTTTAGAAAACAATATTTTGGTTGTAGGCTTGTTTTGGAATACAAATAAACATTTTGAAATTTTAAACCATTTTGATGTATTAACAAGCTAATCATGACGTTCGTTTTTCCACAATTCGAGGGACCGCATATTATACATCGTATATTGTTCGGTAGAAGTACGCTATGTTTCGGATGCAGTTTATTTTTTTTCACATCAATATTTTTAACTTTTAAGGATACTGGATGCTTAACCCACTTCATATTTAAATCTAATATATCAAGAACATTTGCAGCTGTATTTATACTATTTAGGGCATCTGAAATCATTCTTTTTCATGATCGACGTTTCATGTAGGAATAAATATTATAGTGGTGAAAATATTAGCCAGTCAACAACATTGATACCGAAGCTGACTGCCCAGGACGCGTCGGACGTACCTACTAGTGCTATAAGTATGTAGCGTCACTCGAGGAGGCTATTTTCATGCATCCCATGCATTGTTTAATAAACATAACCAGATAGTTCCAAGTCAGATATTAGAATAATACGAGTACAATAATAATAATAATAAGTAGAGGTGTTGGAATAAACATTACAATATAATAAAATAAAACACATAATTATTCAACTTATCTTATATTTTAGTCTTGTGTGTAGTACATAATCTATACATTATATTCTTAGAATTAAAATTATAATTAAGTACTTATGTTAAACATATATTTTATACAAAATAAGTCAGCTGTTAACAAATGTGGCTGGAATGACCCCAAGGTACAGTGTCAATTTGATTTCTCAGTGTATACCTCTTATCATCTATTCTATTTAAGACTACTTTATTTTCTTCTTGAGAGAACAGTACATGTTTCATTGATTTTATCATATTCATTTTACACTTTAGTGTTAGGTTTTTAAATAAAACATCTTTATAGTTATACAATGTTTAACGCTTAGAAATAGGTTTTGATACGCCTTTAGCTTTATTTATTTGTGTGTTTAACGATTTAATACAATACAGCTTTGCTCTTAACCCTATAAATTCACTGATTGGATCTCCTCCTAATTTGTCTTTAAATAATCCAGGTACTCTTTCATTTACTTTTGGTGTACAATAAGGATTATTAGTTTCAAAATTACTTGTATCATAATGTGAAATATTATCACGCATATCTTTATAAAAATTTTCAGTATGTATGAGATACAATAAACTGTCTGTATCTGTATAGTATAATTTAACTTTATCACTGTACACATGTTGCTTGGAGTATTCTAACACCGCAAATCCAATATATATTGGTCTATCTAAAATAAGTTTCTCTGGGTTCAGCTGTACGGCTAAAAAGTTTTCGTTGAATACAGTAATATTTTTTAAATTTGGCTTTGTAATTATTTTTTCAGCACCTATTACTTTATTCGTTTTATTCAAATGATCACTCCATTTGGTCAATCAAATTTAACATCGACATGTTTACGTTTATTTTCAATTGTTTTACCAAATATTGAGTTATTTAAAAGTTTAAAGAAGTCTCTTTCAAATAATGTTGAAGCAGCCTGTCGTAGCGTAGTATTCAAATCTATATACTTTTTCAAAAACTTTCTTGTCTAAAACAAAGTATTCTATGAATTTTTCTTAAAATTAGACCATTTTTAAGACATTCTTTTAAATGAACATAATGAATGATGTAGTTATATTTATCATACAAATTTGCAATTGATTTTTGTGTTTTCCCTCCAATAGGTATGAATTTCTCAGGAGCAAAAGGCAAATCACTATGTGAATTATGTAAATGATCTGGATACTCTATATCTACTTCTAAAATATAGCCATAATCAGCGTTATCTGAAATATCAAATAAATTGATATTATTTATTTCGTAATGTGACATGAATTTAAATTCTGAAATTGGTAATTTTCGTGTCATTGCATATCCATATAGATTATTACAGTCTAAATACATTAAATATGAGGATGGTTTGGAATTATCGAAATGAGGTACCTAAATAAATGTTATTAGCTTTGGCGTATCGGTGAGAGCATTGAGCCAACCCTCCACGGATACATTTCTCGACAGGTTTCTCTTTAAAGGTGGCCCATCTTTATTACCCCATCCTTACCCCATCCCCATCATTTGTACTTACGTACTGTATGAAAATTATATTTAAGTATTAGCTTTACACATGTTTAATTTTATTACTTTTGTTATGAAAATGCAGATAAATAATAAAGGTGCAGTTACAAAAGTTTAGCAACAAATTTCTCAAAAACAAATATTTACAAAATGAATATATTTTGATGAAATGTGTCCGCCCGTTACCAAAATAATAAAAAAAATGAGTAGAACCAACTGCAAAATCAACTTATAACAAATAACAAGATTTATATAATAAACACAGCACGAACGGAACCCTAAAAACGTTCAGATTAGTCACAACTAATCTGAACGTTTTTAGGGTTCCGTACCTCGAAATGAAAAAAGCGAAACCCTTATAGGATCACGTTATTGTCCGTCCGTCTGTCAAGAACCTTTTTCTCAGAAACGCGTGTAGGTCTCAAACTGAAATTTATATCAAATATTCAAATCTACTGTCCCTTGAAGCTGTGAAAAAATCAAACTTCTAAGCCAACGCAATCAAAAGATACAGCCGTTTATTGCAAATGCAAATTGCCACAAATTTTCAAAACTCGCAAGGGTATCAAAACCTACAGGGTACTTACTTCCCATGAACTCAGAATCTTGAAATTTGGTATGAAGCAATGTCTTGAAGCACAATAAAGGAAAAATTGCGAAAACCGCAAATTTCTAATCACATCATCATCATCACCCTAGCGTTATCCCGGTTGCATCCAAGACTGGCACGCCTTGGAGCCCGAGGTCCGCTAACTGGTCTTACCAGATATGACAGAATATCAACTTTTCCACAGAGCGACTGCCGTCTGAACTCCAAAACCCGAAGGGATAGCGATATTCCATGGTTTAGATCAGTTGACTCCCCGTAACGAGTGTCAAAGATCTTCATGACAGCCGGGACCGACTGTTTAACGTTCTCTCCGAGGCACAGGGCAAGCGATAATTTACAATTCAATACACACTTTACTTCGAAAAGTCACTGGTGTGCGCCGTGGATTCGAACCCAAAACCCTCTGCGTGACAGTCTGTTGGTATCTCCATTAGGCCTATCGCTGCCAGCGAATTTAAATTTCTAATTACATCAAATCATAAAAATATCTTTAATAATTTTAAGACTTTACCATTTTCTCATCAACGCGTAGAGGTATTAAATTGATATTCATATCAAATACTCAGGCCTATAATACCTTCCCCCCCGTGGGATCTCCACCTTGTCGTGGTGGAGGGGCTCAGTAACCGTGGATTGGTGACCCGCGGTGAAGCTAAGAGGGATCCAGGAGGGGACGCTCCGCGTGGGCTTGACGGGGCCTGCGCAGGATGCGTCCAACGGTGCGGGTGCGGGGGACAGTTCTGTCTGTCCCTCGCAGTCGGGTGCGGTCGCGGGAGGAGAGGCGTGTCGGTGTTGCGTTGCTGCGCACCCTATCTCCCGCGACCAAATGGGGGCGCACCATGCAATGCGTCGCGGTGGGGCCGCAGAGGAAAAGGAGATGCGGTGTTGCGTTGCCGTCCTCCCTATCCTCTGCGGCCGCTGGGTGTTTTGGCGGCGGAGCCCAACACCTTAATCCGCCGCCAAGGGGGTTTTGTTCGGGGCCCGCCTGACCATCTGGCGGGCCGATACCCGTCGGGGGGTTGCGACGTATGCTTGGGCGAAACCCGACCCTCCGACACACGGGTACATGAGGCACACGGGTTGGTTTTTAGTCAGTAAGAGTCTGACAGTCCCCTTCGCCCATCCCCCAGGGCGGAGGGACTCCATGAGGATTTTTCAATCCGAAACAAAAAAAAAAAGGCCTATAATACCTTTAACAAAATCAAACTCTTTATCTCAACGCAATCAAAAGAAATAGCAATTTTAGTATATTTTCATACTTACATACAAAGACTTACGCCTGTTTCCCGGAGGGGTAGGCAGAGACTACGGAACGCCATTTGCAACGATCCTGACATATCTCTCTTGCTTCATTCACTCCCATCAGATTCCTCATGCATGCTCTTCTGTTCATGGTGCTTCTAACCTGTCCTGTTTTTAGGATGTCTCCAACCTGGTCAGAGAACGTCCGCCTAGGTCTTCCCCTTCGTCCTGTCCCTTCCACACTTGCCTTATATACCTGCTTGGTCAGTCTTTCTTCATCCATCCTCTCCAAGTGCCCAAACCATCGTAGTATACCTTTCTCGATGCTTGTCACTACATCTACATCTTCTTTTACCCCACAACACTCTCTTATCACACAATTCTTTACTCTGTCAGTCAAAGAAACACCACACATACTTCTCAGTGCTCTCATTTCTACGGCATTTATTGTACTTTCATGATTCTTCTGCCATACCCAACTATCACAACCATACATAAGAGTAGGTACTAACATCCCTCTATGCACAGCCAAACGTGCCTTTTTGGACACGTTTGGCTATTCATAAACGCCTTCAGAGCTCCATCCACTCTACTACCAGTACCTGCATTAACTCTTCTTTAAATATCTTCTACATTCTTACCATTTCTTGTAAACAGCGTAACTAAATATACAAACTCATTCACTTGCTCCACTCGCTGTCCATCGATCATAACATTACAAGCCGTAACGCATTCCTCCTTTTCAAAAACCATAACTTTTTTTTACTTACATTCACTTTCATTCCTTTCGCTCTAACGCACCATGCATGATTGTTACCATCTCCTGCAACTCCTCCGCTGAAGACACAAATAAAGGAAAAACTGCGAAAACCGTAAATTTTTAGTTACATCATATAATAAAAAAAGTAACTAGCCCTTGCCTTATCAACCCATAGAGGTATAAAATTGAAATTCGTTTCAATTCAAAACTAAAGCGTACTTCCAGTCGATCTAGAATCTTGAAATTTGGCATAAAGCAACGTTTTATAGCACATAGGAAAAATTTTGAAAATCTTAAATTTTTAGTTACATCACAATTTTTTTAAATCATTATATATACATACCTACAGGCTTGGCCGGAACCCTCGGTGCTCGAATCCAACTCGCACTTGACCGGTTTATTTTTAACAAGTTGGTTCTATTTGATACACTAAAGCGAGTATAAATAAACCTTTACGTTGTAAAAATGTGTGCCATGCCATTATCAAACCCAAATACGTCATATCGCTTAGAAAACTTTATTTTTGCTCACAACCTTTTCCAATATAATTCATGCATATTAGTCTAATCAAAGTCACATTTTATTTGAAAATTTAAATTGATCTGTTTTCTTTCTCCATAAATAACTAAATGCTGGTGTCTGTGCTGCAAAAATTTTTGAATATATATTATTATTTGTTAAAACTAAATCCGTTAATATTGGTTTCCCTTTGCAGCTGTCGTGAATGGCAAAGTACTCAGACACAAGATTTGCATGTTGTGACAAGTACAAATATTTCGAAGTTGCGCACCACTACCAATATGATGCTGTACAGTTAGAAAATGTTTGAAAATGACTTAGTATGCGAATCATGACACTGTAATGGAAAATTCACGGAAGACATTCGTAGAGATATACTAAAGGAAAACAAAATGAGAAAGAACTTTTGTACTTGATTATACATTAAAAGCTCAAATTATACAAAATATATCAATGTATAGTGCTTTATCTTAATAAGCAAAGTACTTTTTTTTCCCTTAAAGCCTAAATACATGCCTACCATTTTGTTTATAATACAAGTAGCTGAATAAATAACTAGCTCGATCGTCGGTCACACACTTTTAACACATACCATATACATTATACACATAATATTATATGACCTCAAAACTCTGCCTCAATTTGTTTTCTATTGTCACAGTCCACCCACATCACACTTACTCCAAGATATTTTTTATTAACTGAATTCAAAAGCACCTCGTAATTAAATATACAACGGTAGATCAAACTATGGTAATCTTTTTTTGTATTGCGTACAAAAAGTCTATTCAATGAAATTACATTTTGCTTGAAAAATCTTATACCCCGAATGGTCCTGATGTAAGTCTATTATTATAAGGACGTTCACCCGTCTCGGTTCTTTCAGTACTTAAATCCTAAGTATATTGACACTAGCTAGTAGTTACTTTTATGGGAAACTACATGAGAGAGTATAGGGAATGAGATAAGAAAATATTTGTACATTGTACACAATATATCTCTTACAAAAATATAGAAGTAAACAACGTTGCAAGAATAAAATAAGTATGTTACGCTCTAGCGTATATTATCTATAATATAATAAGCAGCAAAAGACACTTTTTATGAGTTCAGTTCGATTATAAGGACACATGAATTTGCAAGTTCGTAAACTATGACGCCTGTGATCGTTTGTATTAGTATATATTTTGATTCCTCAGTTAGTCCATGATTTTATATTTTTCCTTGAAACTAGGTCAACCAACGCAAGCAAATAACTCTCCAGCTGATTGAAAAAACAATTTGTGGATCGCACAAAGTGTTGTCCCGTATGGGGATTAAATTCTTAGCCACTAATTGTTCTATCGATATTGCAAATAGCTTTTTTGTAAAGAAAATATCAACACTTTAAAAATGTTAAGTTATGATGATGAATTGCCGTTTATTACATGGACTTTTCTCGTTAATATAATCATGTAGACAATAGTAGCCTGCATCTCTTAGAGTTTATGAAATATAATGAAATTAATTAATAGTTACAATAAAACAATAGTCCCAATATTAATGTTGTTTATTATTTCGTAACAAACAAAATATTTACGGAAGCAACAGCCAACAATGTAACGCTATATTTTTGCGAGTACAAAATAATATTTTCACATCTAGAAATACGTACATCTGCAACACCAAATAAATTACAGCACTCGTGTACGACTGCGTCTCGTTACTATACACAACAAAGTTTGAACCAAAAAAATGTGCTACATGCTCAATAACAAAGTTCTCTTTAAAATTTACGTACAGATTTTTCTTAAAATCTGTTTCATGAATTCAGGTTACATCTTTTCGCATATTTGTTTGACGCTGAATTCCATTTCTATGGCCCTCCGTGTTGGCTATGCGCCAATCGTCTGCTCCGAGACGTAGGCACATTATACCACACCATTCCCTCCATACAAATCAGGAATTTTAGTGATAAATGGATGGACCTGCCTCCTCGTGTGAAATTGTGAGGGACGTGGTTCGTAATTAAACATATTTGTAGTAAGCCATTAGTAAGCAAGCAATTCCTTTAGTGCACAGTAGCATATGTATGTCCATTGATATCAAAACATCATGAACATGGATTGGAAATAATTGAGATATATATAGATCGATGATTATTTATTGTGTACCAGTAAAATTTGAAATTACAATAACTATACTATATCATATATTATTATATTAAAACTAGTGGTACAAGGCAAATCTGTCGCAAATTGCGATTTTCCAGACAATCATACATGGAATAAATTAATTAATGATTCTAATTTGCACTATCAGGGATAGGTTATGGTGTACCTATGTGTTCACGGCTATACTTTAAAATACCGCTATAATACAATGATTAGGATGTAAATAAAAATTGCAGCGCGTAGTAGAGGGTTAAAGGGCAACAACGTGCGCGTTTGCAGGGTTGAATTCAAACCGTTACCGCGCCTTCCCGCGCCCCTTCGTGAGCGGCGTCCGGGAGTCGCCCGATCACGCTACCATAGTAAAAAAAGACGCAACGCGTATTAGTTTGTCCCGTCTCGGCGGCTCCCGCTCTTTCTGTGTCCTTTATGTACTTACATAACTATTTGAAGAACTGCAACTGCATTATGTACTTATTACTGTAAACTTTGTTTTTCAAGAATAAACTGTAGTTGATGTGCGTGTATCTCAGTGACTATCATTTCAAACTCCACGACCGCGCCCTGTTATAGTGACTCCCAACTAGCGTCCATTGTTAGATACCTAACATTGGAACCCAGTGAACACAGTTAATTACATTCGAGTCAGTGATCATGCCACGAACGACGCGAGCAACCCAGGCGGCGACAGCGGCGGCGGAATCATTCGACCGCAAACCCGGGGAAGAAAGCGACGCCTAATCCGAAAATGACTACGATGCAGTGGTGGAGCCGCGCACCGGCGCTGCTGCCGCACACAGGCGGAGACCAACCGCAAGTTCTTAGAATCTCTACATCATCATAGCAACCAGTGGAACCCGGTCGCGTCGACACCGGCGGCGTCGCCCAGGGCGAACGCATCCGCGGCATCTGGCGGTAACTTTGCGAAGTGCACCGCGAGATTCGACGGGAAGTCACGTGAAGCCGAGGCATTGGAAGCATTTATCGATGCAATAGAAGTGTTCAAGGAGTGCGCCGACGTGACCGACGAGCACCTGCTACGCGGCCTCTCCATGCTGTTAAGGCGCTGTCCTAAGCGACTGTTTTGGTAAATGAGGGGGTGAAGCAGGGGAGGTGAAGGGAGCTTAGCTCCGTCTACTGCGGGGCGCCCCCCTTCATTCTCGTCGCGTGCGGCCGTATTCTGGCGACATCCGTATTCCAATATTTCAAAATCGCAAGCAAAACGTTTTAGCATATTGAATTGAGATACTGATATTAAAATTTATATTACATACATCAATCTGTTTGTACAATATAGGCATAGCGCAATTTTTGTTCTCAGTGCAGCCATGAGCAAAACTGTTTTACATTAGACGTTATAGGTATTAAATGTTGACGAAAGTAGGTAAACCTACGTGCCGTAAGATGATAAAAATAATTAAGTCAGTTCCATGTATGGAGAGGCCATTATTATGTTTGTTTTGTTTTTGTATAAAAATACTGAAGCAATTCATAGAATACCTATATCTAATTCTATTCCTGCCAGTTTTCAAATCTGTTTTGCAATAAATTGGCTGTGACATACGGGCGGACAGACAGACAGACATTGCGAATCTATAAGGGTTCCGTTTTTAAAATTTTTGGCTACGGTACCCTAAAAAACACAATACTGCTCTACTAAGCGCAAAAGCCGTATCTCAACTAAAGCGAGTTACGAGATAATTGAAGTTTAGTAAAAGTTGATTTCTTTTATTTATTTATGGATGTTTATTGTTATTATAGGTAAAATTATTATGGCAAAGGTTTCGAAATACGTCGCCGTTTTTAGGGGTTGTGAGTGATTGGAGAGGGAGCAGGGGAGGTCTTGAAACCCCCCTCACCATTTTCACTTGCCGGAAATACTTGGTTTCCTCTGAAAAAAAAAATCTCCAAACATCGGTGTGTATGGCACTGCCAACTTCCACATTCATCACACTAGTTTAATAAACTAAGGTTGTCGGAGCCCTGCGAAGGGCTCCTATTTTCGGATTAAGGGTCAAAAGAGATAATATAACCTATTTATTTACTTATTACAGTCGCACCTAACCCAAGGCACTCGAAAGCAATGACGCACAAAGTCGACATTAGCTGTCAATATGATCATTCCAAGATGGCAGTTTTGCGTTTCGTTTCACGTTTTTCATATAAAACCTAAAAATTAAAGTATTCATGAAATTTTGGAAATTGTTTAAAAATATTTAGACGCAACTCCGCCAGCCAAAATTACTTTTATGGGATTAAAACGAACTACCTTAAGCCCCTTACACTACCAATACCCTCAAATTCAGGCGACGCGTTTCGAAACCCAACCCATTATTATTTTTCAAAATAGATGAAACATCAAAAATATATGTAGATATACCTTATTCATGAGATACTGCTATGTCGCTTAGAAAATTATAGAATTAGAATTTGAGTTACTGCTTTTTCGTTAGCTCTCGTCATACATGTTTGTATGGAAAAATATAAAAAATTTCTTTCGCTTCAAATATGTGTTGTTTCAAAGAAAATTAATATTAAAAGATATTTATTTATATTCATTTATAATTAATTAACGAAATACAGAGTTTACAGCTCATCAAAAGTTAGCTGTCTGCTACAACCCGGCAGGTTTTCTTTATTCTCATCGAATGTTAAAGGCAGTGTGTGAGGTGATAAGACTTATTATTTGCTGTTGTTCACGAGGCACAGTTTCATTTACTTTCCTTTTACGGCTTGGTATTGTATAAATTTCAAGCACTGATGAAACATTTTCCTCTCCGTGATCTCGCAATGCCATCCCTTGAGCTTGACGAGAATCAACATTTTCAGGCAACTGCCAATTCATATAAAACGCCCCAAGCTTCTCCCAGAAAACATCATCTCTTTCTATAATTTCTATTTTTAGTGGTATACTTTCGCCACTCCACACAGCAAATAAACACTTTTGTTTGCGTGTAACGTGGCGTTGCCCCTGAATTTGGTAATAACAATTACAATATTTGTTTAGACTAGTCATTTCACTTTTTTTATCATGTTTCCATATTTGTATTTTATTTGCTCTTATACTATTCTCCAGGCCATTCTTATAGGCAAATTTAGAACATTAAATTTCCACAATCGTGTTTGGACCTATTAATCCATCTGGCGTGGCACCAATAATCGAATAATCCACAAGGCTTGATTGTTACATTTTCTTGCTTCGCCAGTTGTTGCAAAGCCAGTTGTTCATTTTAGATTCCATGCGCAACTGATTTTACATTGCAAATATTTTATTTGTACAAAATATTTTTTACTAAGTTGGCTTTACTGCTGTTATCTCTTCTTTTTACCACTATACAAAAATTTCAATCTGTCAACATATTCTTACGCAATTTGAACCAGTCACTGCTATCCCTCTTGTAATTTTTGCTTATCACTACGGAATTTAAGTCAAATTTGTTAAAAAAATTGTTTGGCATTTCTTGGCTAGCTCTTGAACAGATCGTTTTAGGAATGACTGAAGTCAAATGTGTGTAAGACGTTGCAGAACTGTTATCTTTAACTTCACTGTAATTACAATAATGATAATTAGTTACGTACTTTATTAATAAGATCCCACGCGCACATTTATGCCGCGAGACCAACGAGGCAGTCGTATAGGGTTTGATGTCGAGTTTTCCGTCTCTACGCAAAGATGGTATTTGCATCGTGTTATCCCTTAGTCGCCTCTTACGACACCCACGGGAAGATAGGGGGTGGTGACACTTGTACTTTTTCATCAAATGTAGGTAGTTATCGTTTTCCAGGAATTATATTATAGTAAATGTGGGTTAGTATACATTGATACTGTTGATGCATTGAAATAGTTTGTGTGCGCACAAATAACTTTCTTGCTACAGTTACAAGTGATATTCAGATTTAATCACTGTTATATTATTATAGTAGTCTTTGATAAGTTACTTATCTGTCTAATTTGCTGTTTAAATAATTTATGATGTGTGAAGTTGGTATGTTCTGAGCATTCTTTTAACACACTAAAAAAATTCAATATATTGATATTTTGATTCGATTTTCAACAAAATCACATCATATTACATCTCTCATTTTTTTATATATGCTAGCTCAATAAGTATACTTTATGCTAGAAAACTCTCAGTCTGCTAGAACGTGCTCAAATTGAGATATTTTGTTTTAGGTTTCGACCGAATTAACACAATCTTTGCCCTTACCAATTGGTCAGCTTTCTGAAGATGCGCTAAAAGGACGACCTAAATATGCCAGAAATTTTAGAGAACACCTTACACGCAAAATCTCAAGATCCGATACTAATCAAGACCTAATTACCATGCTTTTACTTACTTCCGATCCATTAATATAAACGATTAGATCGCGAAATAAACATAAAAAAAATATTTTAGATACTGACTTAAGGCAATTTTTGGATATAGAATAAAAAAATATCAGTTAAACTTCTTTGTTTTGGTCACATTTCTATATATTTCAGGTTATACATGTGAATTACCCAAAGTTAGATTTATGATAAAATGTTCTATGAATTCGCGACACTGTGCGTCGTCTCGGTATCCAAATTCAGGGGATATATAGATGGGGCCGAAGTTGTGATCCGGTCAGACCATCAACCGCTTAGATGGTTGATGAGTATGAAGTCTCCAAGCGGCCGCCTTGCAAGGTGGGCCCTGAGCCTTCAGGAATTTAACCTGAAGATAGAGTACACTCCAGGTAAGGCAAATGTAATAGCCGACACGCTCTCACGGCCGGCATGTACCGAAGACGCTGATTGTGATCTATGCAGTGCTGTAGCAGACACGCCCTCTTGCAGTCTAAAGAATTTGTGCGAGAACCAGCTGAAAGAGCCGGAGGTGAGTAAGATTGTCGAAGCCTTGGAATCCGACGATCCCTTTAGAGGGAGGGTATGGGCTGATAAAGGTTACGTGCTCGCTGAAGGGATACTTTACAGGTATTGCCCCGAAAACGGGGAGCATGATGACGCCAGTTTGGTGGTCCCAGAGCACGAACGCTCCAAAGTTTTGGCTGAATACCATGACGCACTCACGACAAGTCACATGGGCGCAGAACGTACGCTGCAACACTTAGTTGGTAAGTATTACTGGCCTGGAATGCGTTCATACGTCACGCAGTCAAAAATTGTGTACCTTGCCAACGTTACAAGGCGGACCAACCAACCGATAGGAAACCAGCTGGGTTGCTGCAAACTCCCGCTTCTGCTCGTCGATTTGAGGTACTAGCTGTTGACTTGTTCGGTCCATTACCTGAGATAGGGAGAGGGTACAAGTGAAGGATACTTGCATGCGCTGGGTGGAGCTCTTCCCTCTCGCTGCAGTCACTAGTGAGGAATGTGCCAAGATATTAGTATCGGAGGTTTACTTACAGTTTGGAGTTCCTAGGCGCCTTGTTAGTGACAACGGGGTCCAGTTTATCAGCGAAGTAATGCAGCAGACTTGTTACGCTATTACTCAGTCGTTCACCTCATATTACCACCCTGAGGCGAATCCGGTGGAACGAAAGAACCGGGACCTCAAACCGCAGCTGGCCATTCTAGTAAGTAAAGATCATGATACATGGGACGTCCACCTACTTGCCATCCGCTTTGCCATGAACTCTGCAGTCACGTCAGGCACGGGCTATTTGCCCAGCTATTTGAACTTCGCGCGAGAGATGCGCGCACCGGCCGACGTTCTCTCAGAAATGCGCGCTATAATCGACAATGACAATTATATAGGTGATATCACTAAGTATCTGAAAGGAAATTCGACGGTGCTCTTGGACGCTCGTGATGTATATGAGAGTGCTCAAGCAGTGCAGAAAAATTATGTCGATAAACATCGACGACCAGCTCCAGATTACAAGGTTGGTGACCTGGTTCTGCTTAAAACCCAAGGTGCCAATGACACCAACAAAGGCCAGACACCCAAATTTATACCGCGTCGTGATGGGCCGTATAAAATCCACTCCGTGGTTGGTTCGACGACGTATACCCTCGAGCGTCTCAGTTACGGTACAGTGCTGGGTAAGTACCACGCTTCGGTGTTGACTCCTTTCATTGGTCGCATCCAGGCTCCAATACAGGAGAAACGTAGGAGAGGCACGCCTTGTAAAAACTAACCCAACCGCGAGGACGTTCGTTCGGGTTAGAGGGGGAGACTGTAGCGCGCAGTAGAGGGTTAAAGGGCAACAATGTGCGGGTCCGCAGGGTTGAATTCAAATCCCCCCCCCGTGGGATCTCCACCTTGTCGTGGTGGAGGGGGTCAGTAACCGTGGATTGGTGACACGCGGTGAAGCTAAGAGGGATCCAGGAGGGGACTCTCCGCGTGGGTTTGACGGAGGCCTGCGCAGAATGCGTCCAAAGGGGCGGGTGCGAGAGACAGTTCTTCTGTCCCTCGCAGTCGGGTGCGGTCGCGGGAGGAGAGGCGTATCGGTGTTGCGTTGCCGCGCGCCCTATCTCTCGCGACCAAATGGGGGCGCACCATCGTTGCTTCGCGGTGGGGCCGCAGAGGAAGAGGAGATGCGGTGTTGCGTTGCCGTCCTCCCTATCCTCTGCGGCCGCTGAGTGTTTTGGCGGCGGAGCCCAACACCTTCATCCGCCGCCAAGGGGATTTTGTTCGGGGCCCGCCTGACTATCTGGCGGGCCAATACCCGTCGGGGGGTAGCGAGGAATACTTCAGCGATACCCGACCCTCCGACACACGGGTACGTGAGGGACACGGGTTGGTTTTTAGTCAGTAAGAGTCTGACAGTCCCCTTCGCCCTTCCCCCGGGGCGGAGGGACTCCATGAGGATTTTCCAACCCAACACCAAAAAAAAAAAAAGGGTTGAATTCAAATCGTTACCGCGCCTTCCCGCGCGCCTACGCGAGCAGCGTCCGGGAGTCGCCCAATCACACTGCCATAGTAAAAAAAGACGCAACGCGTATTAGTTTGTCCCGTCTCGGTGGCTCCCGCTCTTTCTGTGTTCTTTATGTACTTACATAACTTTTTTAAGAACTGCAACTGCATTGTGTACTTATAACTGTAAACTGTGTTTTTCAAGAATAAACTGTAGTTGATGTGCATGTATCTCAGTGACTATAATTTTAAACTCTTCGACCGCGCCGTTATTGTTTGTTATAAAATTCTTTTGCGAATCGTTTTCGGGAGTCAGTACCTATCCTTAAATATACTGGGCTAGTTTCAGCCATGGAATATAGCAAGTTCCTCCGAGCAACCATGACTGGAATTGACTAGCATAGATTATTTAATTATTGTGAAAATAAATATCACAATGGTTTAAATGTTTTATTACGATACAGAAATAGATAAATATATCTTTTTTCTAGTGCCAGGCCATGGATATTGCGATTTGCTTCGAGCAAACATGACATCATGCCACTATGTTTCTTTTTTATATAAGTATCTTTTAAATATATATGACGAAGGGTTGCTTGATTTTTGGCCGGTATCAACACTTCACAGTTTGTTATACGATCTCACCAAATCAAATTTACAAAACTGACTTTAATTATTTTAGATCACTGAACACGAAACGAGTGACAGTTTCTAGGTACTTGTAGCCCGCCCCAAGTCTCCAAGAGAAGTGATATTTGTGTTGCTCCGTTGAACGTCAACCTTCACCCTCCTCTTCAACTGTAGCAAACGTCACACTAGACTTTGTCGAAGCGGCATCTTCACACTTTCGTCTCGTAGTCAGTTTACGTCCCGTACTCGTGACCATTCCGATACGGCCATCCTACAAGACACACATCCCTGTGTGTTAATGTGTAACAACATTTTACACGCACAGTATCACTTTGCTTGGTCACTCCTGACTTAACCCAGGTAAGGTTTGAATACAAACAGTGTTAGGATTCCAATATTTTTTTTACAAAATTACCTCTTTCATTACATTCAGGGCATCACTGACAATACAGTTAATTACCATAGACTCAATTTATAATCAAATCAAATAACTAAAGCTCTTTCAGTAGCCTCCAGTTACTAAACCAGGCACTCAAACAGCCACTCGGTTGCCACCATTCAGTAACCTCGACTTACTAAACCAGGTACTCAACCAGTCACTCGTTTGCCACCCATTTATCTGTCCCTCCTAGACTTTAGGGTTTCCTACGAAACCCATTTATCTGCGCATCCTCACAAGGATCACCAAGTCCCTCCTGAACTTTATGGTTTCCAACGAAACCCATTTATCTGCGCATCCTCACAAGGATCGCCAAGTCCCTTCTGGACTTTATGGTTTCCCATGAAACCCCAACACCAGAGTTGTCTGCCTACCACGTACTCACGGACAACTGCCTTCACAGTTGGTTGATACCGATCTGTACAGCTTTGCGGCTACAAATCAACCTCTGACATTGAATCACACAACCAATCAAACACCAGAGTCGTCTTCCTACCGTGTAGTCACGGACAACTGCCTTCACAGTTGGTTTGAATCCGATTTGTACTGATTTACGGCTACAAATCAACCTCTGACATTGAATCACACAACCAATCAAACACCAGAATTCTCTGCCTACCGTGTACTCACGGACAACTGCCTTCACAGTTGGTTGATACCGATTTGTACTGATTTACGACTACAAATCAACCTCTGCCATTGAATCACCCAACCAACCAACATGTAAGCTCAGTTTTCTACTGTCTCGTCAGTAGTAAGGTTCACACTTTGCTCTTTTCAAGATTGTCAGTTATGCTCTGATCCTCTGGCACAAAGTTTCAGTATCGAAATCAATAATCAGGAAACTCAAAGTAAAACTGACATTTCACTATCGTTGTATCTCTCAAGATATCATTTCAAACCATGTAAACCATAACATTTAAGCTCTACATGTGATCATAGCTAACCCAGTAACCATAACCCAGTAATCTCCAGTTACTCTACTTTCTGCGAACCCCATATGGGAACGCCGAGTCTCTCCAGGGCTCTATGGTTTCCACTAAAACCCAACCTCCACCAGAGCTGACTGCAATACCGCACTTACGGACTACTAAGTTAGTAGACGCTGATTTTTACCGAGCTACGGCTATACGTCAGCCTCTAGTACGGTCCGATCCAATCATCATGTAAACTTAAACACTTTCTTCAATATCAGAACTACTTTGTTCTACCTCAATTTCGTCAGTTGTACTTTCAGGCATTTTTCGCAACCTGTCGTGTGCGTATTTATAGGTACGCTTAGAATTAAAGGCTTAAACGATCACCGTCAAGAACTTCTGTGACCTCAAATGGGCCTTTATACTTAGGGTCTAACGTCGTTTGATTACGTTCCTCGTTAATAATCAACACAAAGTAACCTACTGAAAATTTACTAAGCCTTGCCTTTGTCTTATCAAACCTAAGTTTTTCAATATTACGTAACGCATCATCTCTCACGGTATTAGGTCAACCTCAGGTTCTACATCAACTGCCATCAATGATAGAGGCCATGCACACACCTTGTCTATTAACAACTCTAGGGGACTAGCTTTCGTCGTTCGGTTAACCGTATAGTTAATCGAACCCAAGAACTCTCTTGTCAACACAGAAACCAGAGGTATCTCACAATTTTAGTGAACAAATATCAAAGCAGAGCTACTTGAGCAGCAGGGTATCCATGATTGCGATCAACAACCACACCTTAATGCACTTCGCTCTAGGAATAAAAGAAAATTATCGCACAGCACTCATTCTAGCCGTTCGGCTATTCCTGACGCAAGTCGGTGATGATCAAAATCATTACAGGTTTTAATGAAAATCACAACTAACTCTTTCTCTCGAAGCTCACATGTTGAACAATACGCATTTTCGTTAAAATACTAGGAAACTCATTAAAATATTGCATTGCTCATACTCTGGCATCCAACGGGTCTTCAAGATTACGCTATGCAACCTTCGTCCGGTTACACAACACTAACCGGATAAGCATTTCGAGCGTTTAACAAGTAATCTTAAACTAGGTTTGTTCAACATGCTGCCTTGGTTTTCCTAATCACATAGCAGACTAAGAAAATCTTACTAGGCCGATACTCTAGATGGTATGTTTACTACCAAGTATCCAACCAGTCTTTTCAGCGTTATAATTTTGTCATGCATAGTCTAAATACGAAGCTTATCCTAACCTAATCATTAGCGGTATAGCCGTTGCTATACCGCTAATGATTAGGTTAGGATAACGCGAAAGGTCCGTTGACCTTTCGCGTTCAAGACGATGGACAACGTTTAACGTACATATGTGATTACTATGATAAATGTACTATGGCTCTCTTGTTTGCGCACCAACGGAGACTATGACTAACACAAAAGCTTCAGGGTAAACTAGGCTAACCAGAAAGGCACTTTGCTGGTCCAACCAACGGCAACACATGGCTTATCATGCAGCCGCACAAACGGCTTACCCAGTTTATGCAAATCTACACCAACGGAAACGTGGGTACCACAAAATTATCATAACAACGACTTAAAAAAGTACGCATTTAATGAGAATAAGGTTAAGCATACAATCATCACTAACGATCACTAACCTAGTTCTACCTACATTGAAAATTAAAATCTCTGAAACTAATTATCGTAACGCACTACGATGATAACTCAATCATTTTCTCCTACGTCTGATAATCGAGTAAATAATTTATAGTCGAGTTAATAATAATTCATTTTACTCTACATTAATTTTTAGAGTGCAATCTTTAGTCTGTTTCAGTTTTCAAACTTATTCAATCTATTAGCCTGTCTGTCCATAGGAGCGGATAAGAACGAAGTTGTGCCGGTATAGTCAATTGAATTACATAAAAACGCTGTGGAGCTTTTACGCGATTCTATTGGTTTTATTGATATGGCTCTGTATTTATCCACTGATAAGCACGGATAAGCAGCCTTACTCTGGTATAAAGCCCATTGAAATTAAAACTGAATGATTCTTTTTAACCAAATAGTCAACTGTCAATGGTACAATTTCCAATGTTGATCTCTAGCATCTATTAAACTCGAATAGTTTGTGCATTTATTAGAGGGTACCCCGGGCTTCAAGACAATGGTCTAGGACCGCAACCGGGACAGCACCGATTTGTTATAGTTGGAATGCTAAGGATATTAAAAGACAAAAATCGATCATCGACTGTGTGGTAGTCTCCTGTCCCGTAATGGACATCGAAATTCAGCGGTCGATCAACTGCTGGCCAACAAAACAATTTCTCATTCGATAAGTGGCCGCTCAGCCACTTATACATATGTATATACAATTATACAAACGATACATAGATCATTCGACAAATACCTGCAGAGTTAAGACTTTACTAAATTCAATCAACAGACACAAAACCCACCCAGAGTCTAAACAACAATTTGTGGATCACACTGAGTTATTGCGTATGAGGATAGAACACACATCACGTGGCGCAGTTCTACAAGACACACAATTTAACCACTACGCCATACGTGCAGTCTGATAAATCTTAAGACGAGAACCAAGAATACTTTTTTTTTATTGGTTCGAACTTATATTGTGTTACCTTTATATGCATTCTCGAAGTAAAACAAACATCATCATCATCAACATCATCAGCCCTTTATACTATCCCACTGCTGGGCACGGGCCTCTTCCCATTTTTCTTGTTTAACAGTTTTTGTTTACCCTGTGTCATAACGAATTGATACGATACGAAAACCTACTTACATTGTTTCTACCAAATAATAAATATTGAATCTTGTCTTTTAGATTTTGGGATAAGCTAAGACTACAGAACAAAAGGCAGACGGAGCGCGCGGAACATTTGCGTGAGGCCACTAAAGCAAATACAAAATTGAAAAGCGAATACAAACTCGGCTCAGTGCGCTGCGAAGCATCGCACAGTTCACACGCCACGATCAATCCAGCTTTTAAATTCATAAAATGCCGTCTTGCGTTTTTAAACATTGTAAAAGTTGTTTCCAAAAGCAAAAACGGGAAGATGGAATACATTTTTACAGATAACTATGGATTATTTGACTGTTTTATAATATTACAAGAGGACGCCAGCAGCTACGCCTGCATTTTTTTTTAATTTACCCGTTTTGGCCGATCCCGTGGGAATTTCGGGAAATCCCTTCTTAGTGCACCCCTACGGTCCCCAAGGAACATACATGCCAAATTTCAGCTTCCTGCGCCCAATAGTTTCGGCTGTAGCGTATCTGTCAGTCAGTCAGTAACGCAAGGATTTTATATATTAAGATTTCGATAAAATTCGTATTTCTGCAGAAAATATGTAAGTGTTGCCAGTTTACGTCGACACCGTTTTCCCTGAATTAGGGAAAATGCACTTGTCAATTGATTATGTAGGTAATAATTATTGTCATGTTAATGAAAAATACATTAACGTATTGTAAAAGTATATTGTAGATTATCTTTTTTCTTATAAATATAGTAATAGAATTTCCATTAGTATACAATACATTGTTTTGAGTTCGATCCCCATATACTATACACTTTGACCTTTGTCACAGAATAAATCTTTGTACCGTTCTTATGGCGTAGGGAATAAGTATCAAAATCGTACTGCAACTGTTAGCTTGACTTGGCGCCGTGTGTACATTACGTACAGAAACAGAAATTATTGATTGCAGCCATTATTTATTTTTAGTTGCATTTTTTTTTGGTTATGATTTATGAATCATAATTTTCATAATTTGTTGTGTGCATGACAAAATGTTTTTAGCTAATCATTATTTAGGACGCAAGCCTATTGCAATTAACCAAACATTTTCAGATACTATACTGAGAATTTCTAAACAAAAAATAAACAATATATTCGCCGATCTAAGATCTGAACCTCATGATTGGTATTCGTAAATATATGTTGTTGGTATTATATAAGTATTTCTTCTGGATCGAGGCTATGAATCACAAAACATAATCTATTTATTTCTCAATTTACGAATAAAATTAGTTAAAACTTAACCCGGTACCTACATTTAAGAAATGTATTTATAAAAGCATACTATAATGGTATCTTTTATTTGAATAATTTTCACAACATATGCTGTTGTAATGCTTAAAAGCATTAATTAAACCCATGGTAAATTCTTCAAAACCGCAAACGAATATAAAATATTACCTATGTAATATTTTTATATTCGTTTGCAAAAACTATATGTAAAATAGTGGGAGATTATTCATAATCTGGCAACTTTACACACACATAGACGCGCGTGTCCGTACAGTGCCAGTCGCCAAAAGTCACGCACACATAGCTGTCAACGTGCCTCACTTAGTTGGACGAATGCGCTACATCTGGTTCTTGTTTGTTAAATCTGTGGTGATAAGTATCTAAAATAAAAATATGCCGGTACTCAAATACGTTTCACAACATTGCTACACCTGTACCTTACTTCAGTGTTCGATAGCCAGTATATAATTACGATTTTAGCTTCTTGTAACAATTAGGTAGTATTTAGTGTCCACAGCAGCACTATTTGTTAATTAATTTAATACCTTTTTTTTATATTTTTTTTGGTGTCGGGTTGGAAAATCCTCATGGAGTCCCTTCGCCTTGGGGGGGAAGGACGAAGGGGACTGTCAGACTCTTACTGACTAAAAACCAACCCGTGCTCCTCATGTACCCATGTGTCGGAGGGTAGGGTTTCACCTAAGCATTCCTCGCTACCCCCCGACGGGTATTGGCCCGCCAGATGGTCAGGCGGGCCCCGAAATTAATTTAATACCTGCTTTGAGGGAAATCTATTAATAAACACATTTTTTGAATAAAACATGGTATTCCCAGCAATCGCAAACAATCATTATTTTATTTTAATCACATTGACTTAAAGCATGTTATTAAATGTAATTGATTTCTGCCTTATTGGATCATAGAACGAGCATAGATATTTTAAACGCCTTCTCCTGCTCTCAGCTTGAATCCTGTGAAGACAAACTTACAATCAACAAAAACATGGCATGCATTGATTATAATGCTACACATTTTTTAGTATATAAAAATGCTTGTGCAATTTACAATTTTTCAGTACGTGTGCTTGTCGCGTAACTCCTCAAAAATGGCTTAACCAGTTCGTATGAAATCGTTATTTAATTTCGAATAATGTAAATTTATGAATGCTTCAACTTATTTGAAAAACAATTAGAACGGTACGGAAGGTGTCGTTGCACTCGGTGTATCACCACTCATTTACAGTACAGACAGGTAATATACTATTTGACCCGCTTATTAAATATAGAAATATTTTTTTTGTCTTCACATCATTAAGGTGAAAGGGCAGTTACGTATTATAATCTTCTACGCATTATGATAAAAGTGGCCATCGAGAATGTCATGCCAATTACTGAAGCAATATCATCCTATTAATGAACTCACAAGGAAAATCTCATTTTCGAATTATGAGATTTTCTCGCTTACAAATAAAAATAACTTCCTGAAATAAGGATGCCAACAATTTATATTTAACTACTACCTACCACGCCGTGTGGTCAACGGCATAGAATACAAGTGTCGCCACCCCCTATCTTCCCGTGGGTGTCGTAAGAAGCGACAAAGAGATAATACGATGAAAATACCGTCTTTGCACGTAGAGACGGAAAACTTGATACAGACCCTATACCAACCCATTTAGCCAGCGTGGTATAGTAGGCCAAGCCTACCTTATTTGCTCACAATACTATTGTAACGCAAATTACGAGAGGCCTATGTCCAGCAGTGGACGTGAGTAGGGAGTGAAAGGCTGCAATGATGACTACCTACAAAAATTTGTAAATAAACATTTGTATCTTTTTGTGCGTCACTAGCCTGTTTCCTACATAATTATTAAAACGTCAATCCTTAGTCCAGTTACCGAAGCCTAATAAATATATGGAATATTGAATATATGGTTTTATTTTCAAACAAAAAAAATATTATAGATGTGAAGGTTTGAGGGGATAGCTAGATATTCCTTTATGAAAAAACCAATAAATACGGATTACATACATAACATAACCAATCAGTCATGAAAATGAGAATAACAACATAGTCTCCCTTTAGTCACGATGTTACACACTCGCCACGGGCGGAGTTGCAGTTGTAATATTGTATCTGCGAAGAAATCACTAGTAGCCTGTTCAAAAAATTACATTATATTTCTTTATATCAAGCTTAGTTTATTAATATGGACAACAAACAGTCGGCCGCGGCTTCACCTGCCCTAAACTTTTCCACTAGTAGCATATAAAAAATCCATGCTAGGAACCCAATGTCAAAAATGTATGTTGCTGCCTTCAGTAGTTTAGGCTATGCGAAGCTTTTTTTGGGACCAATCCTACTCTCATTCTCACTGCTGTGTTACCTGAGTAGCCAGGTTTAGTAACAGTGACTGCGACGTATGTCGGTTGAGACAAGTAATTTTATAGATATTTGTACTTTGGCAACTACAAATCATTACTACGCGTGAGCTAGCAAACATCTAACATAAATAGACGAGCACGCCACTAAATACTTTAATAAGGACCCATGGGAAGCGCGACGAAAACTGAAGAGATGTCACTAATGAATTGTGGTCATCATTATTACATTACTTCGACTTCAAAACGACATTCAAAACTAAATTTAAATCAGTACACCAGTTATTATTAAGAAATACACTTCATTTCTGGCTTCCACTACGTAGGTGTCGGTTATGGCAACAAAAGGTAGTATTTTTGTTATTCTGACTTATAAGCAACTAGATTTGCGCGAGGCTCCTCGTATAAACAAATCACCAAAACCTTTCTCGGAATTTATACTTACTATCGGCGAAAACCGCACAATCCGTTCGTTATTTTCTGAGTTTATCGCGGTCAGAGAGGCAGACAACACGCGGTGGCATTTAATATGTATAGATATAGATATTACTGCTAAGTTTCATAACAATGCGTTCAGTAGTTTTTACGTGAAAGTATAACAAACATATAGATTGTTTGTGATACAATTATGAGGAGGGATAGCCCTTCTCACATTTTTTTACATTTATTTGTACCTGGAAATATGTATTTGTAAAGGAAAAAATCAATACTTACCTTCTGAAATTCGGAAGGCCGTTTTTTGGTAGCATTTATTATAAGATTAGTCTCACACTAATATTGAACCATCTGTTTGAACCTGTCTAAAATGATTGTTTCCAAAGTTTGATAAATTATTGTTCAAAGGCCTATGACTGACGTCAATTTAATGACGACCGATCTTGAAGTATAGTTCAAGTTTTTGTTCAATCTACTTAATGATAGTACTTTGGACTTTTTTGCTAAACCTATTTCATATTTGCCGAAAATCTTACTACTACAATAAATGTGAAAGTTTGGCAGGATTGATGTTTGACACCTTAGACTATATATATTATTACTTCCTTACTTTATGTCTGTCACTCTTTCATGTAAAAACTACCAAGCGGAGTTTGAAGATACATTAAAACACTGCTACATTACATGCGGTCAAAGCTGCACTGCTCGTAGAATATATATCAGAAAAGTATACGATCCAGCAGAAAATTGAAAACAAACGAAATTAAATCTTCCATTAATGTTTAATGGTCTGTCCATTTTTAACTTGAAATTGAAGAAAACATAAAAGCAACAGAAATTGAGGTAGAAATAAAAGGACAATGGGCGGAATCGTCCCCACCAATCAACAGAAATGAAATCTAGCTCAATTGACACATCTTGGCAAGATGATATTTTTTACTATGGGGACGTTGCCCAAATGCATGGGGTTGTCATAGTAATTAACGTTTAAACAAATATTTCATTTATGTATTATTGACGATTCATTGTAAAACACCTACTAATTTATCTATTAGTTGCAGCACCTTACAAAATGTACATTATGTGTATTATGCAAAACCTGGCGATGAAAAAGAGTGACCGTGAGTTTTATTGCCCGTTCTTTCTCATGGTTCTACGCCCTTGCCTTGTGAACGTGGCAGTAAATGTAAATGTAGAGTCTTTAAGTAATTAATCTTTTATATCCTTTATTCATTTGAGTCACATAGCGATTGTATGGTACATGGGAATACGATTGTATGGTACGGTATCGTCATACAGATTTTAATCTGCCAGCGCAGCTGTTAAACAATTTTATATAGACCAGTAATATTAACACTTATTATTGTTATTTGCCTACTATGAGCATTGTAGGAACGAATAATTAGGAGATAATGAATTTCAATGATTCATTCATTTATATTAGTTTTTTTTTTCTTTAGCCTGTACTGTCCCACTGCTGGGCAAAGGGCTCCCCCAAATCTTTCCAAGCTCTCTTGTCGCCTGCAATCTCAAGCCAACTCTTGTGCTAGACGTCTAGGTCATCTCGCCACCGTTTTCGGGGCCGACCTTGGCGACGACGACAATTTTCTGGCACTTACAGTGTCGAGATTTTCGCCCAACGACCCTCACGTATACGGCTGACATGGCCCGCCCATTTAAAGCTAGCAGCCTTTTTTCCCACATCTTTAACTTTAGTTATTTTTATTTACCGAAGTTCCTATTTACCATCTACCTAGTCGTGCCTGTAAAAAAATAATAAGTAAGTGGCTTCTAAGTCTAGATTACCAAGAGACTGAAAATTTAATAAGTCCAATGATGTAGTAATCCTCAAACACAGACACGCATGAAATAGCGGGGCTATTATATATATGTATAAATACAAGGTATACGGCCTATACATATGTATTATTATAGTTCTATTTGTCAGGTGTTTGGAAACAAAAGGACAACTATCAATTCTTACATTTATTTATTCAGCTTATCACAAGAGAATATTTTAGAATCTAAAGTTCTGATTCTACATTTACATTTAGCGCCACGTTCGCAAAGCAAGGGCATAGAACCAAGAGATAGTTATAGTTATCGTTTATAAAAGCGGTACAATCAAGACATATCGGATAGCAAGGTTGTGGGTACTTCAATATTTCAAAAGTAACTATTACCTTAATTCAATACATTAGCATAATTTATTTAGATACATTTACTACAGGTGTATTAAATATTTACCACTGAAATATTCACTACATGATGTGTATATTAGACACGACTTGTTTCTCAGCATAAATTTTATTCTATACTATATGAAACCCCAAGTTCTGAACTTTAACATTTCACAACTGACGGAACCACCCACAATATCAATTACACAATTGCTAAGCTATATTATTACATTAACTATACATTGTCTATATTGTCAATACTCTAAATAACACCACAATAGCAATAAATAATTGTGAAGCACATTATTAGTAAAAACACAATATAAAAACACGATATTATAAAAGTTAGAATTATATCGTACCTTAGTTAACCGTTGCCGGTTACTGACATTGAACAGAGTCTGTTCACATTTTATACTCTATTTACTCATTTTACAGTGTCAACTGTCAAACGTCAAACCAATTTGTCTATTTACAATTGGCAACACTTGTTCGTCCGATGTTCACACTTCAACTATCGGAAGACAACTAAGTGTCGCGCCTTCTAGATCTTCGCGACGCCCCGTAAAGGGTTTGCAGAAGCTTGTTCAGGGCAGGTTTTGCCCCCCGCAAGCGGGTTCTATTCTCCTGCCCTTCAATAAGGGCAGGTCATTGGGTTGGGCAGTAATAGCCCTAAGGCGGTTAGACCGAAGGCGTGCTGCGCAGGCCGCTAAATCATTACGCCGTCCGGGCGGTCAACACGAGCTAGGTGAGACCTCCGGCGAACCGAGGGAGGCCCAGCTCCGTGAAGCCAGCGACACGGACGGCGACTTACATGCGGCCTGCGATGGTCAGTGTGGTGTGATGGTGGTGATGCTGTGCCGGCGTCTGGTTAGACGCCGAAGTCGTGAAAAGGATGGAACTTTGGCGTGCGCTGCTGCGGTGGTCGTCCGCGCGCGCGCATGATGTGCGTATCCTGTGCGATACGCGTAGATGTCGCACGGAAAGGGGCGGCCACCTGCAACAGAGGGGTAAAATGTAGTCGCAGTTAGGTAGGACGGCGGTTACCCGGGGCAACCGGAGCGTCCGCAGAGTCGTCGTGGTCGTCGATGAGGTCGCGAGGTAGCTTCTTCTTGTCCGGGGGGCGAGCGTGCCAGGGGGCCAGGTCCCGGACATGGTCCCAGGCCGAGGCGTCGGCTCGCTCGAACATCCCCACAGACAGACGGCGGATGTAGGCGTCCAGGCTCTCGATGCGGGCGTCCCGCTGGATGACTTCGTTCCTCACGTAGCGAGGAGCTTGTACGGTGGCGCGCAGCGACAGTGACTGCTGCGCGCGGAGGTGAATGCGGCTCGACTCGCTAGTGAGGGCGAACCAAGCGGGCGTGGCGTAGGTGAGCCGGGTGCGCACATAAGATTTGTACACACCCAGCTTCGCTCGTAGTGGCAGGTGTGAGGAGAGCACTGGACGCAGTAGAGCTCTGGTAGCGCGTACCTGTGCGACGACGTTGCGGACGTGCGGCCTCATGGAGAGGGCGCGATCGATGGTGATCCCCAGGTACTTCACCGTCCGGGTCCAGGGGATGTACTCACCCTGGACTTTGAGTGGCAGTGGATGGAGCTGCTTGCTGCTGATGAGGATTGCTTGTGACTTACCCACGTTCACCGACAGTCGCCACTGCGATAGCCAGCGGGGGAGCAGGTCAAGGGTGCGCTGCATTTTCTTGGCGGCGTGGGCGGCGTTGACGCTGGTGGAGATGAACGCCGCGACGTCGGCGTAGAGCGCCAGCTTGGCGCCCTCAGCGACGGGGATGTCGTCGGTGAACCTGGTGTAAAGCACAGGCGAGAGGCATGAGCCCTGCGGGACTCCAGCAGAGATGGTGCAGACGTCAGACAGCTCCTGTTCCACTGCCAGTCGGAAAGTCCGGTTGCTAAGGAGCGAGGAGACCACGTTTACTACACGGCGAGGCGCTGTGGACGTTGACAGCTTGTACAGCAGACTGGAGTGCCACACTCGGTCGAACGCTTTCTGGATGTCGAGGAATACTGCTACGGCGTGCTCGCGCTTGTTGCGCGCCGCCGTTATCCGATGTAGTACCCTCGACAACTGCAATGCCGTGGAGTGTTCAGACCTGAACCCGAATTGTTCCGGTCTTGGAGTGATGTGCGGTGTGAGGTACCGCAGCAGGAGTCTCTCGAACTCCTTCGAGATCGTGGGCAGGAGAGTGATCGGCCGAGCTCCCCGGCTTCAACATGTTCTTGTTCGGTTTGGGCAGCAGGATAATACGGCCCTCCTTCCAACAGGCGGGGAAGGCGCCAGTGAGGACGATCCCATCCATCCATCATAAGTGTCGCTCCGTAGCGGTCTGTCTTTTATACTAGTGAACAAACAACTCGCCACGTGGGGATATGACGGTTCGTCGCCACGTGCAGATTGAAATACAATGTTTTATTATAAAACTTATTTATAATACATGTTATATTAAAGATAAAATTATTTTAACATTTTATGGAAACATACCTATATATGCACAATAATCAGAAATATCTATCACGGCCATACTGACACGTACTTTGTTCTCAAAGTACTTAATGCAATTAAACAAGTATCATAGTTGTTGCGATAATTTGAAACAAAATATCATTGTAAACATCACTCATTCTCTGTTCATGAGTTAAGCTTACACCAAGCAAAAAAAAATTAAAAATATCCCGTTTACCTAGACATGCTAATCCCGTCCACCCGCTGCCGGTGGGATAGACTATCACCAAGTAAACGGTCGACCAGCGGCTTTATTTACTATTTCGTTTACCTAGACATGCTAATTCCGTCCACCTGCTGCCGGTGGGATAAACTAGCACCAAGTAAACGGTCGGCCAGCGGCTTTATTTACTATCCCGATTACCTAAACATGCTAAATCCGTCCACCCGCTGCCGGTGGGATAAACTAGCACCAAGTAATCGGTCGACCAGTGGCTTGATTTACTGTCCCGACTACCTAGACGTACTGATTCCGTCCACCCGCTGCCGTTGGGATAGACCAGTACCAAGTAGTTGGTCGACCAGTGGCTTGATTTACCGTCCCGATTACCTAGACGTACTGATTCCGTCCACCCGCTGCTGGTGGGATAAACCAGCACCAAGTAATCGGTCGACCAGCGGCTTGATTTATTATCCCGATCACCTAGACGTACTGATTCCATCCACCCGCTGCCCGTGGGATAAACAAGTACCAAGCAATCGGTTGGCGAGCGGCTTGATTTACTATCCCGATCACCTAGACGTACTGATTCCGTCCACCCGCTGCCCGTGGGATAAACCAGTACCAAGCAATCGGTTGCCTAGCGGCTTTCTGTTTCAAATGATCGCAATTACAATATTATAATAAATATAAGTTAGATCCAGGTGAGGTTTCAATCTTTCAATTCATCATTATCATCAGCCTTTAACAGTCCACTGCTGGACTAGGCCTCTCCTTTGAAAGGAGAAATTGGCCACCTATACCACGCTGACTAAACGGGTTGGTATAGGGTCTGTATCAAGTTTTCCTTCACTTACAGTGCTGTTCTCTGCATAATTTATGCTCCCTCTCTCGGCTCTTACGACACCCATGGGATGATATGGGGTGGTGACATTCCGTATTGTTAATCCCTCACCACACGGACAGTTCAATTCATAATAATCATAATATTTTATATTTTTACACGCGTAATTAAAAATAGTATAATATATTTTATAATCATACTGGTAGTGCCATCTACCTTTCTATTGATAATTAATTACATCAACGTCAATCGTTCCTCGCTTGCTTGTCCAATACGAGCGATCCTTGTTATTCCTTCCCTTTCTCCCAAAAAGCACGCCTATCGCTGATTCGTCGCCGAGTTCAACGACGCGCGAGACAGTCAAGAATCAACGGTCCCGCTGACCGGCTGTGTGCCGGTACATCGCCGCGCCGCGACGAATACATGCAGCACCGCAATATTTTACCGCTTCTATAATATAAACGGGAACATAACCGCCCGCGGGTGAAGTGGAGTGATTTGTGTAGCTCTGGGTTGGATCCAGACGGAGTGATGAGCTTACAGCCCGATTCTGCAAGAAGCCGACGACAGCCATCTTGTCAAGCCGAGAGAACGGAGGTAGGTGTGCTGCAAATCCCATTCCTCCCAGTATCTACAACTCCCACTCGCTTTTCCTATTCTAGGCGATCAGAACCCATCCCTGTACAGTCCACAATATTAATATTTTCCCAAATCGCCTAGCACATACGGTCTCGGTGCATCGCCGAACCATTTTTTTTGGTCCGTACAAAGCCGGATTCATTTGCGTTTATACGTAACCTCTTGTTTATCTCGCTCGCGTAGGTACCTTCTAGAAGTACCTACCTAGGTAGTTATAGCACCTAGCTATACTCCTAATCCATTTACATATCCATTACAGGGTTATTTCCGCACGCATCCGTAGGTAATATACTTTTATGTAGCTACCTACTAACCCAATTATTATTACTGGAACTATCATAGTTGTCTTGTAAATTACATATTTCAAGCACCTTTTAATTCCACCGCCTTAAAGTGTTGCCTAGTTTGGTAAAATAATAGGTACTTTAGGTATTCTTATTTTGATTCGGTCTCATTAGCTTATATTTACGTAAACATGGCACAACAAAAGAAGCCACGCATGTCGGAAGAAAAAGAGCTGACAATCTTAGAAGCAAAGCGTAATATTTTATTTGAGCGTATTCAAAACATTTACGAGCGCTCAAAAACTGCCGCTACTTTCGATATTAATAGGGAATCATTTCTTAGTTATTGTATGACAGTAGATAGTATTTGAACAGATTTTCATAAGTTGTTAGACGATTATAACGCAAGATTGCTTTCTATTAATCCTGATGAACAGCCGAATTATCAGACGTACACCTCATTTGAAGATATTTATTGTATCATCAAGCGCATACAATCACAATTGGAGGGTAAATATTCAGCACAGCCCGTTTCTGCGGTTCGAACGCCGAGATTACCGCCAATTGAGCTCATGTCATTCAATGGCGATATATGAAATTGGCCGTTATTCTATGCAAGTTTTAAGTCTAAAGTGCACGACAATGCTTCTCTGACAGATGCTGACAGGTTGTACTATTTAATAGGTAAACTGTCACCGAAGGCCCAGTCCGTATTTGCAGGTGTCACACCCAGTGCTGAGAATTATAAGGTCATATTTCAGTCACTACTTGATAGGTATCAAGATACTCGTGTTCTAGCGTCTACTTACTTTGATCAAGCTTTAAATCTTAAATTGTCCGGTGCCGCGTCTGTTTCGAATTTCCAGCTGTTTATAGACAACTTTGTTACCGCAGTTAATTCCCTTAAAAACTTAAAATTAGAAGATCTTTCCGACTTTATGTTTCTTCAACTCACTTTAAAAAAGTTTGACACTGAAACAATTCGCGCATTCGAGATGACGGAACGCAATCATAAAATACCTACACTAGATAGTTTTATTTCTTTCATCAAAGATCAGTGTCGAATATTTCATAATACGCAGTCTAGTTCATCTAGCTCGTCTAATAATAATAATAGCAAACAAAGGTCGAATAAAGCGCGAAATAGCAATAATAACTCGGTTCCTAATCCGCAATCTTACGTAGCATGCTCGGAATCTAATAATAATAATTCACAGAAGTGTCTGTGCAGTAATATTGTACACGACCATTTCTATAAATGTCCCGCCTTTAATAATTTAAATCCGACTGCTCGTTTCAAATGTGTGAAGGATAACAAAGCTTGCATTAATTACTTAAGTATAAAGCATAAAACGAGTGATTGTTCTAGTAAGACGAGATGTCTTTCATGTAATCAACGACACCACTCATTATTACACTTTAATAAAGTTATACGTCATCGAGCCAAGCCGGTAACCTTGACACGCTTACGTCGCAGGTGCAGGCCACGGTGACTTCCACCTCCACGTCTCAGGGCGAAGTATCGTTGTGTACGACGTCCATTGCGCGGGCGGCGTGCACGCGCGGACGGCCCTCGCGCGCTTGTAGTGATCAGCGCAGTGCTAAGCCGCGGTGTACGGCGTCCAAGACTGTTCTGTTAGCGACAGCGCAAGTTACCGTTTATGATATTAATGGAGCGCCTCACATGGTACGATGTCTACTCGACAGTGCGTCACAGAGTAATTTTATTACTTCTGATTGTTTCAAACGCCTCGGACTGTGGGATAACTTTAGAAATACTAACTTAGTGGTCAAGGGCATCGGGGGTTCAGAAAAACATTGCAAGGGTTCCGTAGATGTTAAAATACATTCGCGTTTTGATAAGAATATTAATTTTAACATTTCTTCGCTTATCGTGGAACGTATTACAGACTCATTGCCGAACGCTAATGTGGACGTATCACTTCTCACATATCTCGAGACATTACCGCTAGCAGACGTGGAATTTGCGAATCCGGCAGACATTGATGTTTTGATCGGAGCTTCAATATTTCTGCACTTGTTACTACCTTAAGTTGTACGTAGTGAGCATTATAACTTACCGCCTGCTATTGAGACGGTATTTGGGTATGTGATTATGTGTACCGTACCTACGTTACATACTTCTCATTATATAACGTCTTGTTGTTGTTCTGTTCTTCAAGAAAATAATATTGATTCTCTTCTCAAGCGATTTTGGGAGCTCGAAGAGATTACAGCACCGCCCTCGATGAGCCGTAAGGATCTCGAGTGTGAACAACATTTCCGCGCTACCACTGTTCGTGACGACAATGGCAGATACGTTGTGGCGTTGCCATTCAATGGTGACCCTTATTCGTTAGGCGACTCGTACGCTGCTGCGCTTAGACGTTTCCATTGTTTAGAACGTAAACTTGATGCATCACTTAAGTTACGCAGCGCCTATAATGACGTCATTCGTGACTACCTAAATAAAGGTTTGAGTGTAGTTGTAAACAACGAGGGCAACTCTCTTCCCTCATATTATATCCCGCATCACGGCGTAGTTCACGAAGATAAAACCTCTACTTAACTTCGTGTGGTTTTAGCTGCTAGTTGTAAGACTAAATCGGGTCAGTCGATTAATGACATTTTGCATGCCGGCCCTAATCTACAGAGTGATTTATTCAACATCATAATAAAGTTTCGTCTTTTCCAAATCGCTCTGTCAGCTGATTGCCGCCAAATGTTCCTCAATATCGGCGTTTGCGAATCTGACCGTAGATTTCAACGAATTTTTTATCGTTTTAACAATAAGGAACCTTTATCCGTGTATTAGTTCAACCGTGTTTGTTTTGGACTCAAGTCTAGCCCATATCATGCGTTACGAGTTGTTCGCCAGTTGATCGCTGATGAAGGCGATCGTTTTCCCGCCGCAGCAGCTGTTGCTACTTCCGCTTTATATATGGATGACATCGCCTGTAGTTTCATATCCGTTCCGCTAGCAATTTCGCTTTGTGAAGAGCTTATTCAGCTTTTCAAACGAGGCCAGTTTGATCTTGTCAAATGGACAAGCAACTCTAAGGAGGTTCTCGCACGCATACCTGATTCTCATAAAGCTTCTCCAGACATTGAGTTTGAGAAGTCTGTACCGCATAAAGTTCTCGATTTACGCTGGGACAAATCCTGTGATAGTTTTCGGTTTGACGTCTCACCGCCAGATGATAAGTGCACCAAACGCACTAGTCCACAGTGGCTCGACTATGGGACATAATGGGTTTTGTGGCTCCCACAATTTTGTACGCCAAGCTCTTGATCAAAGAACTTTGGCTATCAAAGTGTGAGTGGGATGAAACACCCCCTGACTTTATTGTCGCCGCTTGGGGCCACTTTTGTATTGAGCTTCCCACGCTCAATCAAATTACTATTCCACGTCATCTTGGGTTGGTAGATGGATGTACCATCAACTTAATAGGTTTCGCTGACGCCAGCGAGCGTGCTTACGGCGGAGTCGTATATCTGCAAGTCCGCATTGGTTCTAACTACTCGGTGCAGTAAGTTTGTGCCAAGTCCAAGGTCTCGCCTATTAAAACCATTTCGGTTGCGAGACTGGAGTTGTGCGCGGCCCTTCTGCTGTCTCAGTTGCTCCGCAAGGTTCAAGACACAGTTTTGCCCCACTACCCTATTAATAAAATATACGCATTTTCTGACCCCAAAGTAGTGCTCGCTTGGATTTATTCATCTCCTCACCGCTGGCAGACTTTTGTCGCCAACCGCGTTAATAAATTGATTGAACTTTTTCCCGCTACTTGTTTCAATCACGTCGCGGGTATTGAGAACCCCGCTGATTGCCTGTCTCGTGGTGTTACTCCACTTAATCTTCTGCATCATCCATTGTGGCATCGTGAACCTTCTTGGATTTCCCATGATCCGTCAGAGTGACCCATGCAACCCTTTGACCACAGTGCAGAAGACGAATATGTACCCGAACGGAAGTCTGTTTCTCATCCCGTGATTGCTGAAGTTGCGGAATCTCCGATCTATGCACTTTCACTACGCATGTCGTCGTGGTCTTAGTTACTCCGCGCCATCTTTTATGTCTGTAGGTTTCTTATGCACCTACCTAATGGGACTTTTGTTTCAAGTACTGATCTTGAAATTGCAGAATGTAAGTTACTACGAGCTGTACAGGCTGTTCATTTTAGTACCGACATTCAAAATTTGAAAAACAATGTAACTTGTTCTCCCGCTATTCTGAGGCTCAAGCCGTTTCTCGATAAGCACGGCGTCATACGCGTTGGTGGTCGTCTGTCAAATTCGGATGAACCTTATAACTACAAGCATCCTTGCATTCTACCGCGTCATGATCATGTTGTCGACCTTCTTGTTGATTTTTATCACAAGAAGCATCTCCATGCTGGTCCAGAGCTGCTTATGTTCTTACTTAGGCATAAATATTGAGTTTTAGCCGCTCGACGATTAATTCGTCACAGAATACATAAATGTAACGTCTGTTTCAAATTTCGTCCGCGTCCGACTTTCCCTCCCATGGCAGATCTTCCTAGCCAACGCGTCAATCAAGTTGATAAAGCGTTTACACACACCGGTTGTGATTACGCAGGACCACTGCAGTATACGCCAGTGCGTGGTCGAGGTGTTAAAAGCCGTAAAGCTTGGCTATGTATTTTACATGCTTAACGACGCGCGCTACGCATATTGAAGTTGCGACACATTTAAGCACGGTGTCATTCCTTGCAGCCCTTAAACGATTTCTTTCACGGCGCGGCCCTATACAGTGTTTGTATACGGATAACGGCACTTGTTTCGTGGGCGCAAGCTCTTATTTACGCGACCTTTATAAGTTTCTCAAGGAAGAATATCGTACTCGTCTTTAGGAAGAACTTTCCATAAATCATATTGACTGTGAGTTTATTCCGCCAACATAGAAAAGAAAGAAAGAAAATATATCTTTATTGCAAGCACGCTGTACAGTACTCCTTAATTTTACTTATTCTAAATAACAAAAATAAAAACCACACAAAAAAAGAAAATTGTGGCGAAGTCAATATTATTATACACTATCTACTATAACTCAAAAGACTAAGACGCTAATTGGCAGCTTGTTGCCATAATGACACTTGGCATGTCTTGTCAACTGTCATAAACGGAGTTGAGTTAGCTGACAATGTCCTGACACTTCTGACATTTAAGTGATACGTGTCACCACGTGACTCGCCACGTGTTACTACACCAGAGATTGAGCAATTTAAACATAAAATGATTACTTTTGTAAATACAATAATTAAACTTAAACAATAATAACCGCATGAGCACTATTCACCGCGTGCCGCAATTCGGGCTGACACTCAGCAAACACTGCGATGGACGCCATAGTTCCAATCACAGTACTGATTTTCAGTGCCGCCACGTATTATGTCAAAAGGCCACTGAAACGTGATGGTCATCTTCCTAGAATCTACGTACCATTACATATGGAACATGTACAACTATTTATGATTACTTAAGTACCTACACCTTCAAAACATAAATGTTTTACAAGTAACAAGGGAATACACAAATAGCAGGTATGCCTGTTAACTAAGTTTCTAAATTTAATTTACTTATTGGCTCATAGAGGATAATATGACATTATTTTCGTAAAATGTTTAATGTTTCAGGAGTTCCTGCAAGTACCCAACCAGACCTTGAAGCAGAGATACTAATATGCTATCAGGAATCCAGACTAATGTTACTAGGGCTATATCCTCACAGGTAAGCAGTATCCTGTAGCTATAATTTCTGTTGAGAGAGTAAATAGCTCTTGAGGTTCTTTTTAAATGATGCTTTTGTTTTCAGGTCCCTTATCGGAGGAGGCAAATTATTCCAGCATTTCGTACCTAAGTATCTAAAACAGCCACGGAAAGCCATTGTACGGTGTTTAGTTTGGGAAAGAGTTCTGGCTGAGGGTCTGGTAGAGTATGAAAAGTGGTTTTGTCTCCACTCTAACTTTTCATATAAGTAGGTAGGCTTTTTACTAGTCACTACCCCAAAAAGTAATGTGGCAAGATGTAATTTTCTTCTAGATTCCATTTTAAGGATGTTATTATCATTAATATATGGTGTGACATGATGCCGTCTTGGAATCTTGAAACAGAATCGGGCACATGCATTTTGCACCCTTTGTATTAAATTCTTAGTTCTTGCCAGCAAACATGGGCCATAAACTACATCACAATAATTGAAACGGGATAAAATGAGACTGTCTACAAGCTGTTTTCTAAGGTTAATACTAAGATAGTTTTGAATGTTGTAAAGAATTTTTAACCTGTAAAAACAATTTCTTACTATTTTATTTACATGTCCTTCAAACCTTAGCTCAGAGTCAATTAATAAACCTAAGTTAGAGGCCTCTTTTATCCCTTCTAATTTCTGACCGTCCAAAAAGATAGCTGGGTTAACTTGCAATATAGACTCTACCTGTATTTTACTGCCCAGAATGATAAATTTTGATTTATGTGGATTTAATATTAATGAGTGTTTTTTTGACCATTCAATCACTCTGTCAAGGTCCTGATTTATCTTTGTAACAGCTGACAAGGTGTCCTCAGGCTTAAAAGAGAGATAAAGCTGAGTGTCATCTGCATACATATGAAAACTGCAATTTTTTAAAGAAGGGGTCATGTCAGCTGTGTATATGATGAAGAGAAGTGTTGAGAGTACTGAGTCTTGTGGGACGCCTCTGTTCACTGTGAGAGCAGATGAAGACATGACCATACCATCTTCCCTTTGCATTTCTACATGTTGGGACCTATTTGTGAGGTAACTACTAAACCACTTTATGGTGTTAGGTGAAAATCCATAGTAAGCTAATTTTGCTAATAATAGAGATGTATTTATAGAGTCAAATGCTCTGGAATAGTCTAGAAGAATGAGGGCAGTGCCCTCTCCACGATCCCTAGCTTCCAGTATGTTACCCACAACATCACATAAAGCAGTTGCAGTTCCTCGTCCTTTTCTGAACCCCGATTGTTTGTCTGGTAAAATGTTATTTTTTTCTAAATATTCTATTACTTGTAAATAAACAACTTTTTCCAGTACCTTTGACAAACAGGGCAGTAAACTAATAGGCCGTAGGTCTTTTGTAGAACTTGGTTGGCTTGTTTTGGGTATGGGTTTGACAATTGCATGTTTCCACAGCTCCGGGAATGTATGGGTTGTGATAGATTTGTTAACTATCTCTGTAATAGTATCTAACGAGTTAGGCAGAGTAAGTTTAAGCATCTCTAGGTTGATTAGATCTATACCTTGTGCATTAGTACTAATGGTTCTCAAGATTTTCAAAATAGTACCTTGGTCGACTGGCTGAAGCTTGAAATTTGTATCATCATCATACCTATGATATTCATAGTAGGTTAAACTAGATATGCTCACACCGCCCCCTCCCGGCAACTTCAAAAAATCTCTATTGATGATATCTGGGTTATCAAAGTAATCTGGTAAGCAGGTGTTTTTGGGAGATGGCAGGACTTGATTCTTTAAGTTACGCCACAAGGTTTTTGGGTTATTTATATTGTCGTTAATATGTTGTGCAAAGTATGCTGATTTTTCATTATGTAATGCAACAACTGCTTGGTGTTTTAGTTCCAGATAGTATTGCTTTTTTATTTCTGATTTATTCTCTTTATATTTAGTCCTAGCTTTGTTTCTCAACCTAAAGATCAACTTTACATTATCCGTTATCCATGGTGTATATTTAGTTTTGAAAAGCTTTTGCTTTAAGGGTGCATGGATATCAAATAGTGCCATTATATAAGCTGTGAACATTTCCACCATATTGTTAACATCACTTTGTGAACTTATAAGATTCCATGGTAAAGTTTCTAAGTCTGAATTAAAAATATCAAGTAAAATATCCTTATAAGGTCTGTATGTAACCCATCTTGGCTTAGGTTTTTGCTTTTGAAATTGAGTCTCGCAAGTCACAAATGAGTGTTGGCCGAGTTCAGGCACATGATCTACCAAGACAGTCTGTAAATTCAAGTCCGTGCATATTAAGTCTATCAAGGTACTACTTTGACCAGCAAAATGAGTGGGCGTACTGACTTTTTGAGACATATTTGTGTAATCTAGAAACTGTTGTACTTTTTTGGTGTTAGAATTTTCTAGATTTAGCATATTCACATTCCAATCTCCCAATAATATTATGTGATCATAAGGCCCCAATGCACAAATACTATCAGTTAAGCCTTCAAAAAATGTATCAACGCATAACCAAGGCGGTCTATAAGCAGTCCCAACTAAGATCCTTTTATTCATGATTGTTAATAACAACCAATATTCCTCTACCTCTTGATGTACCGGGTGAGATCGAGTCTTAAAACTAATATTTGATTTTATATAAAATCCCACTCCACCTCCTCTACCGCCTCGAATATTTTTGGGTCTTGGGCTATGTTTCAATTTATAGCCTGGAAGTATGGGAGCCTTTCCCTCCTCACCTGCCCTCAGCCATGTCTCGTTTATGGCCATTATGTCCACTGAGTGCGTGTCCATGGCCACTAGGAACTCGTCATGTCTAGTCCCTAACGACCCTGCGTTAAATAGTCCAACCTTCAGACGTTTTCCATTAACCATAATGGTAATGTAAAAATATACTGTCAATAAGTAAAACCAAAACCTGCATATTCAATTTAAAACTATAGTTATGGGGTATTTCTATTTTGAACAGAGCAAGATATGTATCATGTATTGGTTGTGAATGTGTCCATTTAGTTGTGCATTTAAAATTATTATTATTATAAAAAGAAACACGGGAGGTGTCCCGTAGATAATCTAAACATTTAACTTTGCAGTTACACCAATACAAAGTATTTAGCAAGTATTTACTCACTGATTTATAAAATTTTGTCATGTATGTGAAGTCCCTATTGCTAAAACATACATATACCTTACGCAGACATCCTAGCCCTTTAACACTGCAGCCATACCTGTATAGAGTATGTATCAAGCAATCTCTTACTGAATTATTTAAATATGTAACTAGTGACTTGCTGTAAATTAATGTGATAAACGTAAATTGATTTGTCATTCTAGTACATAAATTATAGGTTAGGTGTATTTTGACATTGTTGACATACGGGTGAAAGTGACACTTACTGACATTCATATATGATGTTGCCATATATCCATACTTACAAAATATCACATTGGTACAAATAGGTATGTTTTTGAAAATTGGTACAAATTGTGTTGCTGTTGAACTTATTATTTGATCTTTACTAACGGCCTAAGATATAGCAATGAAAAGTGATCTTATCTATGAGAATGCATGGCAAAATGTCCTTAACACTTCTTTTCCTCCAACGCTTCTCGCCCAAAAACCCTCTCTAGATCATGATCGGTACGAATGGTGTGTGTCGGCTTCCCATGCATCGCCCTGTCTGGCCAGAACTCGTCCTCGTTTTGTCCATGTGTACTTCCACTCGAGCTTAGCAGCGGCCTGCCTGGCACGGTAAAATAATATTCTATTTGTTTTAGTGAGCCTCTCATTGACATAAAATCGTCGAGGCGGCGCCGCAAAGCTCAGATCAGCCGATGTAGCGCCTCGCCTCACCCTTGCCGCCCGTAGCAAATCATCTCGCACGGCCCGACGCGCCAATCGCACTACTATGCGGCGACCGCGACTTCCCACTGCTGCTGAGTCTGTACGCCTTAACTCTGCCGATCCTGCCGCAACTGCTTTTGGACCCACTCGTTCAGCGAAAACTATGTCACGCGAGTCCAGCTCCACCCCCAGTTTTTTCGCGATAAGTTCAACAGTATGTACCACATTTTCGCCTGCATCTTCGGGGAGATTTGCGATTTCAATATCCGAGAGGAGAAGGTCTTGTTCTCTGTCATTCAGTTCGGACTTGAGGTGCTCCACTGTATCTTCTAACTTTTGGACCATAGTGTCGTCCACAGTGTTAGGAGAAGCTGCATTCTGCTGCTGTTCCAGCTTTATCAGTCGAGTCTCCAGGTTCTCTACCTTCTTCTTGTGTGACGCAACAAACTGCCGTAGATCAGCTACCTCCAACCGGATCTCTCGTAGCTCAGACTTCAGCTCCTCCCGCATAGTTCGAAGATCCTCCCTGAGGAGACTCATTTCCTTCGCCAAGTTGTTTCTGACCTTGCTTCCGTGTTTTTCGGTATCTCCTGCTGACTCATACTCTTCGTCTATACTCGTAGGGGAGTCCTCGCTGCCATGACTGCTGACTCCCTTCATAGGAGTGGGTCTGATACAGCCTTTACCCGTCTTATCTTTACACCCCTGACAGCTCCAGTCATTGCTGATTTTCGCGGTATCAGATATTCCCGCACATGCCAAATGGAACTTATTTCCGCATCTGCAGCACGTAGCGGCGCCTCCCTTTGCCGCCACAAACTTGCCACATGTGGTACATTTGGCCATCTTGGGTAATTTTCGACCGGATTTATGAAACTAAACTGGCAACACTATGGTTTTGTAGTGTTAAGAAATTCCGGATATATTTAAGATAGTTTAAGGTACATGAACAAAAATTTTAAGTGACAGCTGTTTGTAATTTTTTTAAAAACGAAATTCATCAGCAAAATGTATGTTTGTAATATTTCAGTTGTTATAGTTTATTTTTTGTGAATAACACTTCTAGACATAAGAATCACCTGTAGTTGTCCAATTATACACTTTTAAGCACATATAATCGTGTCTAATTATTTATAAAAAACTTTTTGTCTTGACAGCCACCACACAACACTGACACTTTTGACACTTCAATTTGGAATTGATAAAGAAAGAGAAGAAGATCACCACATTTCGGTGGATGTCGGGAAAGCATGGTCAAAGTAATTAAAACGCATCTCTTCAAAGTTATAGGTCAACAGATCCTCTCTTACGAAGAGCTTTTAACTGTCCTTGCGCAAGTCGAGGCGCTGATCAACTCGTGTCCGCTCACGACACTGAGTAGTGACCCAGCAGAACCATCCGCGTTAAGCCCTGCACATTTTCTGAACACAGTGCCATTATCGTCATTTCCGGCTCCTGAAGCAGTCTCTTCAAGCTTGCTCCAGAGACATACTCTGCTGGAGAAACTCGTGCAGTCATTCTGGCGGCGCTGGCGTGCGGAATATCACCACCAGGTTCAGGCTAGATCCAAGTGGAATAGTCCTGCATCCCCTATACAGGAGGGTACGTTGGTCGCCATAATACATGATAATGCTCCGCCGCTTTCATGGCCGTTCACCATCGTAGAGAAACTGCATACTTCCAAAGACGGTACAACCCGCGTTGTTACCGTGAAAACCGCGAAGGGGAGCTACGTGCGCCCTGTTGTACGTCTCTGTCCGCTTCCAACTCAGTGAGATCTAGACTGAAGTTGGATCTACTTCTTAGTTTAAGTATTTAGTTTGTATTTTTCGTCATAATTGTTTCGCTAAAGTTAATTTAGATTAATTTTAATATCATATCGCTGTTTTAACCTATTGATGCGTTATACGGTAGTACATCCAACATAGCTAAGTTCAATTTTTTTTTAAAGGCAACCCTTTAGGGCCGGGGGGATATGGTAGCGCCATCTACCTTTCTATTGATAATTAATTACATCAACGTTAATCGTTCCTCGCTTGCTTGTCTAATACGAGCGATCCTTTTTATTCCTTCCCTTTTTCCCAAAAGGCACGCATATCGCTGATTCGTCGCCGAGTTCAACGACGCGCGAGACAGTCAAGAATCAACGGTTCCGCTGACCGGCTGTGTCCCGGTACATCTCCGCGCCGCGACGAATACATGCAGCACCGCAATATTTTACCGCTTCTATAATATAAACGGGAACATAACCGCCCGCGGGTGAAGTGGAGTGATTTGTGTAGCTCTGGGTTGGATCCAGACGGAGTGATCAGCTTACAGCCCGATTCTGCAAGAAGCCGACGACAGCCATCTTGTTAAGCCGAGAGAACGGAGGTAGGTGTGCTGCAAAACCCATTCCTCCCAGTATCTACAACTCCCACTCCCTTTTCCTATTCTAGGCGATCAGAACCCATCCATATACAGTCCACAATATTAATATTTTCCCAAATCGCCTAGCACATACGGTCTCAGTGCATCGCCGAACCACATACAATAATAACATTTATTTAATATTAATAGATATGATATCTAATTTGGTTGTATGATAGAACTCATTTTCAAATTTAGACGTATAGTATTAGTTAGTTGTAACCCCTCAAAGCTTTTTGGCCACCATCGAGGCATCTCAGGACACCCTTAGAAGTATTTTGGCCACTTTCGAGGCTAGGCTTCAAGCTAAGTACGGCGCGTAATATTTTCGTTGAAAGAATGGTGATATTTCTATTTTTAAGTTAATATTTTATATCAAAAGACGCGTAATTAAATAAGCTTTTGAACGATATTAATTAACACCAAATATATACTTAAAGCCCACGCAAGAGCGGTATAAATCGCGCCCGGTATAATATTTTTCCGCCATTTTTGAGCGCGCTGTTAGGGGAGAAGGAGGTAAGACGGAGCAGCGGGTAAGACGGGGTACCCAGCTAAATTCACAGTTCAAACTGACCTATCACGCTCGTTCATTCATCGTTCGATGCGCCACAATGGTACTTGTCAGTCACCCGGTGGTTAATGGTTCGCAAGTGCACACTTGTCGAAAAAATTCAAAAACGTGTTTTACTGCAAGTTGTTTCTCACATTTTCCTCTAGTTTGACACGTGATTGCCGTTTGTTAAACAACGCTAACTGGTGAGGTGTTTCGGTAATTGACGCTTAAACTAACCTTTAATAAGGTAAGCATTTTGTTTCCTTATGATTGTTAACTGTTTTTTTGTGTTTATTGCTAGAAAATGGCTCTGCAGGCAAGATGGGGTAACTTCTTGCCTCCCAATGAGGAAAAATTAGTTTTTGCTTGATTTTTGTAAAAATGCTTTTGTTTTTGTGTGCTTATTACAGTTTTCTTTTTAGAATGGTTCGTGACTACAAACGCACCACTAACAGGGACCCGCCATGTATGTTTTGTCAGGAAGTATATTCCGTTTCCATTGAAGGGTATATCATGCTCACTATGTGGAAAATGGTCTCATAATAGCTGCGCGGGAGTAGATGATAATGATGATGACGAAGTCATCCATATCTGCGAGTTCTGCCGGCCCAAATAATCATCTTTATCTGTAATAATTCTCATCACCCCATCTTACCTCAGGGGGGTGCCCCATCTTACCACCACCATGGGGCAAGACGGGGCAAAATACCTTTATTTTAGTTGAATTTTTTTCTCTTAAATGTGTAACTAAAAGTGCCTAATGACACAAAATATTAGAAGAGTAATAATAAATTGTTAGTAAAAAAATAAATATAATTGTTTAACTATGTATTTTTTTATATTATTGACCTTTAAATCTAAAGTACCCCATCTTGCCACCCTCTCCCCTATATTTCTAACAGGTAGGAGGTATATAAGTATTGTACATGGTTAGAAAGGTAATTAAATTTACTTTCAGAGATAATAAATATAATGGAAAGAAACATTTTAATTTTAAACATAAAAAGATATAAAATATAAATGATTGTTAATTGCCGCCAATTTTCGTATTTTTTTTTACATCTTTTTTGTTATATATCAGATTGAAACCTAGATAAGTTTCTTTTCAACTAGATTACCAATTTAAAAAACCATATCTGAAAAGATTCCGATAAGAATTATTCGTATTGGACTTTGCACAATTGTTTACTTTTGCCCGCAAAAATAACCGCCGTACCCGCCAAAATTTTCGAAAGCCTATATCTTATGAATTATAGGAGTATTATATATCATATGATGGGTTTATTTATATACTTACTCATAATAAAACAATAATTCATAGCATAAATGTAACGTTATCTTTATATTTTCATTCAATAAAAAATAAATGTCGTTGTTTCGGTAATTGAATGAATATAGCCTCTTGAATTAAATTATTACACAATATTTGTGTATTTTTTGCTGTTATTTTATAACTAATTAGTCCATTCACAATTAAAACATAAAAATATCAAATATAATTATATTATTTGTTTACAAATATACAATCAAAATATCCCGAAAAGCGGCAATAGGCTCGCCACCTATTACGTGGGATCAAAACTCTGGCGAAAAGTGGGCGTTTAATATGCCTCTGCCTACCCCGTCGTGGAAACAGGCGTGAGTCTATGTATGTATGTATGTATTTGTTTACAATGATGTTTTGAATCCATAATTACGCCCCGCGCGCAACATGCAAAGACAGTGAAATATACAAAAATTTCAAATGCTGACATTTAACTAATTTTCTAAGCAAGCATTGCTTTAATTTTATATTTTTGTAAAGCTTATACTACCAGGTATACAAAATAATAAAAGGAAGCAATTCATAGCCCATATTGTTATCATGACAAACAAAAATGGCGAGTAGGTCATCGATGGACGACATTGTTTACAATAGGATCAAGTTCGGCGGGTCGCATAAACTAAACATTCCGTCATTTAGTCACCATTCAAACATTACTACAAAGCTTATTTAATCTACTTTCATAAAAATATCATTTCAAATATCAATACCCGAGTGACGAGTTGTAAGTTTAGGTTTAAGGTAGCACGGCAAGTGGCCTTGCTTCGCGGGTGGTCAGATAACGACCGCGTGATGCTTTAGCGATAAATGTCAAATTAAAGCGGTACCTTGAGCGGATAAACAAGTTAGTGTCAATGTTAATCACTATGAAGTTATAAAATAATTGAATAAATATATTTAGGAAAATTTTAGACCTTGTTCTAGTTGATCCGAGTCCAATCATGTTCAATCAGTATCAATGTTCTAGCAACGTGATCGGTCAAGATCGGCAATCATTTTAAGATGTTCATGATCAAATGATTTATCAGCAGTAAGGAATCGGAACAATAAATTTGTATTATCTCATCCGATCGAGTATCTTATTTGGGTTGATAGAATTCCTACCAGTAAAGAACCAAATAAATGGAAGAGCCAGTTAGGCCATCCTTATAATTATATCCGTGATAAGTGACTGACGAAAGACTGACAAAGAAGATATATAAGGCAAATGTGTGTAATAGTAGACAAAGTTTTGTAATGAAAACCTCAGATTCCGTTGATAACAGCTTTAATCTTGGTTTTTTGACATTATTACAATGATTCGCAGTTTTTTACGTCTTGATGCTAGCGTAACAAATTTAGAAATCGAATAACAAAAATATGTGCGGGTGTAAGTAAAATAAATTTAGGAGTCAGGTACAGTATTACTTAAACGAGTAACTTGATGCCATTTAAAATGATCAGGCGTTTATGCAGCGCAGACATCTTCCCCCCCGTTCAAAGACTCCTTTCAACTGCGTTAGTCGTCATCCGGTAAAGATGTAGGCAAGGGGCAGATCCGTGTGAGAGGCCTCCTGAAGCAGCCTCTGGTAGTCTCCACGTCTGCGACACGTGTGATGCCGTCGGTTCCAGGGAACAGGCGGCTGACTCGTCCCATTCGCCAGCTCAGTGGTGGGACGTTATCCTCCTGGAGAAGAACTAAATCTCCAACTTGCAGGGATGCTGAATTAGTACGCCATTTGGAGCGCTGTTGTAGTTCAGCTATATATTCCTTTTCTCAGCGCTGCCAAAAATGCCGATGAATCTGTTCAAGCTTCAAGTAACGTTGAAGGTTGTTCTGGTTCTCGTGCTCGAGCGATGGACCAGGCAATGCATTTAGGGCACGCCCTATCAGAAAGTGACCGGGAGATAGGAAATGGTAATCGTTAGGGGAAGGGGAGAGTGGGCACAATGGTCGACTATTAAGCACAGCTTCCACTTGTGTGAAGAGAGTACATATCTCCTCAAACGTTAAATGATGGTTCCCCATAACGCGGTTTAAGTGGTATTTTGCGGATTTAACGCCGGCTTCCCAGATGCCGCCGAAATGTGGAGCATACGTGGGAGAAAACACAAACTGTATGCCTTCATTGGTAGCAAAATTAACTACAGGTTCATGATTAGTTTTAAGAAAATTGCCAATCTCTTTAGCTGCCGCAACAAAGTTGCGACCGTTATCGCAAAATATCTCCGCTGGCTTGCCTCGTCGCGATATAAATCTGCGTAACGTCATGATGAATGCGTCCTTGGACAAATCACTGACGGCTTCCAGGTGCACACACTTATAGCGAAAACATACAAACAAACATAAATAGGTTTTAATTAGTCGTGCACCTCGACCCTTTCTATTTAGTGTTAGGAACGGACCAGCGAAGTCAACTCCTACAGTACGGAATGGAAAATCAGGCATGATGCGTTGTGCAGGTAAATTTCCCATCATGGGAGTTAATGTTTTACCTTGTATACGTCTACATCTAATACAGACATGTACTGTGCGGCGGGCCAAGTGCCTACCATTTATAGGCCACACAGTCTCTCTTACACAGGCCAGCAATAGCTGAGGCCCAGCATGCATATTGTGTAAGTGTTCATATTTAAAATACAATTTAGTGAGTGGAAGAGAAGCGTGTAAAAGTAAAGGATGTTTTTTAGTATAATTGTAATTAGATAATTCTATCCTACCACCGACTCTCATCACCTTGTCATCATCCAAAAAGGGTGAAAGTGACAAAAGTGTTGACTTGCTACTTAAAGTTTTATTTTTTAACAAAAGATTGTACTCTAGAGCAAATGAAGTTTGCTGAGCAATTTTACATAAGCTAATAAAAGATAATTCTAATTCGCTAACTGTTAATTTACCAAATAATTTATCTTTAGGACATTTATGTCTTGTGTTATGTATGAATCTATTGACAAACGTAAATACACGTCTCAGTTTTAAAAACGATGAAAACTTATCTATTTTTAGAATTTCTGTTTCTGGTTCCTGGACAACAGCGGAAGTGGACTTCATCTCAGGTAAGTCTGATTCATTTATTAATTTCTTTAAATAGGGCCAATCGGATTCAGGCTGTATTAGAAAGCTTGGACCCGACCACCAGAAATTAGAATTGATGATTTGATCTGGGCTCACGCCCCTTGAGATCAGGTCAGCTGGATTCTGATCAGTCTGCACATAGCGCCACGACGAACTATCGGTAAGTTCATTAATTTCGGCTACCCTATTAGCTACAAACGTTTTTAACTTTGCAGAATTACCATTCAACCAGCTGAGGACAACGCTGGAATCGCACCAGTGAATGATGCGATTGACATCACATCGCAGAGAGCTGGTAACTGTCTTACACAATTTTGCAGCTAATAGCGCAGCGCAAAGCTCCAGAGGCGGTATTTTTATCGGTTTCAACGGCGCCACCTTAGACTTAGCACACAGTAAATTTACCTTTACCTCACCAGCTAAGTTGTGTGACCGTAGGTACACACAGGCACCGTAAGCGACTTGAGAAGCATCACTAAAGGTATGTATTTCTATATAATTAGGAGCTTCGCATAGTGTTAAGCGCGGGATCTGTAAATCTGATAAAAAATGTAAATTGCCAATGAACTTGTTCCAGGATTCCAGGATATCGGAACTAACTGGTTCATCCCAATCCTTCTTGTTCAGCCATAAGGACTGAAGTAACATTTTAGGTATAATTACACATGGACTGAGAATTCCAAGAGGATCAAAAATCTTGAATGATGCAGACAGTATCGATCGCTTGGTAACCACATCATTTTTATTGGGAATCTCAATCGATATTTGAAGGGTATCGGTTTTAGGATTCCAATTTAATCCTAAAGTATTATTTGATTCACTTCAACTAACCTTATCATTCTGATCAATGACTGATGATGATAAAATGCTTGGTAAATTCGATCTGAATTTACGTAGTTTAAACCCACCTGACTTTAAAGTGTCTGACACCTTGCGTTGAATGTATAATAGCTTGGACTCGTCGTTTGATCCGGTGACCAGATCGTCGACGTAATGGTCGTGTTTAATAATGTTACCTATAAGCTAGTCATCGCAATCCTCTGCCAATACTGACAAACACTTGGTGCTCAAATATGTAGCACTTGCAAGACCATAAGTTACGGTTTTCAGGCGCAAAGTTTTGATAGGATTGGACTCATCACTTCTCCAAAGTATTAATTGTAAATTACGATCCTTTTCATTTAATTCAACCATTCTAAAGAATTTTTCAATATCAGCTGTCAAAATATATTTGTACTGACGAGCCCGTATCAAAATAGAAAAGATTGAGTCTTGAACATTGGGACCGACCATCTGCAGATCGTTCAGAGAGAAACCTGAGGAAGTTCGTGCCGATCCATCAAAGACAACACGAGTCTTTGTCGTTTCACTGTTTTGCTTCTATACTGCATGATGGCAAAGATAATAGGATGGAACGGGATTAGTAGTCGGACATTCCTCTAAATTACCTAACTCTAAATATTCTTGAATGAAATTGCAATATTTCAACTTTAATTCTGGACTCTTACGGAAACGTCTTTCTAAATACAACAATCGTTTCTTAGCGTAAGAATCTCCTAAACAATCTGGAGTATCAATTAGGGGCAGCCTCACACAAAATCTACCCGATTCTAAACGATAAGTATGACGATAAAAATGGTCTTCACATGCCTGCTCAATTTTGCTAAAATATTGCTTATCTGGAACCTGCGCAAGATCCCAAAACCTTTTCAAATAAGAATTAATATTGGAATTATTGCATTCGTCACTATCACTAATTGAAACATGACACGGAATATTTTTAGGTGACGAACAATTCCTTACACTTGGAGAAATTGGGCCGGCAACGAGCCAACCTAGCTTTGAGCTACGAAGCTGGGGCATATTAGTACCTAATGCAAGCTGATCACATCCGAGTAGGTCCCAAAACAGGTCTGCACCTATCAAGACGTCTATGGCTGAAGGCCGATTAAAGCTAGGATCAGCTAGCTGTAGGTTGGTTGGAATATTTAATTGACTAATATCTATACATTGTTTAGGAATAACACTTGTTAAATGGTTTAATACATAAAATGACTGTACAACACTATAGTCATCATTAAGAGAATTTAATCGGGCAATACAACTTTTGTTTACGTATTCCGCTAAGTTGTTGCCTATACCAATAACGTTTATAGTATTAATAGCACATACCTGTAATGATAACTTGTTCATAAGTGACTGGCTAATAAATGAAGACTGACTGCCACAGTCTAACAAAGCACGCACTCGAAATTGTTTGTTTGTTTGTGGATTGATAACATTAACCATAGCTGTTGATAAAAGAATGTGATTTTCTATAAAATTATCACTAATAGAATTATTTACTGATATTTCAGTTGAACCACGATCTGTGTTGGTATTATTGCTGCTGACTGTACTAGCATTACTTGCACTAGTATTGTTTAAATTAGGGGAATGCAAGAGTGAATTGTGCCTACGCTTGCACTCACGACAGGGACCCAACTTGCAGTCACGTGCACGATGCCCAGTTCGTAAACAATTGGAGCATAAGTGCAACTTAAATGCTTCATCTCGTCGTTCCTGAACGCTCTTCGCAAGGAATGTAGGGCAGTCGTATATCCAGTGGTCACCCTTACAGACAACGCACTGCTTAGCGACAGAGCAGGTGTTCTGAACTGTAGATGAAAAGGATTTAGTACTACGAGAATTGTTATTATTGTTTTGACGTGATTGTGTGACCTTGGGTATATCAGACTTGTTTTGATTCATAGTTTCTAACACATCAGCGCGATCAGTTAGGAATTTATTGAAATCCTTTAAAGCAGGGAGATTGGACAAATGATTACGATGTTCTTCCCACTTCATGGCAGTACGATTATCTAATTTTGGTATAAGAATTTTAATAATTATCATTTCAAGCAGTTCATCTTTCGTTGCTAAGTTTGATAATGCTCGCAAGTTTTTAGTTACGTGGTCAACTAGAAACCTCAGTGATTTGTCCGATTCACGTTTGTGTTGTTGTTGTGTTGATTCGAAATATATCAATGAATTAAGGTGTTGATTTATAAGTTGGCGCTTGTTATCGTAACGATCGCACAAAAGCTGCCATGCAGTTTTATAATTATTTTCAGATATCTCTAAATTGGAAATAATTCGCGCGGCTTCCTTTTCAAGATACGATACCAAATAATGGAACTTGTGAATAGGTTTAATGCGTTCATTGTTATGAATAAGCGATAAATAGGTATCTCGGAACTCAAGCCAGCGGAAATAAGCGCCATCAAACTTTGCGATTTGTATTTGTGGTAATTTAAAATCAACATGATGACATTGAAATGACAGATCGTTATGACATTGTGATGAATTGTGCAAATCAGATCGTTTGAAGTATTTTTGTACTTATCAAGTTGCTCTTCAGCAATTGCAAGATGTGAAGTGAAGATCTGCTCAATTTCATCACGTTCGTCGATCTCGGAGTCCATATTATCGCAATTAATGACCTCAATCTGAGCCTGTAGTTCATCAAATTTGCTAGACATAGCTCGTATTTTACCAATACTAATTTCTAACTCTTTAATTTGGGTTTTATTCAATTTTGAAGAGCATACTCCATCTAAATATTTTTTAAACTTTGTTAAACGACCTTTGACCGAGCTACGCTTAGCAAACAGTTCCTTCAATTGTTTTGCATTACAGTCTTTATCTTCGCTTAGAGACATTTTGTTTATTAAATACTAATGGCAACAATAAACGGTAAACTAGCACTGAGAACTTTACGAAAAATGCTTATTGTTAATTGAGTTCTAAACAGTAACGCAAAATGAAGAAATAAAGTTATATGTTTTGAATCTTATCTGATACTCCTTCGGCGGCACCTGGGGCCCGAGCGCAGCCACGCGGCTGCAGCTCGGCAGCACGACGGTGCACCGAGGTCACCCGAACGCGGCTAGCGGTAGCTGGCAGCGTCAGGCAACGATGGAGTTTCTGGAATAGTCGGCCCAAAATATTTGAAATAATGTTAACTACAATAATGGCACGAACTATTGGGAGGGTGTCTATGAGAAAAATTGGCAATATTACTAATTGGTGTTTAGATACTCAAGTATTGTTCATTTATGAACTTATTTTAAGGAATGTACTGGTATTTTAAGAATTTATAATTTTACAAATGATGACGTAGGTAGTTGTCACACTGAACAATGGATTTTAATTACACTATTTTAGTATATTTACTGGTTGTTTACTTGAAATAAGCTTTAAATTAGCTGACACTTTGTTGAACTAATGAAATACACAAGTGGAATGTACCAAATAGCGACCCTTTTGATAGGAAAAATAGGTTTAGGTGTTAGGGTAAACTATGGGAATGGCACTTAACTGATAGGCAAGACGGCTGCTTCCGGCTGCATTGGTCCTCGCTGATGGTTGTTGGCACTGATAGGAACACGAGCTGTTCTACAAATGTTGATGGAATCCTCGAACTGGCGTGGCAGGCTGACGGTGAACCCCGACGTGGCGTCGTCGTAGAAGCTAAGGCTGGGCGCGGCGCGTTCTGCTGACCGACCTGGCTGGCTTAGTTGTCTTCTTTGATAGTGTTCCTGCGTCTGTAGTCCTCCATAATCAATCTTTAGTAGATTTCCTTTTGACGAGAATTCTTTGTTTTCGTACTTCGATCCGAATTTTTGCAAATCCGTGATGTCGCGGTCGCCAATTTTATGTGTAATAGTAGATAAAGTTTTGTAATGAAAACCTCAGATTCCGTTGATAACAGCTTTAATCTTGCTTTTTTGTCATTAAGTATTACAATGATTCGCAGTTTTTACGTATTGATGCTAGCGTGACAAATTTAGAAATGGAATAACAAATATATGTGCGGGTGTAAGTAAAAAAATTTAGGAGTCAGGTACAGTATTACTTAAACGAGTAACTTGATGCCATTTAAAATGATCAGGCGTTTATGCAGCGCAGACAAAATGTGAATGGGACAGCTCGAAGGCGAAGACCTAGGCGGACGTTCTCTGATCAGATTGAAGACATCCTAAAAAAAGAATAGGTCAGAAGTACCCTAAACAGAAGAGCATGCATGAGAAACTTGATGGAAGTGAATGAACAAGAGAGGAATGTCAGGATCGTTGCAAATGGCGTTCCGTAGTCTCTGCCTACCTATCCGGGAAACAGGCGTGAGTCTATTTATGTATTTATGTATGTATGTTAAGTGAAAAATAAAGTACATATTCAATATTACAACAAAGCAACATTTTTTTTTATGTATGTACCTTTTTCAAGTAATTAGTATCACATAGCTATTAAAACAATTGAAACTCTAAACATATACAGCAGATATTTAAAAATTATTATTACATCTATAATCTATTTAAGATAATCCCGGTGTGTAATGGCTAGGAAATTAACCCATTATGAAAAGGTCGGCCTGTCCTTATTTAAGGCGCTGTTATACCTCAGAAGCCGTGAATCACCTAATTTTTCGTCGCGCAACTAGCCATAACGGTACGTACTACAAACTTGCAAAAATAGAGCTTATAGTCAAAAGTTTGAACAAAAGACTTTTGAAAGAATTTTTCATGTATGTAAAATAGAATCACGGTAAAAAATCACAAAAACGAGGCAGAAAATAATCTTTCGTCTCACTGTTTGCAATATTTTGATCGTAAGCTGTCATATTTTATTTCATAATATTATAGGAAACCTAATGAACTAAAGAATTACCCTATTTATTTTCATATTATACGTGTATATTTTGTAAAATTAAATAAAATCTGCCAAACGTCTATGATTTTGACGCTCGGTAGATCTCATCGATATCAAACGCTTCGGCAATTTAAACCTTATTAGCATAAGCGGTGAACTGAGTGTCAGTTGCTAGTTTACGCCCCGCCCAGACCTCATCATTTGGCTATGAGCCCTGTGAGAGATAGGTCATGTCGCTTGCGTCTCCGCTGCACGAAATTTTACGTAAACCTGTTTGTTATTGTAATACGCCGATTTGAGTTCGTAATTTCATGTTTTATGTTATAGACTGAATACTTTGAATCAAATAGGCTTTTCATGTGACTATGGGCACATATAATTAGAACCTAAGTTTATCTTGTTGCGTATAATGTGTTATTGTTTCTGTGCTTATAAATATATAATTAGAAGAATAAAATATGGACAATTAGAGAAATAAAGTTCTACGAAGATTTGTCCAAGAAAGCGTCGTAATAAAATAGAAATTCATCCATGGTCAAGTGATTATGTAATACGAAACATTTTTACAAAAATTATTTTCATAAGAGTCTTTTATGACTGACTATGTTATACATTAGCGATTATGCATAATATCATGACACAAATTATTCTCACAATACATAGCTGCCACAGTTTTTAATATTTGAAAGAGTAATAACATAGAATCATTTTATGTACCTATATTGCAATTTCATTAGCTTGTCAGAGCGCCTGGAGTGCTAAGATGCCGCCACGGCGAACAATAAACAGCGCTAATATGGCGCTCCGCAGTCCGCACACAAGCGGTAACAAATGTTGTATTATTGTGTTGTGAACATAAACCTCTTTAGGTACATCGGGTAAAACTTTGATTATTCATAAACTATTAGGTATGTCTCAGTACATCTAATATATTTTTAATTTCTTAAATCCATCATTTATAAGTCAGTTGGTGACTTCTCTGTTTGCTATAACACAAGTTATAGTATTTTTTATAAATAATAAATTACCTAACTAATTAATCTTTATTGTAATTACAGTGAAGTTACAGTTTAGCAACGTCTTACACACATTTGACTGCAGTAATTCCTAACAAGATTTTTTCAAGAGTGACAAGCAAAAAATACAAGAGGGATAGCAGTGACTGGTTCGAATTGCGTAAGGATATGTTGACAGATTCAAATTTTGGTATAGTGGTAAAAAGAAGAGATAACAGCAGTAAAGCCAACTTAGTAAAAATTATTTTGTACAAATAAAATATTTGCAATGTTTTTACATTGCAAATATTTTATTTGTACACAGCAGTGCAGAAGTAATGCAGTTGCGCATGGAGTCTAAAATGAACAACTGGCTTTGCAACAACTGGCGAAGCAAGAAAATGTAACAATCGAGCCTTGTGGGTTATCCGTTTATTGGCGCCAGATGGATTAATAGGTCCAAACACGATTGTGGAAATTTAATATTTTATAGTTGCCTATAAGAATGGCCTGAAGAATAGTATAATATAAGAGCAAATAAAATACAAATATGGAAACATGATAAAAAAGTTAACTGACTAGTCTAAACAAATATTGTAATTGTTATTACCAAAGTCAGGAGCAATGCCACGTTACACGCAAACAAAAATGTTTCTTTGCTGTGTGGAGTGGAGAAAGTATACCACTAAAAATAGAAATGATAGAAAGAGATGATGTAAAGCTTGTGGGGTTTTATATGAATTGTCAGTTGCCTGAAATTGTTGATTCTCGTCGAGCTCAAGGAATGGCATTGCGAAATCACGGAGAGGAAAATGTTTCATCAGTGCTTGAAGTTTCTGCAATACCAAGCCTTAAAAGGAAAGTTAATGAAAATGTGCCTCGTGAACATCAGCAAATAATAAGTATTGAAGCCTCATCACCTCACACACTGCCTTTAACTTTCGATGAGAATAAAATAAAACCTGCCGGGTTGTAGCAGACAGCTAACTTTTGATGAGCTGTAAACTCTGTATTTCGTTAGTAAATGATAAATAAATATAAATAAATATCTTTTAATATTTATTTTCTATGAAACAACACAAATTTTAAGCGATTTTTCGAAAGATTTTTTTTTATATTTTTGAAAAAGCAGTTACTCAAAGGACAATGCCAGATCCTGCCCCACCCTTTCATTAATTTACAAGAAATGTAAATTAATGAAAATTATCCTATCAAAATAAGACCCTCGGTTATTTAATTGTTACTCTGTTACACTTGCGGATAAAAAATAAGTAATAAAAGGAATTTTAAAACCCAACGCCTATTTCCTGTTTTTATCGCGACCACTTGCGTTACTTAGTACGCATACACGAGAACAAAACGAGTAATTTGATTAAAAAAGATGGCATGTTTAAATGTATTATGTACAGATTTTAATATGTATTCGGTTTAAATATACACAGTTATTGAAAATAATGTTTAAATGAATATTTATTCTAATAATTATTTGGCAATATGAGCGTTAGTACTTACGTGTAACGAAACGTCCTTGGCGCACCAATACTTATGTCAAGATCAGTCAAGAATTCAAGATTGAAGATGACAATCATTGACATTCGCTTTGTTGTTTATGTTTGTTGCTCCGTAATCTCTCTCTCTCTGTGATTTATTATTATATTTTCACGACGATTTTGCTTTTGTATACGGACTCGATCTCACATATTTGCCGACTTTGTGCTATTTGCGACGGATTCTGATCATTGCTTGTGACTTGGGTAACGATTGAGGTGCATAAATTAATAATAATAATAATAATAATAATATTTTTATTGCCAAGTAAATCATTGTAGTACATTACATGTTAAGTAGTTACAGTATCAAGTAGTTTACTTACTGTTTTCCTAGCTAGGCTATGAAATAGCCTGTATTAAGGAAAAACAGCTCCAAACCCGCATTAATACAAAATACATAATATTTAACGACACTAGTTGCAATATAAAAGAAGGTATGTAAACTACAGTTAAGTACACTTTTTGTAAAACATGCATTATTAAGACAATAGGTGGAGATATTATGCAAAAATTTATAAGTTGGTGTGTGTGAGTGTGTGTGTGTGTGTGTGTGTGTGTGTGTGTGTGTGTGTGTGTGTGTGTGTGTGTGTGTGTGTGTGTGTGTGAGTGTGTGTGTGGGTGTGTGTGCGCGTGTATGTATGTGAGTGTATGCAACCGTATCCAAAAAGGCAAATAGAAGCTATATATCAGGATAAAGCGATTAGCATATTTTCTGTCTCATCGTAATTTTTATGCAATAGGTAATTTAGGACGGCCGACTTACAATCATGACTAGGTAAGTTATATATATAAATGTGCCTGTTTATCTGGTTGTAGAGGTAAGGTCCCAGGTAATAGAAAAATCTTTTAATGAAAGAAAAATGCATTCTAGGTATAATACAGATGTTATCCCTGCGACGCTTGGAAGAATGTATGTAAGGAGTCTTGCGATGTTGCAACATTACCGATTGAAAAACGTAAATTTGTCGTACATTTAGAATGTTCCAGTTTCTATATAAATCGTCAGTCGGGTACAACATAGGACGAAACGTGGCTACTTTTAAAACTGCTCTATGAGCAATCTCCAATGATTTGAGAGTTGTTTTATGAGTACCTCCCCAGATAGAAATACAATAAGATATTATAGATTTGCAGAGGGCATAGTAAACACTACGTATGATTGTAATATTAGCGACGTAACGAAGCGATCTAAATATAAATATAAGCTTGCGAACTCTAGACGTCAGTGCTTCAACCTGAGGTTTATAGTTTAGGTATTTGTCTAAAATAACGCCGAGATACCTGATACTGTCAACAGAGCTTATGTGAGGACAATGACAATTTATTACAGAGTCATTCAAGCAACTATGAAATATTAAATCTAATGGGGTATTAGGCAGGGTGGTGGACGAGATAGAGTACGTTAAAAATTTTGTTTTTGCAACGTTCAGAGTTAGAGCATGAGAAGATAACCAATCCGCAACATTGTTTAAGCCGGCTTGGGACGTTTTTTGTAGCTCAGTCCAGGAATCAGAAACAAAGGTAATAGCCGTGTCATCAGCATATGAAGTGATTTTGCAATTAGGGATCTTCAAATTACAAAGGTCATTAATAAAAATTAGGAATAGAGATGGCCCGAGTATACTTCCTTGTGGAACACCAATGGATATAGGAAGCTCATCACTAGTGTAGTTACCTATCTTGACCATCTGTGTACGATCTGTGAGGTAACTTTTGAAGAATGCTAACTGTGGGCCTCTGACACCTATTCTTTCCAGCTTCAAAAGAAGAGTGGAAATGGGAACAGTGTCAAAGGCTTTGGCAAGGTCTAAGAAAATAGTCACCACCTTTTTACTGTCATTTAAATTGGTGACTATGTGTGCTGTCAATTCCTGGACGGCGTCTGAAGTAGACATGTTCTTCCGAAAACCGAATTGGTTGGCAGAGAGGATATTGAATTTGTCTAAGTAGCTAACTAGTCTAGTATTTACAACCCGCTCCAAGATCTTAGATAATCCGGTGAGTACAGCTATTGGACGATAGTTAGTTACTAAAGACCCGTCTCCACCCTTAAAGATGGGATGTATAATGGCCCTTTTCAGTGCTATGGGGAAAACTGATAAATCAATACATTTATTAAATATATGGCTGATAACTGGCGCAATAATATTAGAATACCTTTTTAAAAAAATTGTGGATATTTTATCCCACCCGGTTGCTGCATTTGATCTAAGAGCGTTTATTATATTTACTATCTCACACGGGCTTATTTCTTCAAAAACAAAAGAATTAAAATTTGGAAAAGTGGAGGTATAGTTAGTTACTGGGATATTCGACTTATAAGTAATTTTATCTGCAAGGCTCTTACCAATTTGAACAAAAAAATTATTAACCTTGTTACAAGCGTCGTTGGGTGATTGTGAAAGTGTAAGTAATTGCGAGGAAGACTGTTTTTGATGCTTTGTGTAAGTTATGTTTCTAATTATTTCCCATAAAGCCTTGGAATTTTGTCCTGCGTTTGTGAGTTGTTCAGAGTCATATTTACGTTTGGCTTTCTTTAATATTTTAGTACAAAAATTCCTATATCTTTTGTATGTGATGGAGAGAATCTGATTATTGGGTGAAAGTTTTGTTTGCCTATGCAAAGAGTCTCTATTACGGATACACCTTAAAAGTCCAGGTGTTATCCATGGCTTTATAATTCTCTTTTTGGCTGGCAATTTAGTGGAAGTTGAGTTATTGCTTATTGTTTCTGATATCAAAGTAATTAAAGAATCAATGGCAATGCTAGGGTTATCATAAGATAATAGTAAGCTGAAATCAATTTGTGTAACGGCACTATCTAAGGTCTCGTAATTAATTTTTGTTATAGATTTAGGTGTATTAATTTTATAATTTTTAGTTTTTAAACAAAGCAATGTGGAGCAGTGGTCAGTGATGGTCGTTTCTAATACAAAAGTCATTGCTTGCCTTTTCGTTTTCAAAAAAATGTGATCTAGGCAGTTATTTCCCCGAGTGGGAAAGCTGTGCGCTGGTAAAAACCCGTGAGAAGCCATGCAGTTAAGAAAGTCGAGAGCGCGATGGTCTGATAGATTTTTGATATCGAGATTAATGTCTCCACTTACAATAACTGTTTCAAATGATATTATAGTCGGCAAGATATTATTAAGACTGGAAAGAAATGTCACAATATTATCATTAGATGGCGATCGGTAAATACATAGTATTGCTATGTTTGAATTAAGTTTAACTACAAGCCCAGAGGCCGATTTAAGAAACTCTGGTTCTTCTATTGTAAAGGTTAAATTGGATTTTACATAAACAACAACCCCATCACTTTGATTAATGTGCTTAGATGATTTACAGACAGTGTAATTGTCCAAACTAGGTACCAAAGAATTATTTGAACAGTCTAACCAACACTCCGTGAGTAAAATAAGCTCACAGTCAAAAGATATCTGTGCAAGAAATGATTGTAGACTAAGGAAATTGCAATTTATTGACCGTATGTTTTGTGTGACTATTTTTAAGTGGTCATTAGGGTAATCGATCAATTCATTACATCTGTCAGGTGAGCATAAATATGATTTTGATACAGAGAGGTCGTCTACGTTATGCATAAGACTATTAATATCATCAATCATTTTTATAAGTTTTATGGAAGGGCAAAGATTTATGTTTAAAAAGGAACTGTATGTTAGGGTGTTTTACTCTTAGATTTAATGAGATTAACCTGAGGAATCGCACTCTATTATTTGGTTTGTAACCAAAAAACCAGGGAGGAAACGGTGTTGAATTATTATTTGTTATGAAAATTTTTGAGTTTCTGATATATATGAGAATTATGTGTTTGTGAATAGTGTATGTGTAATGGGTTTGTAGTGTATTTGTTATAGTTATTAATTTGAGCATAATAACGCAAGTTATACAAAATGAGTATATGAAAAACAAAGCGGTAAAACAATCAGTGACAAAATAAGTAGCAAAATTCACAGATCGTATAAAACAAAAAAAGGAAAGAGGCACATAATCAATAAATAGTCATGCTTCTTTATGTGAGAGTAAATTATTTACTTGAGTTTCATTTTTTATTATTATGTAAGGACCGTCATTCTCCTTTTTCAGAAATACCTGGCCATTTGATGTCCAGCAGTGCGCATAGTTATTATCTTTTGCCAAATTTCTAGTCATATAAAATAACTTCCTTGTAAACAATGTAAGCTGTTCGGAAATATAGATAGGAGAATTCATATTGTCAAAACCTATATGACTCGCATTTAATCTATTACTGACATTTTTCTTATTGAAATTTTTGACTGCTGCCAAAAAATCCTTTTTCAGGAGGGTGTTTGTTAGTTCGAAGGTCAAGGATGTAGTCTTGTGTTCATGCTTTGAGGGCTGCCTGGAAACATCACGGATATCAGACATCTTCAATTCGAGTCCGACTATCTTAGATAGATTTAGAACCATTCCGTAAATATGTTTCTTTGTTTCATTTGTCTGTTTTGGAACATTCCTTATTTCAATACAGGTCTTTATAAGACTACGATCAAAAGACTCTATCCGATCCTCTAAAACTGACAATTTTGATGTTATTACACTTCGTTCCTTTTCTAGGCTTGTAATCTTAGATTCCAATGACGAAAGTTGATCAGACATGAAAGACATCGATTTTTCAATGGCTATGTTTGTACTTTCTATTTTACTGAATTGGTTCTTAATCTCACAAAAAAGGTTCTCCAGCTTATCCAGTCGATAGTTCTGAGCAGATATCAGATCTCCAATAAAGCTTTTTAATTCGCTCGTAATTTCGTTCTTCAAGTTCGTGTACTCCTTTGGTAGACTGGTTTCACCCAATTTACATCGACGCTTTGGACGCTGAGTATTGCTCGAAGCCTGAGCATCTGGAGTCAAGGCTTCTTGTACACGTAATTTGTGTGGATCTGATTCTGAGCCTGACTTGCCACTGGTTTTCGGTGGTGTTTTGAACATTTTGCATGAGCACTTATATGGTTTTATTTTTGCACTTTTTGCAAATTCTATATTATTATTATATTATTGCTTATTTTGAATGCACTGAGATTCAATTAAATATTATTTACACACAATAATACCGATAAATGTTATTTATTTTTCGGAGCGGTTTTTTACGTTGGCACTGACAGATGACATATCCCAAACAAATGTCACTTGTGACAAATTGTCACTTGTGCGTCGACAGAATGCTAAGACTTGTAGTGTCTTCAATACAATCTGAACTGCAAACTCTTCTCGCTAGATGGAAATCGTTGCAACAGGTTTGTAGATACAACGTTATTTATTGATCATATTTGGCCGTAGCGAAAAATCCTTATAATGATGACCACCACCACCTGCGGTTTTGCTTGGCTTGTAATTAATGCAACAAAATATGTATAAAATAGTTAACTTACCTACCTAAAAGTATCTTAAATAACTAGTTTAATAGGCTAAATATTCAACTTTGCCTTTTGGGGATTGTGTGGATATAATTATGAACTTGTCTATCTCCACCATATACTCATATATGTTTCTTACCTTACAGCTTCCACCAGAAGGTGTTATCTGTCAAGAGTGCTTTTTGCGGCTAGACCAGCACTGTAGAAATGGGAATCTGAATGCTGAAAGAGATCTAGGTCACGACAATATTGATCAGCGCGCAGGTTTTCTTGATAATGTTTTAATAACGTTTGAAGATGAATAAATCAATCACTTTTATCACTTGTTTTATTTTATTACCGATGAACAGTCGGGATGTTATGACCTAAGTTAAAAGTATTACTAAAATTGATGTTATGTAATTCCTTCCTTTCATAGCCAAACATCTTCGGATAGCATTTTAACAAAATACAGCACTTATTTAATAATTTCTACAATTATAACTGCAACTAACCTAAACTTCAGGTACCTAACCTAAAAGTCATATTTTTTTCAGTCATAGATTTAAAAGAAACCGCAAGTTCTAAAGGGATTTCAAAATGTTTGTAGATAACACTAATATAGCACCAGTAGAATGCTACATTTGGCATGCTTGTACACCAACTTTTATTAGTGGGTCAAAGCTCTATAGAGTTTCTGGCATTGTCCTTTTAATTCTATAATTTGCGTTGGGTTTCGAAACGAGTAGCCTGAATTTGAGGGTATTGGTGGTGTAGAGGGCTTAAGGGAGTTAGTTTTAATCCCCTAAAAGTAAATTTGGCTGCCGGAGTTGCGTCTAAATATTTTTAAACAATTTCCAAAAATTCTTAGTAGTAGTTTTTATACTTTAGTACAGTTTTACAAATGTCATTTTTAGGTTTTATGGGAAAAACGTGAAACGAAACGCAAACCCGCCCCGCCATCTTGGAATGATCATATTGACAGCTAAATGTCAAAGGAGATGTACCATTTGGCCATACATCATGGGCCTGGCACGGCCAAACACAACACCATGTGTGTTTTGAAGATAAATGACTACTCTATTAACCTGTATAATTTCTTTTTAAATAACTTTTGGTGGAAATAAGATACGAGATATTTGAAATGGAAATTATTCCGCAACTAAATATACCTCAAAATTGAATTTTAACATAAATATAATACCTAGATGTAAATAAAAGTATGTCTTTGCGTCTTAAAGAACAAAAACTAAATAAAGAGTGGCCAATAATAATGAATAATCACCTGTGTACTAGGGAACCTCGTACTATGTATACTCGTCCAAAAAAGCTAACCACAATCACAAACACCGCTGCATATTCTTAGCATGGGTAGAAGGTACTGATCATTATTATTGAATTTATATTCAATTACATTACATTAAAACCGTACGAAAACACCAATAAATCAGAACAAAATATTTACGATACACAGTAGCAACACGAATGACATAACAGATAAAAAAAGTGTTGCAAATGGTTTGAAAAAATATTTCTACTATCGATTAAAAAACAAAACGATTTTTACCGATTAATAATTATGGAATGTATAATAAATTATATATTTCTTGATTCTTTTTACAAATATACTTATAAAGTTAATAAAATATATTGTTTTCTAATATAGTAATAAAAATATTATTTCCTTAAAACAATTTCTGCCTACCATACTTCATTTTATTTTTAATGCTGGCAACATAAGACATTCATCCGCTATTACCATAGCTTATTCAAAATAATTAATCTTTAAAAACTAAATTCTTTCACCGATACTCTATCAAGAAACGAAAACGATGTAAAATTTTTAAAAATTATATGTTTAATTTCAACGATTCACAACTTTCTGGCCGCTACAGGCCGTATTTGGTCTTTCTCCTTTGTGCATCATTGCTTTCGAGTGCCTAGGGTTAGGTGCGACTGTAATAAGTAACTTAATAGGTTATGTTAAGTTCTCTTTTGACTCTTAATCTGAAAATAGGAACCCTGCGAAGCAGGGCTCCGTCAACTTTAGTTTATTAAACTAGTGCGAAGAATGTGGAAGTTGGCAGTGCCATACACGCCGATGTTTGGAGATATTTTTTTTCTGAGGAAACCAAGTATTTCCGGCAAGTGAAAATGGTGAGGACGGATTTCGAGACCTCCCCTCCTACCCCTCAATCACTCACAACCCCTAAAAACGGCGACGTATTTCGAAACCTTTACCATAATAATTATACCTATAATAACAATAAAACATCCATAAATAAATAAAATAAATCAACTTTTACTAAACTTCAATTATTTCGTAACTCGCTTTAGTTGAGATAAGGCTTTTGCGCTTTGTAGGGCAGTATTGTGGTTTTTAGGGTACCGTAGCCAAAAATTGTAAAAGCCCTTCATATTTTGTTTTGGATAGTATATATATAGGTAGCTTTTTATATATTGTAGGAACCCTTATACAACGTGTCAATGAAATAACACACATCCTCAGACACCCCAATTAGAATAACTTGTTACAATCATAATGAATTTTGTTTTTTATTTGCGTAAATTTTGTTTTTTGAAGAAAGTATAAACTCGATTAAAAGTAAAAAGCGTGGTCACTATAAGTTTGCGCACGCACACAAACACACGAAACGGTTGCTATGGTAAACAGACGACAGCGATCTGATAGGAACGAAATACGATACGATATAAACAAAATGTTTCAAATTTAGTCTTTATACAACACTCTGATAGAGTGGGGTTTACAAGAATGATGTTTGAGTAATTTGTCAGCTACTGTTGATATTTCCAAAGATATGACTACCTATTTCTTTCCATTACACTTTTCGGCTTTGGAGTGGACAGTCTACTTTGTATAAAATTATTTATTGCTTGTTAATAACATGCACACGATCCATTGTTTCACAATATTGTAAATGACTATTTAGTTACCTAGCATTATTGATAGATAAAGTAAAAGAATATCAATGAGAGAATAAAGCAAGACAAACAAGACATGTTTAAAGTTGTAAATTAATAGTTACATTAATAGAATAATCAAATAACTTACAGGATAAAATCACATTATTTTAGTCCACTTAACACTTCACTGTTCACGCATCACATCTTTTCACTATTTCAAAAGCAGCTAATATGTATCAACTTAACTCCTAGTTACTTGTTGTCTCCTCACAATAAACTAGTGATTTAACATTTTCCCACAGTGAAAAAGTCCGGGGGCGACAAGTTAACATCTAGATGATGCAGAACGTTCCACACCAGCACCGTCATGTTTATAATTACAATTCTGTTTACACAATTAAAATATTTTTTCGCAACTCTCGCTGACAGATTCCCGATGGATGACTAGATACTTGTCATAACTTGTCAAAGCGCATCGCCAGCGCTTGTCATTGGCCAGCGCGGGCGACACATTACGTCTCGCTCTTACCTGTTGATTATTACGTAAGCGAAAGATAGATGATAGATATTTTCGTGGTAAATTGTGTGTATTGTCTTTTGCCGCTATTGTGTTGTACTAATGTGTGCGTTCGTCAGACCGAACGTCGAACCATTAAACAAATGCATTTTAAAAGAAGGCTTTCTGCTTTGACTTAAGGTTTATTTTCGTATATTTCAACTTTTGAAATAAATGAGTGACTATAATTTACGTTATTTTTATTATTTTAGAACAAAAAATAAACAATATTAAAAATGACAGTAATGGATTCAGTAGCCGATTCTGAACAAACTACTTTCAGGAAGTGCATTTAAATTTGTTACATGTTGTAGATTCGCCATGTCTGTCTGTCTGTCCGCCCGTATGTCACAGCCAATTTATTGCTAAACAGATTTGAAAACTGGCAGGAATGGAATTAGATGTAGGTATTCTATGAACTGCTTCACCATTTTTATACAAAAACAAAACAAAAATAATTAGGGCCTCCATATATGGAACTGACTTAATTATTTTTATCATATTACGGCACGTAGGTATTTATCTACTTTCGTCAACTATTAATACCTATAACGTCTAATGTAAACCAGTTTTGCTCATGGCTCCACTGAGAACAAAAATTGCGCTATACCTATATTGTACAAACAGATTGATTTATCCTTATCCTTACTCCTTACTAATATTATAAATTCGAAAGTGTGTATGTATGTATGTATGTATGTATGTTCCGTTTTCACGCGAAAACGGCTGAACCAATTTTGTTGAAATTTAATATAGAGATATATTGGACCATGGAGACGGACATAGGCTACCATAAGTTGCAAAAATTAAACTGGGAGGGATTGTAGGGAGGGTAGACGTTTGTACGGCAGAAATTTTCCTCTTGGAACTAAGAACGCATGCGCGAATAATTAAGTGCTGCGCATGTGCTATCTGTCAGTTCTGTCAATGTACTGTCACATCATACATATTGATATGTTGTGCACGGTGATTACATTGTTCGCATATATAAACTAATTATTATATACTATGCTCAAACGGCTGAAACGATATCTCTACCTACTAAAATTATAAATGCGAAAGTGTTTAAAGATATATTATTATACTGGACATGTATTGAAACATGGCTTTGACAAACCGATATTGACCGAGTTACTTTGTACTCTATAGAGCTTCTGACTCTTTAGAATTATCAGGAGTGTCTTCACACATCTTGGGAGTGAAAGTAGATATGTGTTACCCCGAATTTAACGTGCGCGAAGCCGCGGGTAAAAGCTAGTGTAATATAAATTTTAATATCAGTATCTCATTTCAATATGCTAAAACGTTTTGCTTGCGATTTTGAAATATTGGAATGCGGATGTCGCCAGAATACGGCCGCACACGACGAGAATGAAGGGGGGCGCTTCGCAGTAGACGGAGCTAATCGCCCTTCACCTCCTCTGCTTCACCCCCTCATTTACCAAAACAGTCGCTTAGGACAGCGCCTTAACCATGTCTTTTATAAAGGGTGATAAACAACGATTATATGTATAGTGTACATATTACATGTAAGAACTGTAAAAATTAATATATTATAAGTACATCATAATATTAATATTGCAACCCACTGCATCATCCACGAATTACCAAAGACAACATGATACGAAAGGAGCTACTCCAAAGCATCATAACCAACTGTAATTTCAAAAAAAAAATCTTAGGTAGTTCAGCTTTTCTTTAATCAAAATAATGAATTAGATAGATATTGGATAACGTTTTGTTTGAATTTACATTTTGAACATTGAACAATATAAAAGTCATAATATTTTTTTTGATCTATAAGTTACTAGAAAAATTGAGTAGACACATCATTTATTTATTGTATTAATACCAGTTCTACTAGTTCTTACAAGAACCCTATAAGCTTTGCATAAATTTATTCATCAACAGTTAAATAAATTATAAAGAAGGGTACCGTGTTCGAATGTATGTGAAGTGAACCGGCCTAAACACTTTAAGAACCCATTCCATCCCATTACAAAACACAGTTTAGCTACAAAACCAAGCCTGTCCCATACTATAAGCAACAATCTTATTATAAAAAGAGATTTAGCCCTAGACCATGAATCATTCGACTGTCAAATGATAAAACCGCCGTGACTCCTAGTTTAACGTTAGTTTTAGGCCCGGTGTCAATCGAGTCTTTGTCTAGTAGTTTTGTAAATCATTAATAATTAACTATCAAATTGCTAAGTTTCAAGAACTTCCACTTTTAGTGATAAGGATCAATTAACGCCATAGTTTCACATTTAACCTATAGTAGGGATTACAGCTAAGGATTTTATCCAGTTTTTTTTGTAATAAGACTGACAGTCTTCGTAAAACTTATTTTCTCAGGTCAATCGCCTGCCGGGTTAATGGGATTAAACAAAAATTAATCTGTGTCATATTTCTAAGAATTTAATATCATTTTGGTTTCTTTTCACTGTATTGTATACCTACTTGAAATTTGTGGTTCATAACCTTTAGTAAGTAATTACATTATAAAATATATTATTATAAATTATTTTATACGAAACTTCAATCAAAATTATAGATTCTTTTAACCGTTGTAAGACCATAAATGCCATAGCAATGATTGGTTAGCATTTGGTTCATGGTATAGTTCCAAAAAACTCTTATAGGAAAGGGTATAAATAGCCAACTTTCGATAAGCGATAGTACAGATCACAATACTTAGCAGTAAATATGTAATAGGGTAGTTTCCAGGGTCAAAATAATAACATTTTATTTAGTCCGTATTTTAGATTATAAAAAAATATTGGACACGTATTTTTTCTTATTTCGATTAAATAAAAAATAACAAAGACATAGCCCATTAAAGTTACGTGTGACGTCATCTAGCGCTAAAAATGCAGCACGGCATGACGTTATACGTAACTTTAATGAGCTATATCTTGGTCATTTTTGGTTTAATTTACAAATAAAAAAATACATATCGCTTATTTTTGAATAATCTAAAGGACGGACTTATAATTTTTTTTTGTCACTTAGCCTATTTTTAACTTACCTTCTTTATTTTTAACTGTTGTTAAAAAAATTGTGTTACAATCCTTTTACATAATACGTACTTACTTGTTGAACATTATTTTACCATTCTCATTCTCTTCAATCAGTCTTACATATTGCAAAATCACCTCATCCAACAGAACATATCCACTAGCCTGTTTCCAGCACCATTGCCACTGCGTCGAAGACAGATCGTGCTCCGTCGTACGCAAAACGGTGATGATGTCCTTTAGTCAGCGTCTTGGGATTTCGACCAGGATGCTCTGGAACTTACAATTGGATTTATAAGTAATGTGAAGTGGACACATCCCAGTTCTGATAATAGCGGGGCTATTTTATTAATTTTATTAAACGAAAATATAGGTTAATTCCGCCAGGGTTTCCGCCAGGGATTTAAGAAAAAAAAAGGATTTAAATCAAGTAGTGGATACTTAAGGTACACATTAGCATCAGTTCCATATTTGTTGGTATAAATTAATAATAATAATATTCTACCACATACACACATCACCATCTAGTCCCAAGCTAAGCAGAGCTAGTGTGATGGGTACTAGGTAATGGATAAACATACATAAATACTTTTTTTATTGTAAATACATACATATTATACATAGAAACACCCAGAACAAGACTTGGAGACGGAGCCCATACATTTTTGCCCATAGTCCTTTGCAAGGCTAATATTTATTTAAGATGAGTTCCTGGAGGCAGCAAAATCTAGATGGTATCGATTGCTCGAGTATTGAAAAATAAAAGTAAATTCTTTGTAATTTGGGTATGCAATGTTTTAGTTGCTTTTTATGCAAGCTTCTGCCTAATCCAAATTTGGCAACTTGTACATAGATTTAGACCCGGAAAGATTATCGTAATCTCCCTTCTTCCCAATGAAAAACGGGACGAATATAAATAAAGAACAAATTTAAATCCTCTCTTGACTCGCCTCGGCGAAGAATGCTAATATACTTAGTTAATAACTTCTCTGAAGATTTTTTCGATCGAATATTTACAAATGCGATGACGATATCCGAGTACATTAAAAACCAACGTACGTCTCGTATTAACATAATATTTGGAACTGAAATAGCAGTTGAGTTCGTTAGGAATATTATTCAAATTCTTCCTTTGTTTACACAGACTGCCTTGAACATTTTACGAGCTTCCCGAATGAGCAAAGTTGTTAGATTTCTAGTTAAATGCTGTTTTTTACATAATTGCTACACGTAGCTTCAAGGGATGTTAACACTTCATGTCACCGCTTGCGTGTGATCCCGGAAACGTGGCACACGTTGCGAAAATAATCTGTAAAAAGAAACTGTACCTACTACGTAGCATTTTACAGAATAGGTTTTTGACAGATTAAATAGTCTCTTTACGTCAAGGTGGTAGGAGTACCTAATATTAAATTACGTCATTATTTTCTTGTTTGGCTCTATGATATTGAATAGGTGTCCGACGTTCTTATTTGGGTCGGGGATAGCAAGAAGATACTTGGAGTCCTTGAGGAAAGCCTATGTCCATCGGTGAACCTGTATTGGTTGAGATCATGATGTTTTTATAGAAGCATTGTATAGCATATGTGTTCTGTGGAGGACGAAAATTGCCGTCATTTATTTTGCACTTTACTTTTGATTACCATCACGTTGTTTTTGTCGGTATTTTGCAAACTTTTTATTAAAAGCTGTTTTTACATAACCATATAAAATACTGTATTCAGTACTTTAACAGATTTTGATTACAGTATCTGGTTGCTAGCTAAAATTATTTACATGTTAATCTTACTAAATTAACTTTAGAGTTTAATTTTGTAGCTAAGCCGTGATACTATAAAGTATTTCAATAAAATAACATTCAAAAACATTTTATCCATCATTTTTAATAGATTATGATTAGGGCTTTCCACCTTCAGTCGTTACATTTCTTTACATACATACATAGACTCACGCCTGTTTCCCGGAGGGGTAGGCAGAGACTAAGAGACCGAAGTAGAAAGTTGCAACTCACGGGAACTCTTGGACTTGAAGTGGTTGATGACTTCATCTATCTCGGTGTGAATATCAGCAACACAGGTTCTTGTGAAAAGGAAATCCGGAGGCGCATAGGAATGCTCAAGAGTGCAATGTCACAGTTGCAAGGCATATGGAGGGATCGCAACATTTCTCGCAAAACCAAAACTAAATTGGTTAAATGTCTAGACTTCTCCATATTCAGCTACGGGGCTGAGACTTGGACTTTAAAAAAGGCGCGATCGTATTGATGCCTTCGAGATGTGGTGCTGGAGGAAAATGCTCCGAATTCCCTGGACTGCTTTCCGTACAAACCTCTCCATCTTGAGTGAACTGAACATCAAGATCAGACTGTCTACTACCTGTCTACTATGCGCAGAGTACTGGAGTTCTTTGGCCACATTGCCAGGAAAAATGGCCACAACCTTGAACAGCTCATCTTAACTGGCATGGTTGAGGGCAAACGACCAAGACGCCGCAGCCCAAAAAGATGGGCAGATCAGGTCAGATCCACACTGGACGCCCAATTGCACGTCGCACTTCATGACGCTAAAAACCGTCATAGATGGCGAGATACCATCCATAAGAAGCTAATCCAGCGGGAACTTCACGACCCTCAGTAATGAGGAACACGACTCGAGGAGGAGGAGGAGGAGGAGGCAGAGACTACGGAACGCCATTTGCAACGATCCTGACATATCTCTCTTGCTTCATTCACTTCCATCAAGTTTCTCATGCATGATAATTACATTTCTTTGAGACTAAATTATTAATAAAAAATAATTGGTTGGTAGTACTTATTGTCAAAAACTATTTGCTTAGAAAGTTCATTCTACGATCCAGGCAAAGTTTTCGATCATAACCGGCAAAACATAAGCTATAACAGGATGATATAGACAATTATTTTATAATAACGAAGACATAACGTTAAATTAACTCTATACGAAATACAAGTATGTGGCGTAAGCAAGAGGAAGAACGTTAAGAAAATTTGTAATTAATGGTGGGATCAAGAAGTAAGCGGTGTGGTTGCGGAAAAGCGCAAAGCTTGGATGGACTTGCTGGCCTTAAGAGCCAACAAAAGAGTACAAGGTGGTGTGAATGACAATGAAAGTATTGTAAAAGAAAAGTATGACAGGTTGAAATATAAAGTAAAAGAGATAGTGAAAAGAAAGAAAGAAGAATGCAAGGATAAATTTGATAGAAAATTTGCCCAACATTTTCGGGCCAATATCAAATTATTCTGGCACTTGGTCAGAACAGCCCGAGGCAAATCAGAGGTTTCGAAAGTTGGTGTGATGAGGGATATAAATGGAAGTATTATTAGAGAGCATGGGGAAGTTCTGAATCAGTGGAAGGTATATTTTGAGAATTTGTTTGAACGAGGAGGGAGCGACAATAGGGATATAGTAACGAATGAGGAAGATAATTGTGAAAGTGGGATAAGTATAGAAGAGATACGATATGCATTGAAAAGTAAGAAGGTGGGTAAAGCTGCGGGATATGACAGGATATCTGCTGAAATGCTCAAGGTAGGCGAAGGCCACACTGCAAGCCTGCTGTATCTACTGTTTAATAAATGTTGGCGGTCCGGTCGTGTACCAGGTGACTGGAACAAAGCCGTTATTGTGCCACTGTACAAGGGCAAAGGGTCACAGGAGGAATGCAAAAATTATCGTGGAATCAGCCTCCTGAGTGTTGTTGGCAAATTGTAAAGATACTGATTGATAGAGTGATTTCTGAAACGGACAGTAAAATTTGGGATGTGCAAGCGGGATTCAGAAAGGGAATGGGATGTACGGATCAAGTCTTTTCCTTAAGGTGCATTGCAGAGAAAGTCTTAAGTAAACACCAGAAGGTTTTCTGCGCCTTTATTGACCTGGAAAAGGCTTACGATCGAGTGGTGAGGGATGAACTTTGGTCAACACTTTCTGTGAATGGAGTGAGCAGCAGTCTGATACGGGCACTTGAATCCTTGTGTAGGGATTCAAGTGCCTGTGTCAGAATAAACGGGGCCTACACGGACTGGTTTAACATTGATCGTGGTGTTATACAGGGATGTGTAGCGTCTCCTTGGCTGTTTAATCTGTTCATGGACAGTTGTTTGACCGATCTGAAAGAGTCTGAATGTGGATTAAGAATGGGTGGGTCAGTGTTTAAGACCCTGCTATACGCTGACGATCAGGTTCTATTTGCATCGTCAGCGTTGGATTTGCAGCAGATGGTCACCACGATGAATGAAGCGTATAAGAAGAAAGGTATGAAAGTGAATGTTAACAAAACCAAAGTCATGGTCATAGAGTCATAGAGGGATGATAGTGTAACTGAATGTGACGTAATGATAGGAAATGAAAAAGTGGAGCAATTGAACGAGTTTGTGTATTTAGGGTCTTTGTTTACGAGAGATGGAAAATGTGAGGGAGATATTGAAAGGAGAGTGAAAGCAGGAAATTGTGTGAATGGCGCCTTACAGTCCATCATCAGCAATGGTATTATCCCAAAGCAAGCTCGCCTTGCTATACTGCAGGGAGTTTTGGCGCCAACACTGATGTATGGTAGTGAATCATGGGTATGGCAAAAGAAGCATGAAAGTAGAATCAATGCTGTGGAGCTGAGAGCTTTAAGGAGTATGTGCGGAGTAAGGCTGATTGATAAAGTGAAAAACAGTGTGATACGAGAGAAGTGTGGTCTAAAAGAAGATGTAGTGACAAAGGTTGAAAAAGGAATGTTGCGTTGGTTTGGACATTTGGAACGGATGGATGAAAGAAGGAATACGAAAGGAGTGTATAAATGTCGGTAGGGGATGCCCTAGGCGGACGTACGCCGACCAAATAGGTGACGTACTGAAAAAGGGCCAAATTAAAAAGTACCCATAACCGACGCGCATGCATGATGAGGTTAATGAATGTCGAGGAAGCGAAAGAAGTATGTTTGAACCGAGGCATGTGGCGTTCTATAGTCTCTGCCTACCCCAATGGGAGACAGGCGTGACGATATAGATAGATAGATAGATAGAAATGTGGTTTTCAAGCAACTGACTGGGTCCAATAAATTTAAAGGCATTTAAAGTCTACTCTAGTACAAGCTAAGACAAAATTACAATGTACAGGTAATGAGCACACCCTGTGCAATAACTCACACTTTGCGCTATCAATCACAGCAAGCCTGCTTACCGCACTGTTTTGCGAACACATTTGTCTGTACACGAAATCATACAACTCAATGACAAATATCACGGTACGACAAGTAATAGCCTCATATGTTACCTTCCTACGCATCCTTGATAAGAAATGAGCTTATTACATAGAAACATCACGGCAATATTCGGATTCCAGCTGCAACGTAAATGAGACAAGGGTAATGCGGTATTTTCATAAAATATAGCCCTACTTATAACAATTATGGAAGTAAAAATTACCATTTATAGCACAATATATTTTAACGTTTTATGAGGAAAGTTACCCATATTTTCCGTTTCGTTTAAAATTTATTCGGTTAATTGGATTATTACCTACAGTTTGTAAAGTTTGGTCGTTTAAATAAATATATAAGGTCTTTGTTACCGCAAGCGTATTTGCAAAAATGTTTAAGAGTACATAACTGGGGCAAGGGTACACTGTTAAAGAAAATAATCAGAGTCCTTAAAAAAAGTTTACAAAATATGAATGTAAAAACGCAAGAATCTTTATAACTCTGGCATGTTTAACTGCAATATATCACTTACTGCATGGACATTTGAACTTGTACGAAAATAAACCAAATAAAAAAAAATCGTTAATGGCTTGCAATAATTTGCTTGTCCATAATTTTACATTTGGTTGCCTTTCTCTATCGAACATACCAAACAAATCCATACGTTTCAATATATTTGAGGTTACGTTGCCTCTCGCAGTAATTTAATACGATGACTTGTGGATATATCCATACGGTATACCGTATGGGCACGTATAGCTACCCAATATGTTTGTACGCGCAGTCGCGCACCCATGTGAGCAAGCCCACATAATGGTGAATTCCGTCTATTTTGGCTACCCCATCATCCATCACTATCAATCAGTGCGAATCCTGCTTTTGGTAAAACGCCTCTCACAGAATGGGTATTTATTAAAAGGATATAGAAATTTTGTAAAAAATGTGTTAGAAAATTTACCCAATAAAAATGTATAATTATGACTTATTGTTTTGAAGTAGGTACACAATTTGTTTTAATTTACTTTTACCTACCTTAGAAGAAACTTCTACGAATTGTAACACGGAGAACGAATTGTAACAAATTTTACAATACCGTTTATTTTAATGCCCGTTATTCCGTTTAGCCATTTTATGGATAAGTTATAAAATATGCCACGTGTAATTAAATTAATGTATTTTAACCAAAGCTCATCATTATTACGTCAGGGATGCAAAATAGATTGAGTACAAACGCCCAACTTTCATCACGTCTCGTGACATTTTCGTCTAGCTTGACTACTTAATTTTTACTTTTCCAACAAAAAGCATTCCAATGTCAATGTGTGCGTCTACTTCTCTTGCCTTCTATAATCATACAACTTAAGCTACTGCATAGAAATAATTTATCGTTGATGATATATAACACTATCTGAGCACGCGGTTACATCCGCGTTATTTAGGATGACTGAAAGGATTTATCCAAATTGAACCAGTAGTTCCTAAAATTAAAGCGTCAAACCAAACAAATAACTATACAAACCAACTCTTTAGATTTATTATATTGGTATAGAGATCAACACTTTTATTGGCAGCAAAAGCATGCAGTCGTGTCTGCCAATCCACACATGAAGATTCAATTTGCAATCAGTTTCTAGAAAAATAAACCTTGACCTCAAACTTTAGTGTAAGAATGAGTATTCAAAGCAAAACAAGAATGTGGTTGTAGATACATGAGAATACTCGTACCTACCTAAAAATCAGAAAACATGATCTTACATTTGTACCATTTCGTATCATCATTTGTATACAAGTCTTGTATACAAAGATTTCAAAATTCTTTAGTATAAATAGTGTTTATACAACGGAGTCGTTATGCAAAGATTAACTGTTTCTAGGAAATGGGGTCTTGATGAATGAATCTTGAAAATGCAAAGTAAGCATCTTTAAACAGTGTGCGGAATAGCACTTTCTGAATAATTGGATGATGCAGTTTCATTGCAGTAATTGGTGTTATGGACCGGCATAACATTATGTATAATAATCCTGCTTTCCGAACAGCTACTCTTAGAATAACACTGGCAGGTTCCGTTTGTAATCTATAGTTTCATTGTAATATTACAGCTTTGCCTACCCCTTCGGGGATACAAGCGTGAGTCTATACCTGTTCATTAAACAGTAATTCTATATACATAATATATATATATATATATATATATATATATATATATATATATATAGGCAGCGATAGCCGAGTGGATATACCAACAGACTGCCATGCAGAGGGTATCGGGTTCGAATCCACGGCGCGCACCAATGACTTTTCGGAGTTATGTGCGTATTGAATTGTTAATTATCGCTTGTCCCGTGCCTCGGAGAGCACGTTAAGCCGTCGGTCCCGGTTGTCATGAAGATCTTTCACAATCGTTACAGGGCGTCAGTACCTTCTAAATAAACTGACACTAGTCTAAACCATGGAATATCGCTATCCCTTCGGGTTGCGGAGGTCAGACAGGCAGTCGCTTCGTGGAAAAGCTAATATTCAGCCAAATCCGGTTAGACTAGAAAGCGGACCCCAGACTGAAACTGGGATAACGCTAAGAGAAAGAAGATATATATATATATATATATATATATATATATATATATATATATATATATATATATATATTAGATTCACAACATAACATAACATATCTTCACGCCTTTTATCCCCGAAGGGGTAGGCAGAGGTGTATTACACACCCACACTTCGCCAGATATGTTTCGATCCCAATGTAATAGGGGGCGAGCCTATTGCCATCTACCGGGCACATTATTAAGCGAGCGATAATTAACATTTTTAATACACACATAACTTCGAAAAGTCAGAGGTGTGTGCCCGAGGTACCTGGGGATCGAACCCGAGACCATCGTCTCGGCAGTCCGTTACGTACACCACTATATATTTATATTAGATTCCGCATTATAAAATTTAATATTCCTACACGCGCTGTAGCTAGACTACGTGTAGGAATACTTCTGTACATAATTGTGTAATTGCGCGCGAGATTTAATATAAAATGGAATGAGACCCATCCTCAGCATGTATATGTCTGTCCTCTCTTCTCCAAACTCTCTTCTCCCTTTGTTTTATTACAAAATTGGATGGGACTCATAGAGGATATGTATCCCATAAGTATCCCAACTAATGATTGTTGAAAGGTACGTGGAATAATTTTTAAATGTGGTCTGATGACCAGATGCTAGGAGGATGATTCCTCCTAGCGTTATACTAATTGAAGCCTAGAGTACACTTATTAATTTAACCAGACATTACAGAAAATTTGATTTTCCACCGAGTGACTGACGTCTGACCTCCGAAACCCAAACTGATGGCAATGTTCCACGGTTGATACTAGTGTCAATCCAACAGACGTGACCGAAGGCTTAAAGTGCTCGAGGTAGGGGGTGACGAAATCATATTACATCATGCAAATAAATACTAGGACAGCACACTAGCGTAGAATGAGTGAAGTAGTTGTTAGAAGAATCCGCAACAAACCAACGCAATTTGGTAATGCTATCATATACCCCCCACTAAAAATAAAAAAGTTTGTCATCTCCAAAAACTGTACAATAAAAATGGTTAATTGTCATAGACAAGTGTGATGAATGTCTTAACAGTGTCGAGAAAACCATTTTTATATCTTTATTTTTCAGTTTTCGAAGTCAATAAGGTGGTTAAGAAAGGGTGTACAGGTGTTGTATATAAAGAAAACTTCAATGGATTCACTTGAAACTTTGTATATCGGTTCCTCAAGTGACATTAGTGAATTCATCCCTAAAACGAGGAGTTCAAAAATGGGTCATGCTCAAGGGGATGAGCATTTAATTTTTATTCATTGAAATATATGTGGCTGTCTCGCATCTAAGCGCCTTTCATTTTCACTAACTAAAATGTGTGATGGTTCTTACAGCATTTATAAATGTTGTATATTATTCATTTTTTTTATATAGCATTTATAATATTACTAGCAGTGCCAGCCGCTTAGCCTGCCCCTCAGAGCCTACTACTTACTTTCGAACCTTATTTTATGGCCTAAGGATGGCCTATATTATTAAATCTTGTCGTAATGGGTGCCTAGCCTGCGATATAAAAGAAACCCGATTTATTTTTTCATTTGTCATAATCATTTTAAATTTGTCATAAAGACTGCCTCCGTGGTCCAGTGGATAGCGTATGCTGCTGATCGGAGGTTCCAGGTTCGATTCCCGGGTCGGGTAAAAGTGGTAGTGGATTTTTCCGAATTCTCAGTAGCAGAAAGGAGTCTGGTGATGTGCCCAGCAACGGCAATAGGCCCCTATTACGTGGGACCTAAAAAAATCATGGTGAAATGTGGGTGTAATATTACACCTCTGCCTACCCCTTCATGGATTTAGGCGTGAGTCTATTAATAAATAAATAAAATAATAATTATGCAGAGTGTCTACAGATAGATCTTTAAAAATTTGATTAACCTTAAAGCATTGTTCCTCAAACTGAATCGTTTAAAAGATAGACGGTAAAGTGTTAAAATGAGTGTCCAACCACATGGTTACCACTCATTTTAATACTTTTAAAATGAAAGAGTAAGTAGTATTCTATTCTATAACTTTATTCTAAGCAAAATACACGTTGTACACTTAATGAAATCTTTGTTCAAAAATTGGTTTGAACGAAATGTTCTCAGCAGTTTTTGAGATAATATATAGCACAGATTCAAATCCTGATTCAAATTGAATTGTTAATTATCGCTTGTCCCGTGCCGTGGAGAGCACGTTAAGCCGTCGGTCCTGGTTGTCATGAAGTTCTTTGACAGTCGTTACAGGGCGTCAGTACCTTCTAAATAAACTGACACTAGTCTAAACCATGGAATATCGCTATCCCTTCGGGTTGCGGAGGTCAGATAGGCAGTCGCTCCGTGGAAAAGCTAATATTCAGCCAAATCCGGTTAGACTAGTAAGCGGACCCCAGATTGAAGCTGGAATAACGCTAGGAGAAAAAAAAATATAGCACAGATTCAAATCCGCAAATTTAACTTTGTCGATTATACAAACACTTTGGAAAACAAAACTATTTTTGCTGATAAAAAGTATAGTGATATCCGGTTAGGTGAAGAATAAATGGTATGTTAAGTGGATACCTTTACTATGAAACCCTTCATGGGCGAATCCGATTTGCACTTGATTTAATTATTCATTCTGGGCCTGAACAAAAATAAAAAACGAAATAGTTATCCAAAACCACCAAGTGCAAATCGTCTCCTTTCCCCCCTCTATTTTATAAACGGTAGTCTTTAGGTATATAATTATAAACTATGCTAAATAGGTGCATCCATAATGAAACTTGAATAAAACTTATAACGGCTCATCAGGACAACTTACAACATACATTTGCAAGCCATGAAGTGAATTTTGTGCTTGAGTCCTACTATCCTCAGGTCATTGTGTAAGGGCTACTTCGGAACCCTACATTGTGTGTGGCACGACATGCACATGACCGGTTCTTTTAAGACCTATCAATTCCATGTATGGGATAGAGAAACATAGAATTGATACTAAAATAACTTTCTTCAAATTTGTCAATCGTTCGAAAAATAGACACGAATAGTGGTAAAAGGCTTGGCCAACTCCCACCGCCCTATAGCTTTTAAAATAAGAAATTAAAAAATATTGCTGTAAAATATTATTTTAAACTTTCAATGAAAATGGGTGTGTATGACGATATAAAGCGGATTGTTTTTGAGATATAACACATTTCAAAAACCGAAAATATACCTTTGTCGTTTATACAAACACTGCGAAGAACGAAGATACATATTATATTTGCTGCCATAAAATTTATGATAAGGTATCTAAACCCTTCAAATCCTTCCTATGCCTGCTACTATAGAACTCTTCATTTTATTAACATTTTATCTAAGCTAAATTTACGCGAGCGAAGCAGCGGACAAAAGCTTGTATATTATAAATAAATTGTGGACTGATTAACATAATCATTAGGATATTTACTTTACTAAAAGTAATTAAAAATACATAACCAAAATAGCATTATGTACTCGCTGGAGTACGACGGAGGTGTTTATAAGCCTTTAACTACTTCCGGACTCAGCACTACTAATGTAAGTTTCCTGACGGATTAACCGTAACTCCCAATTGTGAATCAAAGCCTTTGTGACCTTTGTAATCTGCCCCAAGTATTTACTTTAAAAAACATCCTTCAGTGTTACTGGCTTCAAAACCTCAATGAGAAACAAAAAAAGCAACCAAATAGGTGACGTACTGAAAAAGGGCCAAATTAAAAGTACCCATAACCGCCGCGCATGCATGATGAGGTTAATGAATGTCGAGGAAGCGAAAGAGGTATGTTTGAAGCGAAGCATGTGGTGTTCTATAGTCTCTGCCTACCCCAATGGGAGACAGGCGTGACGATATAGATGGATATTATAAAATAAATTGTGGACTGAGTAACATAATGATTAGGATATTTACTTTACTAAATGTAATTCAAAATACATAACCAATAGCATTATGTAGGGGACACTCGCCAGGGTACGACGGAGGTGTTTATAAGCCATTACTTCCGGACCAAGTGCTACTAATGTAAATTTCCTGACGGATTAACCGTTACCCCCAATTGTGAATCAAAACCTTTGTGGCCTTTATAATCTGCCCCAAGTATTTATTATAAAAACATCCTTCAGTGTTATTGGCTTCAAAACCTCAATGAGAAACAAAAAAAAAAAACACTTAAAGAACTACAGAAAAAAATAAAAATCGGGCAAGTGCGAGTCTGACTCGCGCACCGAGGGTTCCGTACGCATTTTACCTTATTTGAGGTTGAATTACGCTAGTCCTCTAAATCTGTATGAGCGCCCATACAACTTAGAGGACTATCTTAAATGGAGTCTACTGTGTATGTATGGGGACACCCTTAAATTTTCCACTTTTTTATTTTTTGTAATTTTTCCTTTATTTGTGCTGTAAGACCCTGCTTTTGGCCAAATTTCGTGATTCTAGTTCAACGGGAACTACTATATAGGTTTTCGACCCAAAACCTATAGGGTACTTACGTTTGACCTAGAATTGTCAATTTTGGTCAAACCAAGGTCTTATAGCACAAGTAAAGGAAAAATTCCGAAAATTAAAAAAAAGTTTAAAATTAAGGTTAATTTTGGTACTTAATTTTTTTTGCAAAAATCTAATTTTGACCATATCTTTTTATTGGGTTGACCCAGGACCCTGAAGGACCTGAATTTAATACACCTAATAGCAACCATAGACCTCAGTATCTGGTATAAATTTCAATTTGCTAGGTCCACCCGTTCCTGAGAAAACGGGTTTCGGTGGTGACACACGGACAGACAGACAGACAGACGGACAAGAAAGTGATCTTATAAGGGTTCCTTTTTTTACCTTGAGGTACGGAACCCTAAAAACAACTAATTTCGAAGACATAAGGAATGCAAAGATAACAATATTTTCTTTTATATATATTTAAAATTGCAGAGCAACCAGATTAAAATACATGGTATATGACAAAGACCGTGAGTTTGATATGTCATCGTACGGATGTATTAAATAGATACACTGTGTGCCGAAGTTCATTTGGCAAGTAATTATTTAGATAAAGTTTCTATTTAATGTTACAAAATAGTTACTTTGACAAATTGGAATTATTTAGCTTGCACTGTATAGTTTTGTTAAATCCAGGCTTGACTTGACATCCCCCCCGTAGGATCTCCACCTTGTCGTGGTGGGGGGGCTCAGTAACCGTGGATTGGACACCCGCGGTGAAGCTAAGAGAGACCCAGGAGTGGACGCTCCGCGTGGGCTTAGAGGGGCCTGTGCAGGATGCGTCCAACGGTGCGGGTGCGGAGGACAGTTCTGTCTGTCCGTCGCAGTCGGACGCGGTCGCGGGAGGAGAGGCGTGTCGGTGTTGCGTTGCCGCGCGCCCTATCTCCCGCGACCAAATGACGGCGCACCATTCGATGCGTCGCGGTGGGGCTGCAGAGGAAGAGGAGATGCGGTGTTGCGTTGCCGTCCTCCCTATCCTCTGCGGCCGCTGGGTGTTTTGGCGGCGGAGCCCAACACCTTATTCCGCCGCCAAGGGGGTTTTGTTCGGGGCCCGCCTGACCATCGGGCGGGCCAATACCCGTCGAAGGGTAGCGACGAATGCTTATGCGATTCCCTACCCTCCGACACACGGGTACATGAGAAAGTAAAAAAAAAAGGCTTTACTTGACATCAGTATACAATAAACATATATATTGAGGAAATTCTAGAATAAAAAACACAATTTAACACCGCCAACTCCCTGACTCAACTTCTATTGGATAATTATTGACGGAAAAATCCAATATCACTTTTTGTTCGACCCCGGAATCGAACCCGAGACATCATGATCTGCAGTCGCTAACACTACTGCAGGACCACAAAGGCAGTCACTAACGTCAGTAACCAGCAAATTAAGCCAGGCTTATTTTGTAAAGTAATACTTTTCACGTAACGTAACGCAAGCTGCAAATAGGCCTTCGCCCGCCATATCGCATGTTGGAGGCCTACGGGTGGTCTGGGAACTCCGACACCAGAGTTGGCCACACATCACTAGAAAAAGAAATAAAAAGACCACCAAATTTTGAAATGGACGGTTAATTAATTAATAATAGTTTTCTGACCGGACACTAATGTGACCAGTTAGAAAACTATGATTATTTGTTATAATGTAATAATAGTCAACTATCGCGCATCAAATTCAATAAAATTATAAAAACGAATTATGGTTTTTGATCTAGCTCTATTATCGAATCGTAATGGCCAACGTATGCCTTCCCATATCCTCAGCGATTAGTTAGCGATAATCATAAAAATGTGTCGACAGACTGCCAACTATGTAGGCTTAAAGTTTCTTTAAATTTATTTGGTGATACCGGACTCTGAAAATAAAGAGATTTTTTTTTAAACTTTACGTATCGAAAATGTTGGTGATCTAAAATAAAAAATTAAATCCAAAGTGGGAATATAAAATGTACTTTTCCGCAAGATAGATTAATAATTCAACGTCGACAGCACAATTTGAGACCAGCAAAAAATTAAACTGTTAAAGAAAAAATAAAAATGTGTTTTCATCAAAAAATATTTTACAAAATTTCAACACGATGTAGTCTTCATTAATGCATTAATTACTACGATGTTCGGTTATTTGCTCAAAATACGTGTAACGGCAATAAAAATATTTTCTACTGACATGAAATTAATTATAAAATAAGTATACATTGTGTACATTTTGTAGCATCACTTTTATATTTATTGCAGATTTTATACAATTATCAAAATAAACTTACAATTAATACTTTACTGTATTTTTTATGAAGGCTGTGATGAGATATTGCGCTACTGACCGCTAATAACGTAATTTTGTTGAACAAACACATAAATAAGCAAATCTATTATTTTCTCTGCAGACTAATATAATTTTACCTTTCATTCTAAATCCTACACCCTTTCACTGTGATAACATACTCGGTGATCATAAATTTATTGGAACTTAAATAAATAAGTAGCTTTGAGGTTTCGAGTGGGTATGGTTGGAACACAAAACGTAAAACAAAGATTGGTCCAGTACATAATAAATAGTGACGTGTAGTCGGCTAGGTCGCGAACTATGGGCGAACGCCCAAACTCTGTGATATGCGGCTATGCCTTTTGAAACCATCGATGACGATCCGATTTATTCAAATTGTTTTTTAAATTTATATCTATCTACACATTAGTTAGCCTGGCAGTTATAACAATAACTGTTAGTACTTAATTATACTTCCATAATTAGGTCATCCATACACCCTTCCCCCCCGTGGGATCTCCACCTTGTCGTGGTGGGGGGGCTCAGTAACCGTGAATTGGTCACCCGCGGTGAAGCTAAGAGGGATCCAGGAGGGGACGCTGCGCGTGGGCTTGGAGGGGCCTGCGCAGGATGCGTCCAACGGTGCGGGTGCGGGGGACAGTTCTGTCTGTCCCTCGCAGTCGGGCGCGGTCGCGGGAGGAGAGGCGTGTTGGTGTTGCGTTGCCGCGCGCCCTATCTCCCGCGACCAAATGGGGGCGCACCATTCGATGCGACGCGGTGGGGCCGCAGAGGAAGAGGAGATGCGGTGTTGCGTTGCCGTCCTCCCTATCCTCTGCGGCCGCTGGGCGTTTTGGCGGCGGAGTCCAACACCTTAATCCGTCGCCAAGGGGGTTTTGTTCGGGGCCCGCCTGACCATCTGGCGGGCCAATACCCGTCGGAGGGTGGCGACGAGTGCTTAGGTGATGCCCCACCCTCCGACACACGGGTACATGGCGGCAGTCGAGGTGGTTTTTAGTGGAAACACCACATACTCCTGCTCTTATTTCCCCCAAGAGTCGGAGATCCGAAGGGATTTTCCACCTCGTAAAACAAAAAAAAAAAAAAACAATCCATACACCCTTAATTACTGCCTATAGCTAAAAATATTAAATAGATTACTATCTTCTTGGTTTTACGCGAATGTTTGTTATACTAATAAGTATGTATACCTATGTAGCATAATCAAAATATCTATCTCTATTGTCTTTGTCACACTAGTAGCGCCGTCTGTGTGTAATGACCTAGGATAACATTCATTATAAAGTCAGTTACATGCGTTTTTCCGAGCAACACACGTCGTTTTATTTTAATGTTGAACATTAGAATTAAACTACAGTTTACGGATTTTATTGCGTTATCATTTAAACCGAATGTTATAGATTAAATGTAATAACCCAGTGAAACCAATATAACGCGATAACATCCGTAAACTTTAGTTTAATTTCAAAATATATATTCCTTCTAAATTATTGAAGAAGTTATGAGCCTCAATATAGATATATTGGAATGGTCATGAGTACGGGACGTCAACTGACTACGAAACGGAAGTGTGAAGATGGCGCGCTTCGACAGAGTCTAGTGTGCCGTACGCTACAGTTGAAGAAGAAGGTGACGGTTGACGTTCAACGGAGCAATACAACGATCACTTCTCTTGGAGACTCCGGGCGGACAACAAGTACCTAGAAACTGTCACCCGTTTCGTGTTAAGTAATCCAAAATAATAAGAGTCAGTTTTGATAATTTGATTTGGTGTGAACTTATAACAAAATGGAAGCGTTGATACCGGCCAAAAATCAAGCGACCCTTCGTCATCAGGAGGCATAATGGACCAGGGCGACCACAAGGCGCGAGCGAAGGTAACTGCTAACGCCGCTATGTTGGTGAATCAGCTGAGCCTAAAACTGCAACCGTGGTGAGCGTATTTTGTCTGTTTTTTTTTATTAGTACTGCCAATTTTATTGAGTGACAGTAGATGTAAAACATTACGCATTTAACCTTGGAAATGTTATAATCGTTTTGGTGATATCGCCATCACATCGTACCGAGTGTTGTAGGTTCGATTCCTACACGAGACACGGAGTTGTGGAACCGTTTGACCTTTGCCGTATTTGATGTTAGCGTATGGTTGTCTGACTACCCCTGTGACCTAGCTATAGCGTAGATATCGAACGGAGGTTTTGAGTTTGATACGCAGGTTAAAAAGAAAGCAATTATTTTTATTTCTTCATACGAGGGTGGCTCGCACTCACGAACCTTGAAATCATATTATGCTTGCTTGCAAATATATTATCTTGTCTGGGTCTTACTTTATGGACTGTAATAGTAACGAGAGTGAGCATACTACGGCCGACTTGCATTATTCCAAGTTTCATTGTTCTAGTGGAGTTGTAATATTGGTTTTATAACCAACACCCAACTTAGGTTGGTTTTCTGCTAAATCTAGGACAATAACTCCGGTCTAGACTGTCTTTCGCAGGGCAGCGGCACTAAAGTTGGTCAACTAATCGAATCGTTCATACTAAGTTCACAGTGTAAGACTGTGCTAGTTTAGACTAGCTTTGTGTAGAACAGCTTGTAGCTTTTATTTCTGAAATAGACGTGTGAACTGCAGTGCTGTTTAGATGAGTGCGGTTGGTTGGTTAGTGTAACCTGACTATAGTTGAAAGATATTACTAGTGCCATTATAATATTTTCTTGGGTTTACGCGAATGTTACACATTGAAATTAAACTACAGTTTACGGATTTTATCGCGTTATATTGGTTTCACTTGTTATTACATTTAAACCGAATGATCTAGAAACTACATTTTTATTACTAGTCGACGTTTCGAATTCTTTACAGGATTCATGTTCACGGCAGACTGAGGTGGTATTTGTCTTGAATTTAAAAGTTATCTCGAAATACCCGAACATTTTTCAACTACTGGTGTTACTATCAACGCAGTATGTGCTTACTCTGTCTTGATGTCTTCTGGTGACTTTGTACTTCTTGGGTTTCATTTGCCTGATGCCAGGGTCCCAAGCTGGAGGAACATTCCAACCATATTCCCTATTGAAACTAGGATGTGTTTTAATTTCAATAGCTTCTCGTATCATTCTTGGAATAAAGCGGTGTTCTTTTGCGAGTATCTGTGGTTTATCAAATCGCAGATAATGGTTGGTTCCTTGTTCTACATGTTCACACACAGCAGACTTCGTCGAGCGTTTGTGTTTAATGTCAGCTATATGTTCTTTTAGTCGAATGCCTATGCTTCTCTTGGTTTGTCCAATGTATGAGAACCCACACTCACAGTCTATCTTGTAAACCCCGGCCTCTTGTAAGGGTAACTGACTCTTGACAGATGGTAATAATTGGCTTATCTTCGTTGGCGGCTTGTAGAAAGTTTTGATTGAAACTCGCTTCAAGATGTAGCCAATCTTGTCGGTCACGCCCTTGATGTATGGGAGGACAGCAGCTTGTTTCTCTACTGTGGCTGGCTTGTTATGTACCTATTTGTATGTGTCTTTTTCCTATACACAGTGTGGCTCAAAGAGTTGTTTTTGTTCCTTATAACAAGTACATCTAAGAAAGCTAAAGAATTGTTTGCCTCTAATTCCATTTTAAATTTTATTCATATTTTGTCTGATGAAAGTACATATACATCGGTTAAGACGGACCCTACCAACAAAATACTCAAGCAAACGAGTTACATTGTGAAGAAATACTCCGAACAAGTGAATCTGGACGTGAAATACTTAATATAAATACTTAATAGCATCGTGTGCAAAACCTCCCCAATTGTATGGTCTACCGAAAATACACATGGAAAATGCTCCACTGCGCCCTATAGTCAGTCAAATAGGGGAACCCATTTAAATACACACATAAAGTTCCATCAAAATAAGCATATATAGGGACAGACAGACTTTGTTTCATACTATGTAGTGATGATAGTGATAGTGAAAAAGAAGCTGTAACGGGTTCTGGTAGTAAAAACGCAGTAGAGGTTTTAGATGCGTTTATTGCAGAGTATTGTCTCACTTCCCTTGCCACGAGTATGACCGACCAACAACACGACACTGGCCTGAACACTAAGGGCTGCAGTCTCCCACGCTGTTCCCTCCGGTAGTGTGCAGGGCAGGTTGCTCGAAGGGCTGCGCGTAGCGGCAGATCCTCGCAGGCCGTTGGCTCAGCTGGCAGGTGCCGGCGGTGTGTGTGCGATGAGCGGGGCAGGCCAGACTCTTCGGCAGAGGCGACGCCGAAGGCGAAGCAGCAGGTGTAGCGGTCTAGGTAGTGTAGCCCGGAGCTTAAGGTAAACCTGGAACCTGAAGGAAAGCAGCATTAGGAGAGCCACAACCAATAGAGTCAGGCAGGCGGCGTCAGCCGGCCTCAGCTAGCAGGTAGAGAGATGGGCAGTACGCTAACGCAGTAAATGTAGTAACTTACCCACAGCTGGGACCAGGATACACGCATGAAGTAGTATAATTATAGATATAGCGGTATAGAATTTAGTAGCGGTAGTAGGTTAGTGTTGAGTAGCGGTGCCGGTCTCTCTGTCGGCCCCTTTATATACTGGGCCCTCCATCAGTTCGTGGCGGCGCATTACCAAATATAGGCAAAACTTACGAGCGCCGAGCGTATGGACGGTATTATGACGTACACTCGGTAGGTACCGGTCATACGCTACAAAGCAGATTTGTTACATGGTCTCGAATTTTGAGGACTCGCATTGATCCTAAATGTGACCTAACAAGATCGTTTTCTTCAACGTGAACGTGATTATTCGAAAATAATAGATAACACAAATCATTAATTAGATAACGACTAATACTACAAAAATAAAAAAACAAAAATACACTTATTTCTTTTATTTAATTTTCAGAGTTGCATTTTCAGGAATGTGTGTTATAAGAAATATGACTGGAAGTAATAGGCTTGGAATTAAGTTTTTACCATGTTCAAATAGCACCTTTTTTTAAGACTGGTATAACTTTGAATGAAACTATTTTAGATATTATTACGTCTCAATTAATTTTTAGTTAATATATTTTTAACAAATTTTATATGTTATAAAGTAAAATATTTACAAAGTACCATGATAAAAAGACAAAGTACAAAGCATATTTTTAATAACTAATTTTCAGTCTTATTTCTTTAAACATTCTTCGCAATTACAATGCATGTTTCGCAAAACTAGTTTTATAAGGGCAAATATATATTTATGATTGCTCTGTAATAATATTGCTCTTCTGTTCAATAACGACGCAAATAAATGTGAGCTTTTACTCCAGGGCGAATATTTTAAAGTCTGATTTAAAAACCGCGTTATAAAATATTTCTCCTGAAGTAATTGCTCATATTTATTTGCGTTGTTAATGAAACAGAAGAGAATTACTTATAATTCTATATGTATAAGTACGTGTAGGTAAACAGTGATGTTTACCTCAAAAACCAGATAGCGCATTGTCACCTGTCAAAGTCAAAAATGTTTGCTACAATATGCCTCAAGAGAGCACTATTTTTTCTTAGTATTGGAATGCGTCAAGAACGGAGCCACGCCATTGGTGTACGAATGTACATATGCGCGACGGCCGCCATTTTTGGTCAACTTTCGTGAAGCGATCTGTACATATTTTAAAATGTTAAGCCCTCAACCGACTGACATAAGTACTTACCACGTATACAAAATAACCCGATCAGTAATATTCTCTTCAGTCCTCGATTTCAAGAACTACCTTTTAAAAACCTCGAAATAATGTGCCACGTTCAAAGTACATGTAGTCAATGCGTATGAAGCATCCTCTTGAGCTTAAAACATTTTTATCGGCGACACTTGCGATTGAAATCTTACTGTAGGGATATTGAACCTTGATGCTGCGTGTGTGTAGGTTGATAATATTTTGGATGTAATTATGTAGATCGATAGGGCTGAAGTGGTCTGTGCGGGACGTGTATTGTAGTCCTCGATACAAACAGTTTAGTGCAGCGGGTAATGTTGTAAGATAAGTAGTGATGTAGCTTGAGTGGTAGTTAGCCCTGACTAAATTTAATCACATGAATAATGTTTTGACATCGGAAATATGGCATTTATAAAATAATACTTTCTTTAACTTCTGTATCAAGCTGGGGTTTGAAAGGGTTTCGATATACCGTGATAAGCAGCTATACATTTCTACATAATTTATGATTAGATAGTTATAAGTCTTTAAATATAGATTTTGTTAAGAGATCAAACTTCCAGTGAGCGTTAGTGTTTCTTCACATATCACTATGTATTAACTCACACTTTAATAAAATGTATAAATGGCTAACTAAATGTAGTACATAATTACACATTTTATCAAGAAAAATATAAATCACAGAAAGTCTGACTTTATTGAGAAACAAATAGGCTTTATTGAAGTAACAAATAACATATATACAACAGATTAAAACTACTTATGCAACTAAACTATCCTAAACTAAACCAATAAAACTAAATAAATAAAAAAAATAACAAAATAGAAACTACGCGGCGTCAAAAAATTCCTCCGCAACGCTGTCGGCTGGTAGCGTGCCCAGAAGGCTGGCAGCATTGCCACGTTGTATGGCAATGCTTATTCTCTCTGCAAAATATAAACCAGCCCTCTGGTCACGGGAAGCGTTGATCAGCCTTTTAGCGATTTCTTTGTACAGAGCGCGTGCACTAGGCCCCCATGGCCCTAGCGTTTCGACCCCAAACGGCTCAAAAACGTAATTACCAGATAGGTTTGCGTATTTGCGCCGTTTGAGGGTCTCCGCTGATGCAGCAGCAGCGCCAGCCGATCCAGCTGTGCTTGGAAGATGTGATGGCGCAAGGGAATCGACGCATGTCGCGTCCCATACCAGAGGCCTGCCCATCTTCCAAGGTAATAACGACATACCGTCTGGTCTCTTCCCAT